>CM041536.1:24663797-25033797 GCA_023238725.1 Scortum barcoo | reverse complement strand
AACATAAAAAAATATACAAAAAATGTGCCCACCACCTCTAAATCTCTAATGAACACATATACAGAAATATAGAGAACTAGTTGTGGATGTAAAACCTCTGTTTTAACATAAATGTAATACATTTTGACAAATTATTTTGACACAAAATGGAGAGTTCTGATTTTAATTTAGGCTGATAGAGACTCCAGACAGACACAAGATACACGTGCACAATTAGAAATCTAGGGTATCTTGTGTTTTCATTCTTAATCCACTGCACCAAAACAGTACCCACATATTTTACTGTTACTCTTACCAAGTATTATTTGATTTATAGCATAATAAAAGAGAAAATTTCAAGGTGTTAAGAGTTTGTAACCACTGTATTTCCATTGCAGTGTAAATACATCATGCAGTCATCTGTAGTTTATGTTCACTCTCTTTGACTTGTGGGCGCTATACAACTGCCTGACCACACTGAGTAATCAATTAAACTGTGTCAGTAGTTTGGAAAGTGTCAGGCACTGAAAGCTGTTACTGAAAACCTGGCCAAGAAATGTCTGAGTGAAGGTAACCAGTCCCAGCCAAAAATCATAGGAGTGGTGTGTATTTGGTCCTACTTTCTTCTGAGGGAAATCATTTTATCAATTAATCTTGGAAATGGGTGCCGTCTCAGCCTGTATTTCAGAGAGCTCCACAGATGTTTTCCTTGTTCTGATTTGTCAGGAGATGCTGGTCAGGCAGAGCCATGCACACACATTCTGTAGGGGGAGATTTGTTTAGGGGCTGTTTGATAACCTTGGTTACCTTGGTTATATCATATTCCCCTTTTAACTACTTCTTTTGTAAAGTTTTTTGTCCTCACCCAAGGGAGGAAATGTCACTATTTCTTTGGAGATGTAACAAATGTCTCAAATATCATGGCCCTGCCAAATCTAAATAAATGAATAAATAAACAAATATACTATTTCATTAATGCAGTTTGTTTTGAATTCACATGGAGTAGTGTCTAGATGGATGAATCAACTTCTGCTGAGAAAATCTAATTATCTATTTTAGCCCAAGTAGTAATTTCTGCTTGGAAGCATATGTTTTCCATAGCCTGCCCCACAACATAAATCATAAAAAGTATTCAGTTTTGGTCAAAATACCATGTTTTAAAGGAACCCTTTGCCTCAACACAGTTATTATTTTCTTTCTTGCCCCATTAGATCTTTAGAAAAGATTATGTACAGTAACATCCTGCAGTTTTGTTGGCAGCAACGTTATGAAATGGTGTGGAAAACAGCCCCCCGAAAACCACAACTTGTCACTTCTACACTTAAGCTTTTATACAAAAGAAACAAACGTGATATAATGTGCTAATTAGAGGTGCTGGTAGGCTAAATTTGTAACATTTGGACTAAGCAAGGCCTGCTGTTTCCTGTCTTTGTACTAAACTTCTTCGATGCTTGACAAGAAAGCAATAAACGTATAATACCAAAATATTGTTAGTTATCAAGTATTTGCAAGAACATGGAATGTGCCCGCATGTCCCGAATGCCATCTTGTGGCAACTCCTGACAGGTTGAGACAGATCTGCAGCTCACTTATACAGTATACTGGCAGACACAGGGGCCATTTTCTAGATTAAGAAGACTGAAAATACTGAGGCCTAAACACAGAACCAAATACGTGTCACTGAGGATTGCCCTGAACATTTGTCCTACTGACTTAATCTTTAGGTTGATATTTTGGAATTAGAATCATAGTTTTGTTAATCTTATGCTGTACCTTTTCTGTAGAAACAAATGTGTTTATACTCTGTATGGTAACCAAAATATAAAGTATTGTCTTAGTAGAGGGTCTAAAACACAGATTTGTATGAATTGGCTTGGATGACAGACTATTTCAAACAACACCCAACCCTGCTAGTAATACTGAATATGCCTTAATGCAAGATGGCTACTGTAAGGTCACAATTATGAGGCCTGAGATTTTATCAAATAAGCAACACTGTGAGTTAATGCAGCTGGGATGGTTGCCAGTGTTTTTTGATTATGTTGTTTTAAGGTGCACGCTCTGGGGAGCTGGCTTCACCTGCTGAATGTTGTATGTAAACCAGCTCTTGTATCTAAATCTTGACCATTGCTAGTGAGAGGAAATGACAAAACTACAGACCACTCGCCACATTTCAGCATTCAGGGACTCTCCCCTGCTGTCAATATTTTATGGAGAATCTTTTGATAAAATGGCGAGAAGACCAGCTTGTTGAAGTTGACAAGGCGACTGAAGCGGACGGCAAGCTCCTTCAGCTCCCTGCTGACTGGAGCCAGGCCTCCTGGGAGAGTGGGAGGGGTCTTATGTTGACTGGACTCCAGGGAAGCCAGGAGGTAGCGCTGAATCCGAGAGTCTTAGGGAAGGAGAGGAGAGAAGACCTCTGTCACTGCCAAAAGTATGTGTACATAAACCACACAGTCAACCACACACTGTTGGCTGTGATGTGAAAGTCATCATACGTCTCACTGTTCTTACCCATCAGCTTGCGAACTGTGTTGTCTGGCTGGATGGTAGCTGAGATCTGTCCCATCAGAGTGCTCTTTCGGTCAGCTGAAAATGGAGAGTAGCCATGTTGGCTTAGACACTGACTCAGCTCAGCGCTAAGTTTCTCCCCAACGGTCGCTAAGGCCTCCTGTGCATTAAAAGACCTTGGGACAGGCAAAAACCACAGAGTGGAGTTGAATTCACTATGAATTCATTGTTAGGAGTGACCATATGTAGTCATTTGATCTGCTGTTAATATAAAAAAAGTGATTAGTGTGGCTTTAAAAAATATGGGTTGTTAGACATACTGAGGTTTTATAAAAAGACATACAGACTTAATGACTGTTAGCTGCAAACCACACATGCAGAATTACACGTTTTTTTCAATTCATAGTTTGACGTTTGAGAATCACAACAAACACAGGAAGAAAGACAGAAGAGGTTGCCGTGTGACAAGGGAAAGCTGGATTCAAATGCCGGCAGTCTCAGTTGCAGTTGATTTTGGTAGTATATGACCTACCAGGACATGCTGTCATTTTGCAGAGTAAGCTACCATGTAATTCAAACTAATTCCAAAGGGTCAATTTAGCACCATGCAAATCAAAGCTTAAAGATTCAATTAAATGAACACATTTCCTTGTTCACTTCCAAGAAAATAGTTCATTTGTGGATTCAATCACATTCAGGTCACTACACCACTCCACCTAGTCAGAGGGAGTGAAAGTGGTCTGAAAGATAATGTATTGAAAGGTAACCCTCTCCACTGTAGCTCGAGGCATGGCTTAGAAGTTAAAGTGCTGGTACTCACGGTGTGTGCATGTCTGCAAGCAGGACATTGACAGTGTTTTTATAAGTCTCCATCAGCCCCGGCAGGCCTGAGATAGCCTCCCCTGTGGTAGTGTAGACGACGAGGAGCACAGAGGAGAGCAGAACTAACCGCTCAGCCTCCTGCTGCATCTCCTGGAACCGAACCTGATCCATCAGCACTGTCTACGGAGGGGAAAAGGATAGAAACTTGCAGTTTATGGTGGCAGAAACTAACACTTATGAATCACAAGGGACAAACAGTAAAAATAGACAGCTAACAGAGAGACAGACTGAACAGGCTTTATGGGGTATACCTCTGGGAAGGGGTCTGAGGCATGGTCCCACCTCAGCAGGCGTAGATAGGCGTGATTATGGACGTTAAGAGGGAGGAGTGAGGAGGGGTCAGACGAGGCAGTGCTAGAACCGTCCGCCTCTCTCAGGCATCTCACTGTGTCCTCAAGCCACTTCTCAGTGTAGTCTAAGGCATCTAAAGAAGAAGGGATCACTGGGTTTTTACTCAGCTTCACTGGATAAAGCTGATCCTTGTTTTCCCAAACACATGACATGCCAACACAAAGATTTCTAGCATCCATTCATTCACAAGCTCTGTGAAGAGGCAGGCAAGCCCGTAACGCTAAAAACAGCTTCTCTAAGTAGGACTTTCAATCACTTATGCACACTAGTGGTCAAAAGGAGATATTTTCACTACTTATTTTCTACTCGCACTACCTCATGTCCATGGATAGATTAATAACATTGTACTGAACATCCTTACATGAGAGTAGCGTGGTAACACAGACATGTATGCCGCTTAATTACAGGAGAGAGTATCAAAATTATGAAGAGCAAGTTTATTACTATTATGAATGTCCTGACTTTGCTTAGGTGCCCAAATTGTGGCAAGTCAAAACATTCATACATTCAAACATGCAAGGCACTCTTTGTGTCAGGGTGGGTCCTGATTAGCTACCTTTATCACTGCAATGCTACAAAAAAAACACAAAAATGCAATGTGGGTCTATCTTCCAGATGCAAGAAGGAACACAGGTCAAAGCAGTAAAATTTGTCTGTATGCGACATGTAGTCAATGTAGCAATGTCGTCCTGCTGCTACTGTCTGCATGTAGGTTTACATCCACCTCTATACACCAGTTCGATATGTAATGAATAATATATGATACGACTCATTTAAGGGAAAACAGATTCCCTACTGGGTTGTTTCTCCAGGAACTCCTGGAACTTGCTCCTCTCATATTCCACCGATTGCTGCATCAGATGAGGTCTGATACTGCTGACGGCAAAGTTAGCCATGTCCACCTTCATCAGGTCAAGGACAGAGAATATCGCCCTGAGAGGGAGGACAGCAGAGGAAGACACAGACAGAAACGGAAAGTAAGATGTCACAAAATTTCATCCTCTCCAGGTATACTGTAGAGGTTTGGAGTAAAACTTGTTATTCACTTTCATCAAGACTTCATTAAGCTTGGGGACCTGCTAGCTCATCTCTTATCGCCTATTCATCCTGACTTCTGCACTGTAATGGATTGGAATGAAATGACACAGTCTAAAATTAAACTACAGCCTGGAACATGCAGAGCTAATAATAGCCTCGCTCTTGTCTCTTGGCTTACTTGAGTAGAGGCACAATATCAGAGATCTCCTTTAGCTTATTGATGTCATTGTCTCTACAGGGGGCGCACAGCGAGCCCATCATCCCAACTATGAACTGGGACAGTCGACTGATGTCAAGCGCTCCCTTCTCAGCCTGTTGCTGGATTAGAGGCAGGTCCAGAACCTCCTCGATGCTGGAGCGAAGGCGACTGTGGCCGGGTGACAAGAAAGACAGCAGCGTCTGGAGGAGCAGGAAAAAACAGGATGATTGAAAGCAGACAGAACAGAATGACCAGGAGCATTAAAGGATGGATAGTTGTGCATGTCCACATAGTAAAGCTGTGCAGCCATGACCTCCCCAAAACACAAACAACTGCAGCATCTTATATGAGGAGAGAAGGCGAGAGCCAAAATAAAAACGAACATTTGCAGAGTTCTGGAGTTATCGGGATCCAGTTAATTTCTTAGAATAAAATAAAAAACTCTGCCTCACCTCTTTGATCTCAGCCAGCAGTTTGATGGCATGTCCGTACGACGGTGGATCCTCCTTCAGCTGAGCTTCCAAACAATCCCAGAATGCCTTGTGCATAATCTCCTTCACTCTGCGCTCCACACTGTACAGGGGCACACGAGTGTTACTTCTACGGCAAGAAAGGACCCCCTCAAAGACAGATTGTCTTACTGTGTCTGATCAAACTCTCACCTCCCCTCAGGAAGCTCTGCAGGTTTGACTTGGAATGCTTGGTTGACCATTATTTCATGGGCCAAAGCCATGTTGGTGACTCCTTTGGCTGTCTCCATCAGCTCCTCCACAGAGACAAACCTGGGAGGGCTAGCTGTGAAGGAAGAAAATTCATCTTAAAAAACTAAATTACACATCAAAGTCTACCTTCCTCCAAAAGCTAGAATCCAGAACCTTCTTACTGTTAAAAAGACAGATCTCCTCCACCGGCAACAGACTGGATTTGAACAGAGTGCTTTATCGTTTAGTTCAAAATGGATTTAGTGTGACTGTGCTGAAAGCAACTACAAGACGCGTTAATCCCCTCAAGTCATCATGCTGTCGTTGTATCCACAAAGCACCGTGTTCAGCATACCTGCCCTACAGCAAAGTTTCTGTTCTGTTCTTGTGCCTTGAGGATAATCTAATTTATAACTATGAAAACGAACAAAGACTCACACATTTCCATTCACACACCTTTATCTGTCAAGTAAAGCCTTATGAAAGAGGAAACTTTGGAAAACGTGTTTAAAGGCACATTGGCAACAATCAGATGCCCATAAATTTGGTATAATAAAAAAAGTGTAACTGCTTATGCCACTGCTCCCAAACACTTTGACTTATCTGGCACTGTGGGAAAGTGTTAATATTGATATGCTGTATTCCAGGGTGGACAGATGTGGACACCCTGCTCTTGAACCACCAAGTCCAAATACACGTTTGCCCTCATAAAAAAATATGCTGAGTAGAGACTGAAGAACTGAGCTGGGCAGTCAGTCAGTGTGTAATAGGGAGCTGAATGAATGTGCTGAAGCAAAGTGATTCTCTTAAATTAAACTAATGAAGGATCAGATATGTGGTGTCTGTCTTTAATCACATCTGTTTAGTCCTCCTCTGAGTTCTGCCAGTTTCTTACCTTGAGGAGTGCTGCCTCTGTGCGGGCTCGGAGTATTCGCTCGGACCCTCTTCCTCACCGTTTCCTCTGAAGCCTCCTGCATCCTCTCCTCCTTAGACTCCTTGTCTCCTCCACCCTCAGGATGGTCTGCCTCCTTCGGCATGCTGAGGGTCTGCAAGAGCACAGATGTGACGTTCAAAGCTGCAGGCTGCAGTTGTGTCAAAAGCTGCTGAAGTGACTGCAGAGTCTGTGACATACGATAAGAGCTGTGTCAGTGATTGTTGACTATGACTACATGAGTGTAGCTGTTTGTGCTGTGATCTCCTGCTCCAGTGGAAACAGGAGGAGGGATGCAGGTTTGTTGTTGTGATCTACAAATGATGACATCACCTAGACTCATAGAGGAGGGGGAGAGGAGTCTGGTCGGCGGACTGAGGTGATAAACAGAACAAAGCCTCATGGTGCTGTGGCTGTCCTTACAGTCTGGTGTATAGTTACTAACCTTGTAGCCGGCAGCCCCGGGGAGAGAGGTGGGTCAGCCGCGAACCTCAACTTATCTGACGTTAGCTTGAGTCGGCGTGAACACGACTCTCTGTCAACAATAACAACAACAAAGCCTTATGACACAGCTACTCCCTCAGAGCCCGGCCATAGCGGAGTTATTCACTGCCACACATTCATTCCCAGCTTCACCACTGCCACACACCGTCTTGGACAGGAGGAAAGCTTCGTTTCATCACAGTAAACCCGAGCTTACTGCCGCCGCAGCGCTCCTCTGAAGGCTCGCCGCTAACCGTGCGGTGCTTCCGGTATTGGGTGGGGCTAACGTGACGTAGCAGTCGAGCCCTTTCCCATACACACACGCGTGTTTTCGTCACTTTTGGGGACACACGTTAACTTACGGTCATTTCCCTTACACTGTGTACAACCAAGCTATAGCCGCTACCTGCCTTGCTCAACCTTAAACTAAACCTAACTTTACTCTAACCTCACACCTATACTACTTCCGAATGCATTTAGTTGGCATTTTGAACGTGCAGTGATTTATGATATGAGGAATTCCATTTTGTCCTCATTTAACAGGAGTCCCCATAATGACTTATCAGGGTTATGTCCCCACAAGATCAATAAACACGTCTAGAAACTCTAAATAACCTCTTGGGTCACTGATCTTCTCAACATTTTGTAGGAGTTAGTTACAAGTATATGGAAATGTGTTCAGTTCATCTGCATTTCATTTTCAGATGACTTGGCCTTAACCCTTACAAGTGAAAAAATAAAAAGCAAAATCAAAAGTATTCACAAAGAGCTTAAATAAAGGAGTACCTGGGGTTAATAATCAAAATTTCTTGTGCAGTTTCCAAATGGCGCACATGTTGGAATCTCTGTCATAGTTCCAAAGGGTAATATTAACTAAAGGTGATGTCCAATTCATCAAATTAAATTTGGTCATGCCTAAAATGAGCAATGTCAGAGCAAGGATGCCCAAGAGCAGTCATTAGAGAATTTTCACAACATAAAATGCCTTTGCCTCAAAGACCATCACTCCAAATTTGTCAAAATTATCTTCTTACGTAACACACATAACAGGAAACAATACAGAACATCATATGGGAAAAATGGAAAACTCAAAATGCCAACTAAATCCATTCGATGGGAATTCTAATATTTTTCACAAATGATGGGCAATCTCTCTTATATAACTTTTAATAGAACGTTTATATTTCACATTTACAATTAAGAAAGCCAGCTGAGAATATAGCAACATTTTATTTATTTTGTTCAAGAATAAATCAAATAAACACATATAATTATATTCTAATAGCAATCATATGCTGGAGGTTACTTTCCCATATGCATTTTTACAATCTTCACTGCGATTTACTGTTAATTACAAACATTTCTTCAGTTAGCTTGTGTCTAACTGAAAAAGGCAAAAAGTAGCTACTGGTGAAGCTGACTATAGAAATCATCAGAGACACATAAGCTAGATGCCAATATCATTGTCTTCACAAGTCTACAGCACACCAACAGCAGATTCACCAAAGTACTGGTTAAATATCTCTGGGTGGGCTTGGTAAAACTGTCTGAATAAGTGTTTTTTTTCCTTAGCAGAGACCTTGGTGTCCAGGTTGATGCTGTTCAGCAAAGCCCAAAGTTCCTGGTTGGTGGTTTTCTTTATAGAGTCATCAAAAGTCGTACTGGAGACCTGCTGACAGAAGGTGGAGCCTGAAGGACAGAGAGGAAGAGAAAAACGTAGTGTTAATATGGACTGAACGTAGTAATACTGGCCTGTTTGGCACAGTCATCAACCAAAACTGATGTAACAGCACCTAGGGCTTCACTGGTGCATCACATGATTAGTTTTGGCCACTTTGTGCGATCAGCCTCGAAACTGACATATTATTGTCTCATGAGATAGTTTAAAAAAATGTGTTAGCAAACCAGGAAATGTCTTCCTACACATTCGGTAGAAATGGAAGAACATTTCTGGCAACCTGACAAGTGTGTGTTTAATATTCAGTTTGCTTTTGGCTCTATTTTGGCTCTTTACTTGGTAAATACTTAAGCAGCTAGGTGCAAAACTTTATCTGCAGTTAGGTATTGCGTGGGTGGTGTACAGTGGGTTTATCAGCATGTATTTAATGTTGATGAGAGCAGTGCAACTGAACCGAAACAGCAAAGTTGTGAGCCGTAAAACCAACACAGTGAGTTGAAAGACGTGGCAACACTTCACAGAGCTGAGGGGAACTGCAGAGTTCAGTGTTAATTATCTGTGGGTTCATCATTTCACATGTCGTTTGATTCATTGGAATATAAAAACATTGCTTAGTGTAGCTGTTAAGCAAGACTAGATAACATTCTTCCTTTCATAGATAACAAGTTGAACTCATAAGCAATATAACAAACCTTTCCTCAACTCAGTACACTGTTGGAGATGCTAGGGATCTGCAGACATGACCTAACTTGGTCTGGTATGGCTTATGGTGTTAAGTTATGTTAACAAGCATTATAAAGGCTGCTATTATAAAGGCTGACATTACTGAGCAGGTTCACCAACTTCATTACTTTTTTTTTTTTTTTTTAAACTTATGTTATGCTATTAGTGAGGCCAGTGTATAAGGCACTTCTTATCCTCTCATGACATCTTTTTTTTCATTACCTGGATTTTACGCAGTCTTAGGTCTGTGTAAATACAAAAATAAAACGATAAAAATAAAGTTAAAAATGTCTTGGATACACTAAAAGAGTAATACTTTTGGAAACGGACACTTCATCTTTCAGTTAGTTGTTGATAATAGATCAAGAATGTGTGCTGGGTATACGTAAAGTGTAAAAAACGTTTGAAATAATTTTGTTAATATAGTGTGTTCAAATTATTGCAGATTCTTGGCATTTCATTTTCTATGCACTGACTTAATACGGTCTGTAATTTCTAAAAATATGTGTGAGAAAGAGCACATTAATAGTCTGGATGTTACACGAGAGGCTTTTAAGGATCCACCCACTGTAGAAATATATTAAAAATATTTAACAAAGGATGATATGCCAAGAAAAATAGTGCATGTTGTAATGCAAGTAATTTGTGTTCCTCCCAGTGATTGGAAACATCTGGAAACAATGCAGTGTAAAAAAATAAGAAATCATGACAGATTTAAAGGAAATAGTGTTTTTAGACACATAACTAGACATGTGGTGATATTACAAAGAAATTAAAAACATCAGTACAATTACCAACTGAAATGCCATGGAAATGATGGGTTATCGGCGTTATCAAGAATTTCAATTACACAAATTCCCTAATGTAATAATCTGTTAACTCCCCTATGGTCCACCAAAGCCAAGATCTCAAGCACAGATGTGAAATCTTAGTTTATCTCTGACCCGTTCTGGGTTAAAAAAATGTTGATGTGAACATGTTGATATGAATTAAAGCCCATGTGAAATAGTATTCTTTTTAAAAACTGTAGCTGCACAGCATCAGCTTGATTAGCTTTCTACCCATCGGCCTTTTAAAGCTGTTGTATTTAAAACAAAATAATGTTGTGATCTGTCTTTTATAAAAGTGTGTTGTGTTGGATTAACACTCAGACAGTCATTTACCCGTCACATCAGGCTGCTTCTCCTGAACGAGGCCGGCCAGCTTGTCACTCACTCCTTTGTGCAGGGCCCCTGGTATCTGGAACAAACAGAATGGTAACTACTTATGCTTTTCAAACACAAGTGTCTGCATTTTCTGAACTATATTTTGCCACTAAATTTCAGCAATTTGTTTACGCAACAAGTTACAGCACCATTGCCAACAACTGTTGATCCAACACAAAACACTTAAAAAATAAAAGACAGATCAAAGCTCAAACACACACTTTAAAGTCAGCTTCAAACCAAAAAATAAATCTGGAATTGACAAACAAAAGGACCAGATTCTGGTTTGCAGTTTGACGAAGAGTTGAAAATGATGGATTTATTAAATTCAATTAGAAGCAAATTAGTGTTTTGGTCTTTATATACTTAAATGGGAACTTCACTGATTTTACATGTAAAGGTAAGCTAAGAAGGAATAAGAACTATTTCTAAACTTATCTAATTAAATTACTTAATTATAACTAATTATATTCAGTGGCATTATAGCTCATGTGGGATCCACTGTTCACTACAAGTTGTGACATCATGGTCTTTTTTTACTTAAATTTGGACTTTTTTTTTAAGGCATAGTAGTGGTATGGCTCTAGGGATGGCGATGTTCGGTTGTCAATTAGTCTATATAATAGCAATAAAGCAATTATATTAGTTATTATAGCAATTATATGCAATATGAAGTTTTGATCATTTTAAGCATGTCAGTATTCAAAGCACCACTGCGTCAATGTAAAGCCTTGCAAGCTGCTACGTAGCGTGGTATATTCTTAGGGTGTGGCTGAAATCACTTCCCCTTTCATTTCTTGATTACTCCCTACATATAGACACTACACAACAGTCTATATTTTATTACTTTAGTACTATTATTTATTTTATATTTTTATTTCTTTAATCTATTTTTTTATTTGAGTGTTTCTATTCTTGGTAATATTTTTTAGCCATTGTTTGGGGAGCCTGAGATTTAAGAATTTCATTGCCGAATGATTGCTTGATGTAAATTGTTGTGCAAATTACGATAACATTTTGAAATCGTGAAATCTCGTATCGTCATGGATGCTTCTTATTTGTTCTATTGGGTGAATTTTTAAAAGCAATATATGTGAATCTTTATGTAAATATAATGCTTTCGCTGTACCTTCAGCTTTAAGGAACCTGTAGCTTCATTTGTGAGTTCAGTTAAAGACACAGGGAAAGGAGAAGTATAATGTGAAAAGCATTCCCATACCTTAAAAATGTCCTTTATGTTGCTAAGCATGAAGACCACCATCAGGTCCTCTTTCTCCTTTGAAAGAGCCTTGCTGTGGAGGACTGCCCTCGATAAAGACCTCTTCACTGCCAGTCTGTTCTCCATCTACAGATCCAATGATTCATGAACAGGTGGTACAGCTTTGGAAACAAGCCCTCTTTTTTAATCTGCCTCTCACCTCTATACCTACAGTGATTACTTGTTCAGAAATTCTTTTCATGTTATCTCATTTTAAGAGATACTGTATTTAAGACACAATTTAAGTCACCAGCTCTAACCTCCTTGTCTAGTTTAATCTCTTCCGGGTCAGCTGCCAGAGCCATGAATGTAAGCAGCCTGCGCAGCTCATCCCTGCAGCCAGGAGGCAGCAGCTTCAGACACAGCTGGACAGCTTTGAGAGCCATGTCCAATTTGGCATTAACTGGAAAGGCAAGAGACACAAATGTAGTTGGTATCAGGGTAATTGAGATTTAAGCAGAGAAGGGTAACTCTAATTAAATCTCCTTTAAACTGTCCTAGTTCTTACCCAGCAGGTCAGTGATGGCTGTGTAGATGTCGGTCATGACCTGCGGCAGCAGTGGAGGTCTGCCTATGTGGCTGTAGTGTTTCACCAGAGTCCTGTACACCAGCAGTTTGTACTGGGCCAAACCACTCTTGGAGAGATGAGACTGCTCATCACTGTTGTTGGCTGGGGTGGACACAGACTTCGGAGACTGGACTGGAGCCAGAAATACAGAAATGGAAAGCTGTGTTTTAATGTTTTAACAGTGGCAGTTGCATGCTTTCACAACAAAGTGTCAAACCATTGCAAAAGCTTCTTTGGAGCAGACATGAGAAGAAACATATACATATTTTGTTTTAGGCCACCAAACTCAATTTGGCAGTAACACTGCTCTTGAGGATCAACCCAACACCCCCATTCTGATACTTATCCAAGCACTTGCCTCCACCTTGAGAAGAGCTACCAGCTGGAACTTGCTCACAGCAGTCCTGATCTCGTGGGAAACAGTGAGGCAGCTCCCTGCTCAGCTCCACCACCGGCTGATCAGGGAGGAAGTCCAGACAGTCCAGAGCTGCACACAGCCACTCATCTTCTCTGAGGGACAGAGGAAGTCAGTTAACGTTAAGAAACAAGTTTCTACTGTGTTTCATTCGTACATAAACTAAAATGTAAAATTGACAAGATGTCGTCATTTTGTTATCTTTGGACAAAGCCAGGCCAGCTGTTTACCCCAGTTTCCACTCTTTGTGCTAAGCTAAGCTAAGCCACTAGCATTACTTTCTTGTTTACAGTACAGACATAAGAGCGATTTGGTGCCGAACTAAACATTTGATCATATAAACAACCACAAGTGTTATTTTTTCCAGTTCCAAACATACTGAGAGTCCTTAAAGGCCTTAAGGATCTGCCGGTCCAGGTGGTTGCTGCTGTAGATCAGGTCTGGGTTACTGTGAACCACCATGTTTAATGGAGGGGGTGAAGATTGGGTCTGGGTGCACTGAAGCACCCCTTCCAGCAGAGGGAGGTCCACCAGGTTTAACAGTCTGAGCAGAGTCTGTTCCTGCCACACCTCATCTACCACTGGGGAGTGGAGCACGGCAAAAAAATTACACACCAAGAAAACCATACTGTACTGTTGTATTGTCTTCTATTCAGAGGAAACAAAGAGAAACATTTTTTAAATTTAAACTTTTTAAAATCACCTTATTAGCTTAAAAAGAAAGACTTTAAACTTTTTAAAATGACATGGAGAGGAGAACCTGACCAAATCTATAACATAACATGTACTTTGGTAGAACTCAGACCTGGCTCCGAAATTGAACAACAATGGAAATAAAAACCTGAATATAAAAGTTTAAAGTTCAGTCATTTGTTTTCATTTGTTCTGGGGTGCACTGGTGTCCTTCTGAGCATGTTTTCTTGCCTTCCGCCCACTGTATGCTGAGAAAGGCTCCAAGCCCTGTGACCAAGTATGTCACGTTAGGATAAAAGAGAATTAATATGCTTGTTACATTGAGACATGGGCATGTCTTTCTTTCCTTAAAAACCTTAGCCTGTGCTTTAACTAAGGAGGCACAACAGGATGAATTACACACATGAAGGCATTAGTTTCTCACATGACTGTGGTAAAACTGTGTCAGTCTGAACTCTGCTGAGACTCAGATGGTCCACCAGCGGCTCCAGTGACAGGCTGGCAGCCGCAGGAGTGTCCAGTTGGTCGGTTTTTATGGATGTCTGAGCAAATTCGACATGGGTGGACCCCTCAACGTGTGACCCAGTGGGACATGTCTGCTCTTCCTGCCTGGAATATGAAACAGAGGCAGAGAACTTCTGCTGGTGACATGCTGAAAAGCATTTAGAGGATATGATGATGTGACTTCCCAAGAAAATGTTCCATATTATTTACAATGGTAGCTCTTCCTGTTATATCTCTGCTTGTCACCATTGTGGGTGATGTTCAAGCTCAATAAAGGTGTCTGCTTAATGGCAACACTGGAAATAAATATACTCCTACAGTGAAATAAAATGCCAAATATTGTGATAGATGAGATTCATATTCCACCTCTTACAACTGAAGCTAAGATGTGTAATGTATAAAAGATGCAGACTATGAGTTAAGGCCAAGCAGTCATCTGCTTCAGACTGTGCTCATTATGTTAAGATTAAGTGTGAGAGATTCTCAGAAGACACTGCACTATTAAGCAGACTGTATGAACATGTCACACTGGAATAACTTTTTGTAAGTGCACTCGTCTTAACATGCATTAATTAACAGCCAAGACTACTTTGAGACTTCTGCTGCTTTTAACTGGAGAGTTTATTCTTGGTGGACAATTTCTCACTACAGATACATTTAACAAGAAGAAAATAGCTCCTACAAACTAACAAAATACAATAGTGTCATTTCACAGACGCATAACTTGGTAAGGGGTGTGTCAGAAGTTCACAGTTGATGGACCTACATGGATATATACAGCCACTTGACACAACATAATTTATACTGTGGATAAATTTAAAAAAATAACTATTCAGTAAAATAGTGCTACAGTATGTCCAGCCTTTGTGAGTCTTACAATATTACTTTTTTTCTGGCACTGTAAGAGATAGGTGTTCAACTACTTGGTCACTACTGGAGTATGAGGTTTTTTAAAATATACATGTGTGACAAATAAACTGGTAAATCAGTGCATGTAATAAAAAAAGTAATGATTTAGATTTAATACCTGTCTGAGGGAGCACTGCAGAAGAGTTTTTGGATCCCGTTCGCAAGCATCCCTCTTTCCAACTCATCGACAGAGGGAGTACACACTCCTACAAACCTGTGTGTAGAAAAGACAAACAATAGGCTGCCATGTCTACACATCAACAGCCATTGTGGATAGAGATTTTGACAGCGGCTTTATGAACATGTTTGGGCGCATCTAACCTGTAAAGAGCACTCTTGCTGTCCTGAAACACATCCCGCTTCTTGTCTTTGCCAAAAACTTTGGTACCCACAGCCACAAACACATTACAGTCCAACAGGGCCTGGCAGACACACACTACTTTGTCCCTTGAGACACTGGCACCTTAAATTTCAGCCAAACAGAAAAGGGAAATGTGCTGAACGTCTCTTGGTTCATAAATAAAGAGACAATAATGAGAAGATGGTTTAGGTCAAATAGATGACAAATTAATTCACTGAGACCACAAGAAGCCACCATTTATAAAATTCACTGCCCAGTATACACTCACACACACACACACACACACCCCTTAAATCCTTTGACACCACTCATATGTTCTGCCACCACATCCACAGCCTCTGAGCCAAGGAAACAGTTGCTGTGGGACTTGAGGTGGACTCTCCGGCGCTTCACTGTCACAGAGGACCTGAGGTGGGAGATGAGGCCACTCCACACGCAGGAAGACTGGGCTGGTTTACTGAATACACCGTGTGCTAAGACAGGGACAAAACGAAAAACAAACTGAGTCAGTACTGCTCCATTTCTTGAACGACCTGTGCGACCTGTGATGATTAAGAGGCTGTATAAGATATTTAGAGACATAACAAAGCATGGAGCAGAGGTCAGGCTGGTGGAGGAGTGTGAAGAGACCAGACTGAGGAGAACTAGTCTACCTAAAGTCAGATTGTTGCTGAAGTTGATTTTTTTTTTTATAAGTGAGGACTGACCACAGCAACTTCAGGGTCATTTTAGTGCTTTTACTTTATCATAGTAGGTCAGGACAAGAGACAAGAATCAGACAGGTGAACAGGCCTTTGAGCTGCAGCTCCTCGTTGAATGTAATTAACTCACCTTGAGGACGCACGCACAGCTTCTCTGCAAGGTTCAGGGCGGCGGCTCTTTCTTTTATCGAGGCCATGTCTGCTCAATTCAATCCGCTGAGCAATCGAGCGAGTCTTTAGTCGATAATAACCAAGCAGGAGATGATCAGAAACACCAAGCTCGTCACAGCTGAAGCGCCTTTGGTGTGTCTGCAATTTAATGACTCAACCTCTAGATGGCGCCAGTCGACAAGTGACGGTGTCAGAGGAGAGAGAGAGAGAGAGAGAGAGAGAGAGAGAGAGTGTGTGTGTGTGTGTGTGTGTGCTGCTGAAACTAACACTCAATTCTGAATATTAATGGAGGGAAATGGAGACACGGTCTACATATGTCAGTGCTTCCTTCAGCTGACTAAGTGAGTTTGTAGAATGTATCTTGATTTGTTAAATAATTAAATGAAAAAAAAATATATAAAAAATTATATATGAAAAGATCAAATAAAAAAGCTTGATTTATAGTTTTCAGGTGATGTAAATAAAGTTTCGCCTTTCTTCTCTCAGGTCTGTGTCAGGAGGGATGTGATAATAAATCCTGTCCTATTTGATTTATTTGTATTTATCATTTATTTAATCATGAAGGTCTCATTGAGATAAATGATCTCTTCTTCCAGAGAGTCCTGATCAATTTCATCAGAGACCTGCAGACACAAATGAAACAGCAGCAAATTAAACAGCTGGGCTATTCCTGTGGCAGGCACTTTGTACGTGCAGTGCGCTTTGTGCTGAGCCTTTAAATACGAGAAAAAACATCTGTTTAATGGCAAAAATGTAATCACCATCATTTTTGGTTGAAAGTCAGTTGATTTGTACAATTGTGACTCTTTACGATCACTGCGCATTACTGATAGATGAAAGTATTTTCATTCATGCTCTCTACGTATGACTTAATCAGTGTTTTTGAACAGTTTTCAGTGTTTTCTCTGCCAGCAGCTGACCATCAATGATCATCAGTGACAGAGCTTCCTGTGAGCGCGCGCCCTCATCATTTTCCCTGGAGGCACGAGGAGGGCGCTGCTGGGCTAACTACAAAAGGTAAAATGTCAACAAACCACAATTTAACGTGACAAATTCACCTAATACCATTCACATTTCACTCATAACAACATCAACATAGTTTTAAACGAAATATATTTAAATTACCGGACAAACTATCTCATTTGTTTGTGTTTATCTTAGTAAACAGTAGGCTCAAACTAGCTAACATGTAGCTGTAAGCTAGCTATCTTTTTGTTTCAAGTGCCTGACTCTTTCATTCAAAGTGGCCTTTGTCTCTCCTTCTGTTGTCTGGAGCTTGTAAATGTGTGTTTTTCAGGGCTGTTTTTGTTTTGTTTAAAAACTCATTTTAACCTTGTGAAGCAGTTTGTGACCTTGCTCTGTGAAAAGTGCTATACCAAATAAACTATACTTACTTACTTGGTTCAAATAAGTAAGTAAGTATGTAATAAGTTGGATTGTAAATAACCTCATTTTATTTTGGTCATGATTTAATGATTTAAGTCAAAGTAATAAGGCCTCACACTATATCTCATTTAATGGGAGTGTAAATTCGGAGTAAATTTCATTGGCATTCACATTAAGAACATGTAAAGCTGGACAAATGAGGTAAAAATAACTCGTAAAGTGTCTGAAGAGTAACTCTATCTGATCAAGTTAGTCAGATATATGAATAACATAATAATGGATAACTCAAACAACATTTAATAAATATATTGTAGCTTGTAGTTCATTTTCTAGATAAAGAGAAAGATTGCCATTTATAAAACAGTTACAATTTTGTTTCAATAAGGTCGGTGGAGCATTATTATTATTATTATTATTATTACATACATTGTCACAGCTACCTTCATGATGCAGTTTACTGTATGTTAGCATTTTTCACAGCGGACACATTGACTTGTCGGAGAAGCACAGGTGGTAGTGATAAAGATAAAAACGATGGCTCTGTTTTAGTCAGGTGTCCCAGTCAGCCATGACAGCATGACAGTGAGCCAGCATACAGTACAGGAAACTGAAGCAGCTAAATGAAATTAAACCATCATCAGTTTCAGTTTGTATACCAGTGCTTTTCCCACTGTTACATGAAAGTATCTTCAGTAAAGAGGTCTGTCGTAGCACACTGTTACATTAGTGTTGCAGTAGTTTGGTTGTTGCTGTTAGCTGCACTGTGATTACTTGTCAAGTCTCTGTGCTTTAACTTTATTTCCTTCAGCAACAGTAACTAACATTAGTCACCCAGAGGTAATACAGGCATCATGTCGCTTGATAGAAATGTTCCCATCCAGTGGATGGCAGTCATTTTAATTTGTCTTTTCATAGCATGGAGATGGTGGTTAATACCTGCTCGACTGTATCAGAGAAGAAGCAAATAAAGACACTGTGGTCTACTCCCTCGCTCGCACTCTCATACGCATTCACAGTGTGCACACAGGACACACGCACACTATCACTTGACACACTAACACACGTTTGCACGCCCCCTCCCTCCTCAGCCTGGGGTCACACTGTCATTTTATGATGGTAGCCAATTCTAGCAGGGATCATTTAATTCTCCAACATGATTGATACCAGCACAGGTTAAATGGGAGAAAAAAGGGTCTGTTCTATTAAGAGATCAGTGGCTAGTGGAGACCTCCCACTTAAATAGTCATATTGTCCCGTGGGTATGTGTTTGCGTGTATGCAGTGTGTATGTGTCACTCAGTTTCTTGGTTATGTTGAGGGGACAGAGACAGTTGCAGAAGACCATCCACAGGTCAAATTAAATAACCTAGATAATTTAAAAAGCACTGACAGCGCAATTTGTCCATTCAGTGTTATTGCTCTGACCCCTATTAGTGTCAATGGGCTGGTTCATTTGAACCTAGATGGCTTATCAAGGTGTTATCTTCTCACCGTAGTGGAAGTGGTGTAAAACAAAGAAAGAAAAAATCCTAATGGTCATTTCAAAGCCATAACATTAGATTGTAGTGATTGAGAAGCATTACGAGGCTTTAATGTGCTAGCCTATTATTTCTAATAAAATCATTTAGCAGTTAAAATTGCAGATGAGGAAGTCATTAAAGGCTTATAAGTGCGAAGCAGAGTGTCACTGCTTATTAAACAGCCAATTCTATTAACCTTTTTCGACAAAATGTTTTTTTTTTCTTGATTAACAGGCAGCAGAGGCCCGACGGGACCTTGGCCAGCCCTGAAACAACTCGATGGATCACAGTGCAGAGTCCGGGACACTCTCCACCCACACAACTGTAGGTTCATTTCTGACAGTACAAAATGAACCAAAGAACATTCATCAGCTGATCTGTTTATTCATTTAAAGATTAGATTAAAAAATGAAAAAAACTGTAATTTAACTATGTAGTATTATTCTTAACCAAATATGGAATATTTGATGCATGTTTCCTGATATTTAAAAAAACTGGATTGATTAGAAGCATTCATTTTCCTTATGCAGGCAGGAGGACCTGTGTTGGAGCATGAGCTGTCCACGTCCAGCCCTCGCTGTCTATCAGAAAGTGGAGGCAACATCTTACTACAGCTGTTGGAATTTAAAACCCATCTACTTGAGGCTGTAGAGGAGCTACATATTCGGAGGGTATAGTAGTGATTGTAATATTTGCTGACACTGTTTAAGTTTTTATCTTCATGCAATATTGAAAAAAATCTCAAGTATTATTATTGTGAAGGTACAACACTGCACTTGCGCTACTGTAGAGTAGTGTCTGTAGTGTCTAATGTGGGGATCCATTGTCATAAAGAATTAAATGTGGTCAACTTACTCATATTTGTTACTGAATATACAGCTATGAAAACGGAGTTATGGAGAAGGTACACTGCCAAACATCATACAGAAGTTTAGTGGAATCAGTTATTCTAATCTTTATGCAACTGATCTTTTCTCATTATCTTAAAAGTAAATATATACGTTTTATTAAGTTCAAGTCAATCTTAAAATTTCAGACTATTTCCGAATGTATAAACATGTTCTCACTTGTGACATGTCTTATGACATAAAAATATCTTTTTGAGATGATCAAAGGAGTGTTTACTCAACTCATTTATTAAGTTCAGTTAAATCACAAGTGTCTAAAACAGTATCTAAGGTTTTAGATTGAACCATCTTAAAGCAACTTACAGTGAAGCTCTAAAAGAAATGATAAAATCTGTGTATTGTTTTCAGCATTGCTTTCCTCTGCGTCACATCACTATTTACTGAGCAGGACTCAGAATGGCTCTCTTTTTGGCTAAAGAGCAGTGTCATTTCATAGAAATAATAGGAGATGTGGTATAATAGTGTTCTTAGAGGAAGTCAGCTGCCCCCTTTGGCCATCTGGACAAGTGCCAGCTGTTTTTGATACAAGTTGCATCAAGAAGGGGGTCACATAAGCCATTTGGCCCCAGACCAATAGAAAGGAAATTTGTTTGTAAAAATAACAAAAATAAATAATGTTTTCTACCCTCCAGCAAGTCATTTCAACCTGACAACACATTGTGAGTGTGCTTAAAGGTTGGGAGAGCGAAAATGGGATGTTTGTCGTTTGTTCCCATTTAGTTTTTATTGTTATAGTCATGTTAACTGGGACACAAACATAAGATATCAGTCTGATCCTCCTCAGGCACTGCTGTTAAAGTAGCACTTTGTAGTTGTGTCATTCATGGGGTGGAGAGGTTGAGAAGTGAGAGGATGTCATGATGCTGCCGGACATTCCTGAGCAGGTCAAATTCCAGTGGGTTTTTTTCCTTGTTTTTTAATACAGTACACTGCGTTAGATGTTCAATTGTAGACTCAACCCTTAATTGGACAAACACTATATTTGTAGAAAAGATGTCATTAAAGATGAGTGCATATGATATTTAGTATTAGCTGAGAAGCCTTTGGCAATATTCAAGTAAAGACTCATTTATTGATTATAATTAATTTAAGCAAGATTTAAATGGAGACACACTGTCACTTCTCACACATAATGAAAAAACTTTAGGATAAACTCTGTTTAACTTCTTCCATCTTAACTATGAAATAAACCATTGATTTTTCATGTCCACATTTACCCAGTAAAAACCATTCATTCATAGCGATAATAAAATTGTCAAGATGTGAAACACTATGGAAAATATGTGTTGAATAGAACCATGAATTTTTCCTTAAGTAAAATCATATGTCATGAGGTATTGTGTAGCGAGATACAACTGAATAGATTTAGATCCCCTCAGCCCAAAATTGATATGCAGAAATCTACCAGGCTTAATAAAGCTTTCTAGTGTCTTTTTAGACACATACACACAGAATTATTCCTTAGTGGAAAAATAACAGCTTTATCTCCTGTGCACTCCTTTTTTTTTAAAGTGCAGTGCCACGCTGGTAGCATAGTTTAATAGGAACTTATAAAATAAACTCAGTGAGTTAACCAGCTCCCACGTGCACATAAAAAAGTCCCATGGATATAGAGAGCAATTGACTTTTACCTGCCTTCTCTGGGGGAAGAGGGAGGATAGGGATGGCTTTCCACAAATATCACCTCCCCTCTAATGTTCCTCTTTCTCTGTGTGCTCCTGCAAAAGATACGGAGGAATGAACCAGGGAAACTTACTGCAGTTTGCAGCTCTGGCTCAACTCCAGAGAGTTATTTGCCCATAGAATGGAAGAGATTTTCATTTTTTACCATGCCCACTAAGATGACGTATCAGCCATCACCCCATCTAAATTTACTGTGTTTAAATCAGCAGGTGTCTCCACATTGTCCGTGTGTCTGATTTTGAATTACTCCTCACTCGACATGTGTGATTGTACTCCGCTGGAAAAGGGTTATCAGCATTTATATAAATGATGCCTTTCCATGGTTCAGGATGCAGAGGCACGCTTTGAGGATCAGATCAGTAAACTGGTGCTGGAGAAACAGGAGCTGGAGTGGGAGAAGGTACAGCTGGGCCTAGCTGGCTTTACATCAACATCTTTAATACTATGCTTTGGTACTTAGATAGGAGGGCATTCACATAGGATCACAGGAACCTGTATTTCATTTAGAAAATAGAACCTCTTGATATTTTTGATGATATTTGACATTGACATTGATATTTGACATTGTTGGTCATTAATTGTTTTGATTGATGCGTCTTTTCCCGTATCATAGGAATCTCTGCAGCATCAAACTGAAACATTGGCAAAGCAGCACACAGAGTCACTCACTAATGTGAAAAAGCAGGTATGTTTTTACTGTATTGTTTGTGTATCTAAATACAGTCTTTAACAATGCATTGAAACATTGTGAACAATTTGATTTTCTCAAGTTTCAGGCCAAAATAAGAAACATTGAGGAGGAGAAGGTATGAGGAGCTTATTCCCCAAAACATCTCATACTCTTATTCTCAGAACATTTTATTCAATTACTGTTTTTAGTGGAGTAGTAAATTCACTCATCTCAGTTGCACAATCTTGGCCCAAAGAATGGATTCTTTTGTGCTATGCTTTGGTATTTATTGCCTTATTGACACTCACAATAATAATATAACATTTTAGGGGAAATACCAGGTCAGTGCTGAGTTAAAAGACAAGGAGATTAACAACTTGAAAGAAGAGCTGAAGTCACTACAGGTACTGAGATGTATAACACACACAGCTTCTTCTCTCTTTCTCTTATCTCTCTGTCTCTCGCTCACACACACACACACACACACACACACCAGCACTCCCACTCATCCCATCACCTCTTTCTTTCTTTTTTCCATCTTTATTCCTTTGTATCTCTCATTCTTTCTTAAAAAACAGAAAAACAAACAATTTTGCCATTAAGGTGTTCTGAGAGACAAGTAAATAAAGAAAGCTCATGTCTGAGTCAAGGTTGCAGGGTGCATAGGCCTGACCCAGTCCGGCTCCCAGAGTGTTTGTCTTCAGGCTTGACACCACAGAGGTGATATACGGCCGTCCCCATGGTCCGCTGCACTTTAACAACCCAACCATGTTACAGAGACAATAGAGACTGTTTTTGATATTCTATCTGGGAGACACTGACTGCAGTGTTTGGCTAAAATGAGGCCCAGTGTTCATTCTTGGGACACGGTCTGGTGGATTGCTTTAATTTAACACATTTTCGCATCAGTGGCATTTGGGATTGAAGTGATCTAATTGCCATACCTTGATGATCTGCTAAATTACACATTTAAGATCTATTGGAACAGTATGGTTCATCCATCCATCCATCCATTTTCTAAACCCACTTATCCTGAGCACACACAGGGTCGCACAGGGGTGCTGGAGCCTGTCCCAGCTATCTTTGGGCGAGCAGTATGGTTCAATTAATCTATAATTAAATAATTCATCATAGCAGTTATTCGGAGCTCAATAAAAACCCTGGCTGATACATATTCAGGGCTCAGTATTTATTAGTCTTAAAATCAAACAACAGATAGAGGTATAACTGCCCACAGCTAATTTAATAAAGTAGGATAATGTAATATTAATAGGTAATGACCCTTTGATGTTGCATACTGTAGAGTTAATAATGAATAAATTGATTTTTGGAAGGTCTTCATGTGAAGTGTATTTTGGAATGATCACATTACCCTCTAAAAGTGAATCTCCTGGTCCCAAATAATTGGTTGTCTCTGAACAGAGCTTCTCAATCTGAACCTTAACAGATGAAACAAAATCATTGTCACTGGCTGCATATTCACATGATAAAAGAATATTTACTATTTTCTGTTGATGTATTTGATTAATATTTTAGAAGAGGTAATTATCTATATTATGAAGAAGAAAACAAGTATTTGAGAATAATCAGAAATTACCTCTCCAACCCATACATGCAGTCTCTTAAAAGTTATCCAGTGAATCTCCCTGGGGGTCTGCCCAGACTACTGATACAGATACAGATGGTATCATGGTAACCATGGTACTGGTTGATAAAGTGCTGATTTTAATGATCATCCAGGGCAGCCTATCATGTAGAAGTTTCAGTGCTCGCTTTACTTTCAGACAAACTTTCAGACAAAATATGATCATGGAGCTCCTATAGATTGTAAACATTTTAATATCTGTACTACATGATGAGACAGAAATGTTTTTTATTTCAGTTGCCAGGAAAATTGTCTGCAGCAACTTCCAATATTGATTAATTGTTTAAGTAGTTTAATAAAGAAAACCTCCAAAGCCTCTCTGGTTCCAGCTTCTCTAGTGTGAATATTAGATTTATATTGATTGATTGATTTTATGTTCTGAATCATTTAAAATTGAATCTATTTGGGTCGATTGGACTAAACATTTGCAGTTGTCACCTCAGGCACTCTGGACATTAACAGATTAATTAACAGCGAAGATACTCATTTGTTGCAGCTCTACAACAGTACAAAGGGAGATCTGATCAAAGATATAACATATTTCTGTATGAATAATAAAGATGACATAAATATAATACATATTTCAGATTTATAAATACATGATAAAAACTTGTATTTATGTTCAATAAAATGTGGCTAATCATAAGTATTAGTAAGCATCTTGAATTTACTTTTAATTGGATTGAGATTAAAAATGTCATGTTGATACATGTAGCAAAGTTACAGTGTTGTGTGGTGGCACAACAATGTTAGCTGTTAAGGTGGTTTTAGGTTTTCGATTATATCACATGATCTTCATTATATAGAATTGTATTAGAATTGAAGATATTCAGTTTTTTTCCCCTGAACACTTTAAGGATGCTCATGTTGGTTTAAAAGTTGAGATTCCAGTCTATTTTGTGACCTTGAAAACAGCAGCTTACTAATCAGTCTCACATCAAGGCCTATTGAGAAGCAGTGCTGTGTGTGTGTTGTATGAACACGTGGCATCTTTTATTAAAAAAAAAAAGAAAATCCAGTTGATGATACATCTCATATATCAATTTTTGGGATCCTGAGAAAAATAAAGGGAAACATCTGTCAAATTCATACCTTAACCCAAATTGCTTTGCTCATCAGATGAAAACCTGTGTCTTGTTGATTTTCTTGTACAGTTGCTGAAGTACAACTTGTCAAAGAAATCCAGTGAGCTGGTAAGAAAAGATTTTCCACTCATACAAACTGTTGACAGAGGATGGGTGGGAGTGAGAAAAATTAAAAGAGGAGGATGAGGGAATTGTGCTAAGGAGAGATGGGTTTGGAGTGAAGAGCTCATCAGGAGTAACGGATAGGGAGTGAGTGACACTTTGAACTGCCAGCACAGCAGAGAAAATATCTCTATTAAAATATTTTATAACTGGGCCTCGCTCGGTTTAACCTTCTTCACATAACAGTGGCTCAGCAGAGTGAGAGGGAGTCGAACCGAGATGGTGTATTGGAGAGAGGGATAGGAGGGAGTGAGAATGAGAGTGAGGGGAGTGAGTGGGAAAACAAAAGAGAAGAAAAGAATCTGCTCAGCTTGATACAGACAATCAAACTATAATGGCAGTTTGAAGAGCAATAAAGCGCTCTGAGGCATGCGCTGAGTTGATTCCTTCATCCCACAGAAACAGACAGGCACGAGCTTTGTTAGACTCTAATTGTCTCAGTCACTTTACAGCTGTTTCCCCTGGAGGGCTCTGTGTCTGACTAAATAAGTACAAACCCAAAGTCAGCAGCCAATTAGCCCGACTCCAAAGTTATAACAAATCTGACTACAAAACGTCAAAAGCTCACTAATTTACATGTTGTATTTTGTTTGTTACATATATACAAAATCCCAATTGTGAAAATGTTTGGCTCTTACGGGAGGTTATGTGTGAGACTATTTCTTGTCCAGGTGAGATGACTTTCTTTTGCTTTGTCACAACTTTAGTAGGTAGATTTTGTCACCTTTTTGTCACCAGGCTGGTTGTTTGCCTCTGCTGACAATCTTCAGACAACCAGCTGCTGGTTGTAGCCTCATATTTAATAGACAGACAGATACGAAGGTGGTGTCAATCTTCTCATCAAAGTCTTTGCAAGAATAAGTGAATAAGTGCATTTTGCAAATTGTTGAACTATTGCTTTAAGAAAAGAAACATTTTACAGTTTAAACTATTTTTACATTTCATCCCCATTCTTCTTGATTCATTCTTTGTCGCTAAGCTTGTATTACAGAGGTATTTTTGCACTGTACTTCCATAGATCTGTGAGTTAAACTGTGTCTGGTACTATAGCAACTTGTTTCCTGAGTTTTTCTCTTTGTAGAGGATCCTTTTTTGTTTGTCTTTTTTAACTATACCCTTTCCACAGGAGCAGAAACTAGCATTGCAGAGCAGGTCAAAGGACAGCCACTTGAACCAGCTGGGGGAGGTTGAAAAACGCTTCAGTGCTCTGTCAAGGCAGTGTGCCATTGTCAAGCAGGCCCACGAGAAACTAGAGCAAGATGGTAATTAATGAGTGAATGGATGGATGGATGAATTGGTGAAAACATACAAAAAAAAGAAGGTATATAGATGTTCTTCATGTGATTATGGCTGCAGGTTTGAAAATGAAACGATGCTTCAGAAACACAGTTTGCTTAATTTTAGACACAAATGTACCAACAAAGTCCGACATACATCAGGATACAAACAGTACATTAGTGCTATTGAATGTTACTGAGGTAGTGTGTCTAAGAATGTATACACACTGTTCTTTTTATTATATCTTACCAGGCCCTATTTTGTCCCAGAACAACCTGAATTCTTTAGGGTTTGAATATAACAAGGTGCTGGGAACAATTCACAGGGATCTTGGCCCGCACTGACTTGATACAGTTGTATGACTCAGCTCTTTCAAAATTTTCATCAGCGCATTCATTTGTGCCAATATCCAGTTTGACTTCATCCCAAAGATATTATGTTGGGGTCAAAATCTGGGTAATGAGCCATGGTCACTGTCATGTTCTTTTAAATGTTTCTCTGAAGTAAACTGTATCTCCAAGGTCAACAACAAAGTTTAGTGTTAGAATATGCTCAGCTGCTCAGTCGTGGGCCAAGAAAACCTTCCCACATTAATAAAAGCTCTATGGATCCATACTGTTGGCAACAAATATGCATCTAGTATTTAGTAGTTTTATACCCTGGAATGACTGGACTATTAATGTTAAGGTCTAGATGCTGTAATGCCTCACATTCGAGGTGCTTAAATCATGTGTCTTACTCATCTTAAGGTTCAGTCAAGGAGTAAATGCCACTCTGCACTCAGTTTTCAAATGTATGTGTGATCCACTGTTTAGATGATCAAGCATGTTTCCTGAAAAAGGGAGACAGATTTAGTAAAGTATGTTTACACAGTGTATATGTCATGTGCCAAATGTTGATCAAAGAACATAGCAGCTTATCTGGAGGATTACAGTAATGTTTGCTTTGATAGTAGAAAGCATTACAGTATCGTGTAACCAATGTAGTCTCAAATTGTTGCCAGTTACACCGTCACAGCTACACTGGCCATTTTAAGTACATTTTCTCTCAGATTCAAGAACCACAACATCTTTTTATGGAAAGGGATGATACAGTTATAGAGTTGGCATCTCAGCAAAGTAGAATACTCATCATTTACTATAAGAAACACAGAACAACCAAGGTGAAAATATTACATTACTGTCTCCCATGTGTGTCATTTACGTCACTTGTGTCATTTCAGACCATTGTAGTTCTGTCATAGTGTTATGTTTGATGGCATCTTATAGTGTGTGTACCTGTTGCAGTTGATGAGGCCATGAAAATGAATAAGAAACTGACATCTGCAAATGGAAAACAAGAAGCAACCATTTTGTCACTAAAGAAGGTATATGGAAAAGTGCCTGCACATTTAGATTTTTTTTTTAAGCATGATGTCATCACATTTAATTCAGTATATCTAAATGTGGTTCACACAAAAGGCATTTGGCTCTTGAAATTTACAAGTCATTGTTAATGTTTATCCCTAATCACAGCCAATAAAAACCCATGTTTGTCCAAGAAAAAGTATTAAGAAACAGCATGAAAATTGTATTTATTGAAACAAAGTAATCATCTTGAGTTTCTCAGGAGTTGGAGGAGGTCAGTAGAAAGCTGATCAAGGCCAAGATGTCATCAGTTAGACATGACAAGGCACATGGTCCTACAGGAAGAGAGCAGGAAGAGAGCAGTGTATACAGCAACTGCAACACAAACTGAACATGGTAATTGACAATCAGCAAATAAGAAGATGTTTTTGTGCTAGCTGCAAAACTAGGTGATATTGTTCGGTGTCGCATCAAAATCAAACTACAATTCCAAGAGATAAATTGCCACAAAACCTAATAATTCTGCATTATTTAAAAATTTTCTTTGTGTGTTTAGGAAACTGAAATGAACAGAAAACTGGCAGATGAAAATGTAACTTTGAGAGCAGAAAAGCAGGTAAGAAACTAAGAAAAGAAGAAAAATATGTGACAACGACCTTAACCTTGATGTTTTTTCTCTACTGATATTTCGTGAGTGTTGTTGTAGAAGATGCTTTGTGTCAAAAGTAACCATGAAAAGCTGTCTTTCTGTAATGTCTCGTCAGATCTGTTGAGTTTTGTCTGTCATGTTTTCTGTTTCCTGTCCTGGCATGTCCTTTTATTTTGAAACCCTAACTCTCCTCTCGTTTCAGGTCCCTTGACTTCCCCTCATTGTGTGTTCCCGCCGGTGTGATTGTCTATCCCCGCCCCGATTGTTTCCACCTGTTTCCCATTACCTCTTGTATATATTGTCTGCGTCTCCCCTGTCTTGTTGCCAGATCGTTCTCAACCTTTGCCATGTCAAGATCACGCTCTTCATGTAAAGATTCCAGAAAGATCTCGCTCAATTAAAGTGCATTCCAAATCTCACTTTGCCTGGTTTGTGTATACGTCCTGCATTTGTGGTCTGCCTGCCTTGTGCCATCGTAACACTTTCCTTCCATTGGAGGTTTTTGTTTTTTTTCTCTTTATGATTTGAAAAGGCAAACAAGCTCAAACCAACCATATAATTGTAATGTTGTGTGGCTTCATTGTTTGTGTTTGTGTGTAGGAGGTTATGAGGTCTCTGCAGCATGCCCAGCAGTTGTTGTTGAGTCAGACACAGACAGTAAGCAGAGTAGAGCTGGAAATGCAGAATCAAAGAGAACTGCATCAGGTTAGAGTCTTTCATCCTGTACACATATACATAAACACAGACTCTCATACTTGCCTGAAATTACCTTTTTTCTTGCCACCTGAGTCTGTATGTTTACTATAGTGTCCTGTCTTTCACCATAGAATTTATTGATATGATTGACTGATATGTTATGCATGTTTTTGATCCTGATACAGTTAAAATTAGATTCAAATTTAAAAGCACATTACAAAC
Organism: Scortum barcoo; assembly: GCA_023238725.1. Taxonomy (NCBI): domain Eukaryota; kingdom Metazoa; phylum Chordata; class Actinopteri; order Centrarchiformes; family Terapontidae; genus Scortum; species Scortum barcoo. The sequence continues at coordinate 25,004,287 of CM041536.1, read as the reverse complement.
AAAGAAATAGAAACATCGTCATCAACATATTTGCTATCAAAATGAATTTAACTAAATGTAAAGAATATATCACAAAACATTTTATATTTCGAGGTTTTATAAGTATCCACAATTGGCTGCAGTATCATTAAACTGATAAAACTAAAGGAGAAGAGGCAATGAGTTAATATTATAGATGCAAACTGTCTAAAATGTATGCATAATTAGTATCATTATTCTATTCTGTTCTGTCAATTTAAACAGAAAATGTCAAATGAAATTCCTCCATCTGGAATTTAGACACATACTTTTATCTTTTAGAACAGACAAGGCAAAAACCATGGAAAACATCACATTGTGTAAATCATCCAGGCTGAAAGTGGAAATCGTAGGATTTCAGTCTTGGGTTATTTCAGGAGGAAATAAATATTTTTAAGTAAGATGAAAATAAAACAGGAGAACGTCAGAAGACAACATCCTCTTTGAAAAATATCCTGTTGTTGCTCTCCTTGTTCTTACTTTCTTGGAGCACATATCCATCAGTTTTATGCTTCAGCTGAGCAAATGTATGTCTGAATGGATTTGAATGATGGAGAATGTGGTGTATTTCTTCAGGTAAAACCCTGACCACCTATTGGTCCCACACACATCAGGAATTTTTCAGGGTCTATTTAAATGATTATGGAGTGAATTTACACAAGGACAAAAATAAATGACGACCAGCGTTTCTTCTCATAAATGTGATGAATGTGGTGTTGTATATCACAACATATACTTTAGTGAATATGGTCCCCACGGCAACCTCGTGATAGTTAGTGTGTTTATTCTCCATTTATGGCTTTACACTTTATTATTCTTTTCTCTTCTCTCTGTACCCCCTTTTCATTTTTAATTCACCCATTCATTAATTTATTAAAATCATTATGAAAATGACACAAGCCAACTGATTTGTATTAGCAAGACGCTCTGCCCTCTCTCCCTGCCCTGTTTAAGACCTTCTGTTCACGTTAAATAAACACATAAAAATTTAGTATTGCATTAAAAATCCCATGGGTGATTAATTTTACTGCAGGGCCTTAAGCAGGAACATGAAGTGATGCGAGAGAAAAGCAAGGCACTGGAAGACAAGGTGGCCCAACTGATGGAGAGCTACGCTGCTTCCAAGACCAGCTGGGACAAAGAGGTAAAAGAAAAACTGTAATGTAAGAGAGGTGCATATGATGGTGACATTTTTATATGACAAAAGTTTGTCTCAGGTTACCTTGAAATGTCAAAAAAAGGGGAAATGTTAATTGTAAAACAGTGTGAAGTGCAGTCTTGTTTTTTTTTTATCGTCTCTGTACATTTGTATTAAACAGAGGGCAATGTTTCTGGATCGTATCAAGAGTGAGCAGGAGGACCTCCAAGCAGTGACGGAGGCTTATGATGAGCTTCAACAGAAACACACCGAACTGTCTTCACAGACTCAGCATATATATAAATTGGAGGTACAGACACATACACAAACACAAGTACAGTAGCCTTATGTGTAACACACACACACACACACACACACACACAAATAGAGACTAATTTGTACAGTACAAAAGTTGTTTCAGTCACATTTTAGGATTTTAGATGAAAATCTTGCTTAAAGTTCTTAAATTTTTTTCTTGGGTGAAATTAAGCATTCCACTGTTACATTATGGTGCTCCAGAATGAAATCCTTATGAAGCTTATCATGATCAGTTTTTGTTGAGACTGTATTGATTTAGTCCCTCGGCCACTTTGGAACTGTGTGGTGCTGTTGTGCTGGATTCCATTATACTTAAAAGCTTCTTCAACAAAATATTGGAACAAAACAGGCAAAACCAAACAACAACAAAGGAAAGACCTATAAGTCCATAATGAACTGCTGAAAGTTCAGGGATAGAGCTTTTACAAGTTTGTCTTATCATCTTATTTTTGCCAGGCAGTTGAATGTAGGACTTGCTAGGAAAGCCTAAAATAAAAATTGGTGCGTTAGTGAACTGTGCCCTTATGTGTGGTGTCACATACAGCAGCAGAAGTGTTAATAAAAGCAAGTGTAGCTGAACGAAATGACATCCCACATGTGTGGTTAATAACAGAAACACCTGTCAACCAAAGCAAGAATATTGGCAGAAGAATAAAAACTTGACTTGAGAAATCTCACTCAACTAGCTCAGTCCAGTGTAGCCACATACTTTAATGTGAATTAGGGAGTGAATGAGTTTGAATGCAGCCGGACGTGTTGTGATAAAAATGTGAAATAAAAGCAACTGTGCAGTCTAAGCAGGTGACTTTTTATTTTTCTCTACGTAGATGACAGGCAGCAGTCAGAGTGTTTCTACACAGGTCTTCCCCAGTTTAGCCGAGGAAATCAGAGAAGAGGAAACTCTTAATGAACCCATCTTCAGTCTGGAGCACTCAGCCTCAATTCAAACCAAAACCTCCAACTGTGTGGATGACACAGGAGCTGTGACTGTGCTAGTTGACTATGAAGCAACTGGAGGTCAGCCAGCTAGATATAAACATACAACAGATTAACATATTTCATTACTTGTTCTATTTTTGAGAATTCACTGTAACGTTGTGCTCACAAGCATTTTATTGACAGACTACAAGACAACAGTTTTGCATTATTTCACTATTTTATTTTTTAAATAGTGGGAGCATTTTTATGATCAGTTTTGTGAACTTGTACGTTCTCTTTCAGGACAAGACACCCCAAACCACCACCAACAATCTCAATTTAAACAGCCCCCAAACCTTCCAAACATGTTTACATGCTCACTTAACAACAACAACCTTTTCAGTGTCTGTAGTCTTTCTGGAACAGTCAGTGCCTCTAGCACATTAAACAAATACACCAACAACTCTGACACAGGTGAGAGTGATCATGATGTAGTTTCAGATTTAATTCATTCTACATCCTCTGTGTCTGACAATGGTTTACTGATTAGTAAAGGTAGCTGTGTGACAGACACATCAACTGTATCAAGCCCTGCTAACGATGGATCTGGAGACTTACTTAGAAAAGAAAAGCGTGATGAAGGGAATGGAGGAATGAGTGGGGAAAACGATGTGACACAAGGAAAAAACAACAAAAAGGAGGAAATAAATGGAGAGCAGCAATGGAACACAGAAGAAGTCCAAGGAGATGATGTGAAGGAGGGAGGAAGTGCTGGAGGAAAGAGAGGAACACTCATGGCCCACACAGCAGATAGAGCAGACAGGCAAGAGGCTAGCCAGCGGTCAACAGAGGATACAGGGGACACCAAACAGCCTGAAACAGAAACAAAAGATAGAGCTGAGGGAGAAGGGACAGATGGAGCAGAGGAGAGAGCAAAGAAAGGACTACGCACGCCAGAAACACCAGAAACACAGATAATGGTCGAGACAACTACTGATATGACTACCGGGGAAAGCAACGCGCAGAGGGTCATTGACTTCATGGATACTGAACCGCCGCTGGCTGCCTGTGAGCCCACAGACTCTCTCTCTCAGACAGTCAGTGAGAGGGATGCTGACTCCACTCATGTGAAAAAAGGATGTGAGATTAAGAGCGAAGTACATACCCTCTGTTCTGATGAGCACCAACGTGTCAGTCATGGCCCAAACTCTGTCATTCAAGAGATACAACACCTCTCTCATGAGGAGGCCCAAACCTTTGCTGAGTCACTTACTCAGACGCCACTTCAAGTTCATCAAGGTTTTAAGAAAACCACGAAAGAGAAGCCATCCAACAAATTAGCAGTCAGTGTCCTCACTGAAGTTTCTGAACTTCTGAATCAGTCAAGTATTTGTAGCTCACAGACTGATGCTGCACCATTAGCTGTTCCGTTGGATGGCATTGTCAGTACCCAAGATAGAGAGAAAAATACAACACAAACACAACATAGTTATCCTCCTGACACTGCCAGCAACATGGAGCAAACAGATGAAGTGTGTGATCTGACACTTGTGAGAGAAGACTGTGTATTGGTGAGAACAATGGTTAAACTTCAAGGTCAGGAAATGTCAGAGCAGGAGAGTGGACAGCTAAGGTCTCTGATAACTGATGTCCAAGACACTGCGGAAAAATCAAATGTGATGGGTGCCTGTGTTGATATCACAGTGGATAATGTTGACTCTGTATCTGCAGTTGAGACTGACAGCTGTCAGGAGCCCATGAAAAGTGAAGATGCAGAAGACGCAATGACGACTAAAAGTGAAACTGATTTTAAGCTGTCTATCCATCAGAGTCATGAAGATGATGCATCTCCAGAGACTGGCAGTGCAAAATGCTGTGAGCAGTGTCCAACAAAGGAATTGCTGCTTGATGATACTAATGAGTTGTCTCTGCCCAGGAACATGACTTACAGGTCGTCATTTGACTGGGCCAGTTTTCAGAGAAAAACAGTAAGCTCCAGTACTAAGTCAGATGTCTCTGCCCTGCATCAGTTTGTTCAGGTATTACAATTAAAATATTCACATGCTACCACTTGGTGGCCTTCAAAAGAGCCTAAAAGATATATTTGTATTGGCTGTTTTACTCCCTAACTTCTTTGCAGACATTTGGGGATACAGCTTGAATGTACACAGCTTTACAAGGAATAGTATAGGTTTTAAAAAAGTCTGTTTTAAAGGTTAAATGAATGTTAATAGTACCATTAAAGTTTGCAGCTCTTGGTTCAGCATTGACCTTCAAAACTTGTATTTGTGTGCTCACCCAGTTTTATAATGAAGTTTTAATCAACATTTTGAGTTTATGTTTCATTTTCCTCATGTTGCTTATTCCACTGGACTGGACTGTAATGCTGTATTTACAGGTCTCTGTGCAACTCCACATCTCAGAAATGAAACTGATTTGAAAAATATGATCAGAACTGATAGTTGGTCAGGTCCACATAACAATTTTTGAGGCCATTGAAACTTGTAAAATGTGTTGATGCACATGAACTTCTTAATAGATAGTATGTGATTAGTGTTTTTTACAGGGCTTAATTTGGTCTCTATGAAATATTGGTATTTTTTCAGGGATCCCATATGTCTGAGCAAAATACAAGTGATCCTGGTGGAGTGCCGGGACACCCTCCCAGCACAATACCCATGTTCCTCAAAAACAAGCACAGAAAAGGTGTTGCTGCATTCATATGATCTATAAACAAAAAGCATTATGCCATTGTGTCCACTGTTGCTCCACTGGAAACCTCTTACAGAGTGAACTCAGTGTACATCTGTGTTTCATACCAGCTCTAATAATCATTCATTCTAACCTTCTTGCTGTTCTTGCCATCTCACCTCATTCTTCCTAGTCCCCTTGGTGATTACCAAGGCGTCGGACCTGTTGAATGCCTCCAGTGTCTCTGGGACTGCAGCTTCCTTAAGGAGACACCACCAGGGAGAGTGGAAGGCTGTGGGAGAGACCTGCAGAGAGACAGCAGCAGTAGACGCGGTCAGTCACAGAACCTGTTATGAAATAAGAGGCTGCTCTTTGGTGACATTTAGTCAGAAACTACATTCAGCTGTCTAAGCTATAAACTGTGGCTATAAATGTCCACATGGAACTGACTTGAAACTGATCCCAGTGTTACAGGTAACAGAGGTAAAACAGCACTGATGATTTACATGCCCCGATATTCCTCACTGTATGATGTCGACTTGCAGCTATGTGGAAAATTTAATTTGGACTGCTGAAGCTCGTGTCCAAGTGTATTTCATCACAGTAAAGCCACAACATTGTTCTGTGCTACGACTGAACAGCAAGAAATAGCCATAGTGTGATGTTCACATTGAAACATATGAGCCCCCCTCAAAGGAAGTTAGAATGACCCTTATAAAATATTTTCTCTATCAAGTAAATGTGTCTGACTGGACCCCAGGGGAAATTTGTACTACAGCTAAATGAATATGTCTGTTGTATCGGCTTGACATGTCCTCATACAAACTAGACACTATAATGCTTTTTCAACATTTTTGTGGTCCAGAAAGCTCAAAATGTAAGAGCAGGCGTATATTAGCTCAGGCCAACACATTTAACAAAATCTACAGAATATCTGCAAAAGATTTCACAAGTATAAAACTTTGACAAATGTAAAGTCAGGTGTTGAATGAAAGGACATAGCTGATGTATGCTGAACTCATAGACGTCCTGCAGACAGCCAGACAGACAGAGAATGGATGACCTGTGGAAGAAAATGTACCTAATGATGCTTGGGTACCTCTCCTCTCTCACTCACTCAGTCGTTATCCATCTCCTCACTCTCTCTCTTCCTCTCTCACTTCATCATCTGTCTCTCACTCACTCACTTTATCCATCCTCTTGCTAGTCCTCTCTTTTTTATTCTCTGTTTCACTTTTTCACTCTCACACGCTCTCATGCTCTCTTTTGTCACCATCACCGCAAACTGTCACTCTGGGTTTTATAAGATCCAGGTGCTGGCAATTGAGGGAGATAGAGTGCAACATGCCAAGAGTATTAGAAAAAAACTGGTCTGATAGTTAAACAAATGGTAGTGAGGGCCAAGGCCCTTATTTTCTGCAGACTGAACACTGGGAACGTCACCCAGAGTTCAGTCTGGGCCTGGCTACTTTCTCTCGGCTGGATACTGTTACATATCAGTTGCCACTGGTTATTGTCTGCCCTGCATTTGTTTATCGGTTTGTGTTTCTTTCACCACACATTTTCTTCTGGAGGCACTGAGGACCGAGAAAGATCGAATCCCTGAACTGCTCTAAAAGACTAAATAAGGGAATAGTTATAGTATCTGTACTTTTTGGTGTCATTTTTACATAGGAGAGCAGACCTTCTCTCTCCATCAGTTCTTATCCAGTGTCTACATCCTCCATTGCAGTCAGCAAACTGTCATGGCAGACCACCCCTGGGTAAGTCCATTTACCCTACATAAAGTTGACCCCCACCCATGAAGTAGAATAGATGTTCTAACTTGACTTACAGTGTAAACTACAGTGGGGCAAAAAAGTATTTAGTCAGCCACCAATTGTGCAAGTTCTCCCACTTAAAAAGATGAGAGAGGCCTGTAATTTTCATCATAGGTACACTTCAACTATGAGAGACAGAATGGGGGGAAAGAATCCAGGAAATCACATTGTAGGATTTTTAATGAATTAATTGGTAAATTCCTCTGTAAAATAAGTATTTGGTCACCTACAAACAAGCAAGATTTCTGGCTCTCACAGACCTGTAACTTCTTCTTTTTAAGAGGCTCCTCTGTCCTCCACTCGTTACCTGTATTAACTTGTTATCAGTATAAAAGACACCTGTCCACAACCTCAAACAGTCAGACTCCAAACTCCACTATGGCCAAGACCAAAGAGCTGTCAAAGGACACCAGAAACAAAATTGTAGACCTGCATCCAGGCTGGGAAGACTGAATCTGCAATAGGTAAGCAGCTTGGTGTGAAGAAATCAACTGTGGGAGCAATTATTAGAAAATGGAAGACATACAAGACCACTGATAATCTCCCTCGATCTGGGGCTCCACGCAAGATCTCACCCCGTGGGGTCAAAATGATCACGAGAACGGTGAGCAAAAATCCCAGAACCACACGGGGGGACCTAGTGAATGACCTGCAGAGAGCTGGGACCAAAGTAACAAAGGCTACCATCAGTAACACACTACGCCGCCAGGGACTCAAATCCTGCAGTGCCAGACGTGTCCCCTGCTGCTTAAGCCAGTACATGTCCAGGCCCGTCTGAAGTTTGCTAGAGAGCATTTGGATGATCCAGAAGAGGATTGGGAGACTGTCATATGGTCAGATGAAACCAAAATAGAACTTTTTGGTAAAAACTCAACTTGTCGTGTTTGGAGGAGAAAGAATGCTGAGTTGCATCCAAAGAACACCATATACCTACTGTGAAGCATGGGGGTGGAAACATCATGCTTTGGGGCTGTTTTTCTGCAAAGGGACCAGGACGACTGATCCGTGTAAAGGAAAGAATGAATGCAATGGGGCCATGTATCGTGAGATTTTTGAGTGAAAACCTCCTTCCATCAGCAAAGGGCATTGAAGATGAAACGTGGCTGGGTCTTTCAGCATGACAATGATCCCAAACACACCGCCCGGGCAACGAAGAAGGAGTGGCTTCGTAAGAAGCATTTCAAAGGTCCTGGAGTGGCCTAGCCAGTCTCCAGATCTCAACCCCATAGAAAATCTTTGGAGGGAGTTGAAAGTCTGTGTTGCCCAGCGACAGCCCCAAAACATCACTGCTCTAGAGGAGATCTGCATGGAGGAATGGGCCAAAATACCAGCAACAGTGTGTGAAAACCTTGTGAAGACTTACAGAAAACGTTTGACCTCTGTCATTGCCAACAAAGGGTATATAACAAAGTATTGAGATGAATGAACTTTTGTTATTGACCAAATACTTATTTTCCACCATAATTTGCAAATAAATTCTTTAAAAATCAGAACAATGTGATTTTTCTGGATTTTTTTTTCTCATTTTGTCTCTCATAGTTGAGGTATACCTATGATGAAAATTGGAGAACTTGCACAATTGGTGGCTGACTAAATAGTTTTTTGCCCCACTGTACTTGTGTGTTTGGTGGTCATAAAAGCTTTATTAGTGTTTAGACTATTATTGCAGTTTTTATTTGACTTTTGAGCCGAAACCCTCGTGAAAGTTAAAATTCATAACTTCACACATTGTCAGGAAGATGGTACTATAAATGAGGTTGCGGATCATCCAAAATCCCCCTTAGGATATGGTCTCATGTCATTGCTGTAAGTACACAGCTCACTTAGTCTTAATGCCTAAGGTCATTGCTCCATGAAGGTTATCAAATATATAATATATTTTAACTACATAATGAAATGAACTAATGAACAAAATGAGCTCATTCATTTAATGTATTATGAAGGTAATATGCTCATAACATCTCATGTCAGGTGTTCATCTTCAAACGCTCTCTCACTGGGAGTCATAGTATATTTGCCAACTAAAACTACCTAGCGTTTGTTTCTCTTTACACCAGGTGTAGCAGAGCTCCTTCATCATCTGCAGGTCTGAGTTCAGAGTCTGGGGACTGGGAGCCCTCCTGCTCCCAGGAGAGAGAGGACCAGCAGTCATCGTTCAGAGCCCAGATCTCCAAAATCGAACAGTTCCTCAACACAGAGAGGCTCCGTCTGCCCAAAAGACGAAGAACTGACAACTGAGCCACCAGAAAGGTTTTTTTTTTTTTTATGGAGGGATCCTGCTCTATTTATAATTATATTGCAAGACTTCTTCTGTAGCACATATTTGGTAGCTTGCTGGTTGTGCAGGTTAAAATGTTCTGAAAGCTGTGAAAAAATGTGAAAGGGTGTCTAGTTTTGGCGTACGTTATTGCCACATTGTTCACATTACTGTGCTAAAAATTTTCCTGCCTTTTAATGTAATAGAAACCTCTCTGTTCATTTGTTGTTTATTTTGCTGTATTTTAAAGACTGAATTTTAACATACACTTGTATGCGTATAAAGCAGTTTTGAAATGTATGCATGATTTATGTAGAAAAATAAACATTTGGCTTACATTTAGCTTTTCTGGTCATTTGATATCTTTATGAAGTTATCATTTGTATCAGTTGTTTTCCAAATAATCATAAAAGATGTTAGGCAGTACTGTGTTATCACTTAGCAGTGACGTGTCCCTCCCCTCAGCAGCACAGCCAGCCCTCTACTACCTCACTGACTAGAGCAACATAACTTGGCAGAGCAAAGCCCACAAACAGCTGGTTGTCCTTTATAGGCAAGGACAAATTTATTGAAACAACAAAGCAGACATTTGGTTTACTGGAGTCTTGTATTCACAGGATGTCATGCATTTGACAGCAAACAGGCAGATAAACAGAGAAGGCCAAGCACCGTCGTCAGATAAAAAGGCCTGTAACTGTTTACATGCTAATTGCTGTTAATTAGTGTCATGGCCAATCAGGGTTGCATGTCTCAGAGGAGCTCTAATTGTGGAGGCACCTTTGGTCGACACCATGTTGTTTCTGCTGCTCATGGTGTTATTGGGGCAATTACGACTCGAGACACAACTGATTGGAATCTGTTAACACATATTAACATAAATTAAGAGATAACAATTAGCACAAAACAGCCACCCCTAATTAACAAAAATCTATTAGCAAACATACTGTCTAATTAACTCATTCACAGCCTCTCGTTAACTTTATGTTCCCCTGTGAGGATGAGGGAGGAAAGAACATATGGCCCTGTGTAAGCATGAAGCAGCTGACCACAGATACTTGGCTTCTCATTAGTTCAACTGTAGTACATCTAATGCTCTTAATGAACTGACCACGCTTTTTTAAGTGGGCTGGAAGGACTTTTGGTTAAGTAAACATTTCTCTAAGCTGAGTAGTGGACGCAGAAACTATCTTGCTTCTCATTGGATCACTTTACAGGATGGTGTAACAGGTTGGATGAATCAGTAGACTGACAGTGCATTTGGGGTGTTCCAGTCAAATTCCTTGTAAGTAGGACAGTTTTCCTCCAAAAAGAAATATTCAAAACCAGACATACTGAAAATGTAATGGGTGGAGACAAAGCAACATTGTTTTAGTCACTGAAAACAGGAACATTTTGGTTAAATACTGGCAGAAATATGAATAAAAACCTACATACTTTATATATACGTACCTTTTTCATTCATAACCTCTTAAAACTCTATCGTCTGACTTTTTCCTGTTTTTTATTTTGTTTTTTAATTACTTTTAAATGATCATAATTTGTCTTGTTTTATCTTATGTTTTGGATTTTATTCATTTTTAAAAACTTGAAAATCTTCTGTGCATTAAAAAAACCAGGTGGGCCTTTTTGCCTTCTTCAGCAATTTTTGATAGCAACACAGTGTTTTGTTTTGTTTTTTTAATCGACCCTGGTCACTTGAACGGCATTAGAAAGATTCATTTGCATTCAATAGGTGTTACCTCAGTGGCTTTTTGTGTGTTCAGGTTCACAGCTCACGACACTGGTTGTCACCTGTTCTGTTCAGTTTCACCAGTCCATTTGACATTTAAATTTGAAATCTGGCTTCTCCTTCTTGACATACATGTTAAGGTAAATGTAGGAAAGGAGCTAAATTGTACTATTGATCTTCTCATGAAGAAACATTAGATACTTCTAAATCGTGACATAGGACAGGTAGATGGACGGGAAGTTTTGGTCACCAGCTGCAAAGTAAAGATCAAAGCTGTCTCTGTTGACTTGATATAGAAAAGAAACCTGCTCTCTCCAGATCTCACAATCATTCTGCTCACGTACTGAAATTAACAGCGCACATTTTGATGGTGGCACAAGGTCTCCGCTTGGTCCATCTTACTACACTTACTGATAATGAATACGCCTGAATGTTAATGCGCTCATAAAGAAATCTGGAGTGTTTGAGTGGCTCTGCCCACCGCTGCTGACCCTTATCCTTATTGGGAGGCAGGGAGGGGAGGGGAGGAGAGGTGGGGGAGGTGTGGAATATAGAGGAGTTAATTTTCATACGCTCGCGCACACAAACACACGTTGGGTTTCTCTCTCACATGCAGTTTCTGCCTCTTCCTCTCTCTTATACACACACACACACACACACACAACTGCCTGGGTTATGAAGTGTTGGCGCTTTGAAACAGTCAATTACCCTTCTGGCTGGGGAGGATACCTGCTGTTAATTACTGCTCAGTGTTTTATATGGAGAGTAAATAAAGAGACCGCTGACATTCACATTCCATCAATGTGTCCCTCAGCACACACTGTAGTGTGTGTGTGTGTTATTGGATGTTAAAATAATCCCTCAGAGGTGGGCCCCATGGGAAAAAAAACACTCTCCTGCATCACAGATGTTAAGAGTCTGTATCACCTGCTGTATCACTCAAAACAACAGAATAGTTTCAATGTTAACTAATGATGTATATACTGATGATGATGATATAATGATGATGTTTTTTATGTCACATTAGTTTCAATGGAGTTTGAACAATTTGAGCAAATTTGAGCAATGATAAAAACTATAACATTAAAACGATGGAACAGTACAATACAGTAATGGACAGTACACAGGCAACCACAACACCACCCCCTCCAGCTCAAATACAGAGGCACATACAGAAGAAGAGCGGTCACAAGTTTGAATTCAAGCCTGATTTACTGCCCCATTTTATTGAAATTCTGTACATGAGAAGGGAGGAAAGCAATATATTTGCCAATCCTCCAGCTAAATGGGTCTCACCACTAAACATTGTTGAATATCCCGGGGTTATGGGGCCATGTTTTGTCATATTATACCTCTTTGCCTCAAAAGCCATCACAGTAAATCTGGCCGGGAAGTTGTATTAAACGGTGCAGTAGATGTCTGTTGAGACGGAGGCTGAGTGCAATCCTGGCACTCTGAGTGTACTGTGCAGTCTTAAAGTGAAGAAGTGCAGCTGCTCCTTTGGCCCTGTAAAAATACTTAAATGAGCAGATTATTATGGAGAGAGAGGGACTCTGCTCCTCTTAACTCACCTCACACTGTAGAATCAAACTTACTTTTTTGTATTTTTCTCTATATTGCAACTCTTCTAACATATAAATTATTCTTTGTATTTATTTAAAAGAGTAGATTTGTTTATGTAAATGTTACCATGGGTATTCATTTCATGCCTTTCTAGCATCCTTTCACTTTCACTTATTGGTTCCTCTTAAGTCTTAAAAAAGTCTTAAAAGGTGCATTTCTTAGATTCATTATTTACTGAAAACATTTTTTATTACTTTTAAGGGCAACCATTCATTTGCATTTATATGAATATCAATTTGCAGAAACTTAAAACTAAACATTTTTTCTTATATTGCACATCAGGTCAGCATTAATTACAGTCATGGTGTTATATCATTGTTGATAGTGGAGTTTAAATTCAGTGTAATTCCACAAAAAAAGCTGTGCTGAGTGACCGCACCAAAAAAATTGAACTATGACCAAAAAAAAAATCAATTTAGACAAAAAAAAAAAAATCAATTTAGACTTTAAACTAGACCTCATTATGATGGATTACACAACCCTGTGGGGTTTTCTTGTAAACAAATAAACTGAACAGGATCCCATTCCTACCAGTGGTTGAAACTCTACAGGGACCCTTTTAAGGGGAAAACATGCAGCTGTTGTTGCAGCTTTTGAGAGACACACGTTTCAACTACACTCTGCATTGTTTCTGTTATTTAGCCAAGGCAAAATAATAGAAACACTCTTTAGTATAAGTCTGAATGATCACATAGTTGAATTAACACCTTTCTAAAACAGTTTTTGTTTTAGCTGAATTTCTGAGATTAAAATATGCCGTCTGTAACTCTGGTGACCTATATTATACTTTTCGAATGTGCAGTGGAGGATTTAGAGGGACCTAAATGGAATATAATATTCCTAAATATGTTTTAATTAGTGAATAATCACATGAAACTAAGAATTTTCTGTAGCTCAAAATGAGCCCCTTATATCGACACAGTGAGCAGGTCCTCTTCCATGGAGCTCAACATGGTGCATCGCCATGTTTCTACAGTAGCCCAGAGAGGACAAACCAAGCACTCGCTCTTGAGAGGGCCTTTTGTTACATTGAAGTGGTTACATTAGGTTCTCCTACACCTTTAGCAAGGGAGCAGTGAGGCGAGGGCATTCAGTTGGTTGTAATCTGCAACCTCACCACTAGGAGCCACTAAATCCTTCACAGTGCTCCTTTAAAACAGTAATGCTGTAGAGGGGGAGACTACTCTAAATTTAGTAATTTAAGTAATTTATCTTGCTTTGTTTTTTGTTGTATAAAAGTAACTGATGTAGCTGAAAATAGGAGAAAAATACAAAGGTACCACCACCCGCTGGAGCTCATCTTTTTGTTTACCACAACACTGTTCTGTAACAGCTTTCAATGTGAAACTATGCAACAGCAGTAGACCCATTCAATGGAACTATCCTAGTCTTTTTCCATCTCATCATTTCGCTAAGCTGAGTTTAAGCTACATGGAATACCTGTTTAAATCCATTTCTCCCAAAGCAGATATGTGAAAATCTCCCATCAGCTATGGGATATGTGAGTCTGTACACACAGTAAATCAGTTAACTACTCCTTTAACAGCTGAACACATCAGTAGAATTAAAAGAAAAGAAAACAACGGACACCTAAACTTAAACCTCTCTGTGTTTTACTGTTTTCTTCACGTAGCATTTCTTATTCTCAGGTTTGAAATATGGTTGCGCCGTTTGTCTTCTGTGGTTTCTATCGCTGCACATTTTTACTGCGGTGAAACCTCACAGCGCTGATAAATAACAGGCTTCACCTTTCTTTAGCTGGGCTCAGCATGACTGACTGCACTCCTAGTCTCTCTGAGAGTGTGTCCTCAGCTGTGAATCACTTGTGTTCAACACACACCTACGCCCGCAAGCACACACACAAGGCCGCTCGTCTTTCACCCGCGAGGAGAGAGCAGAGCCGAAAAGATAATCTCTGAAACGTCGCCCTGCTGTCAAAGGTCAGCAGAGTTGAAAGGTCGCCCTCCACATCATTTATAGGCTCTTAAGTAAGGCCAGGCCTCATGCTCCAGCCAACTCTCCCTTTTCAAGCAGTTATCAGACTCTACAAGTTGTGAATTATCTTCCTGATGTGCACGTCTGCATATTGAGAGATGAGAGAAAGTGTGAATGAAGAAGAGATAGAGGAGAGAGACTGAAAGAAAACAAATACAGCAAAAGACAGAGACAGGGATGGACCTCCAAAAGTTCTCAAGTGGGCTCCCCTGCTCTGTAGTATTTTAGCCGAAATAAAAGCACATAAACCAATTTAATAGAAATTCAGCTAAATTAGATAAGTCAGCAAATAAAGGTGTATAGAAGATACTATCACTCCAATTGCTTCACACTTCCCACATAAATGTGTGTTTAAACCAACAGTACAACCACAAAAAGTTTATTTTACAAACTTTGGAGCATTACAGTAACCTACAGCGTCTCCTATTTATTTATTTGCTGCCTCCAATTTAAAGTGACTGTGACTACAGCACCACGTCTGGTAGTTTGACAAATTGCACCACTGAGAATGTTTTATTCACTCAAAACAACCAATGTACTTACCATACAGAGGTTAGCCTTAAGTTAGCAACTGATTTTCAGTTTGTGTGGACACATGCACACTGTCAGTCACTTGTACTGACTTTATTAAGGACATTTTGGTGCAAGTGATCATCAGTGTGCAGGAATCTGTTTTTAAGAACTTTGTCATTACTGTAACATGTTGCTTTGCGACACAAAAGCCTGATGCTTTAGCATAAAAGAAATGTGTTTTCAGAGTTTTTTTGTATTATTATTATTGTTATAACAGAATCCAGAACATTTAGGGGCTTATATTTTAAAGGCTAAATAATTTATAGTTCATTTTTCCCAAAAAGTAACCAAAGGAGCAACACTGTGACAGGACAAATAGGTTTGTTTAAGTGTGTTACTTTTAATATTAATGAGCATTAACAATATTGTCTTAAGATATTGGCCAATATATTACTTATCTCAACATTTTCTCAAGGAGTCTTTCTTCACCTAACTGGACAAATGCACTGTTTAGTCTTTTCTCCTGATTAACATGGAAAAAATGGCTGAATGATTTAATGAAATGCAATTTTCAGTGGGTGTTTTCCAGAGAAAACAATCCTGGAGAATAGTATAAAAAAAGATGTCACCTGGCTCTGCAAAGCTAGTCACTGACACAACATCTTACCTAAAAGGGCTCTGTGACCTTCTGTGAGTACAGTAGGGGTCTGTGCCATAAACAAATCTTTGCGAAGCCTTCAGAGACACAGACAGAGAAAGGATAAGCCAAAGTGAAGTAAAGATAGGATGAAGTGAGAGATAGAGGAGCCGGTTGGCTCTGTGATACACAGATATGTGGACTGTGGTTGTGACTGAATTATCCTCCACCGAGGACCACCGTGGCGGCAGACATAAGTTTCTGATTTCCTGGGAAGGCTTTAACTTCTTATGGGTACATGGTCCTCCCACAGACCAACACTGTCACTGATGCCTATATATCTACAGGAATGTGTGTGTTGTGTTAGAGTGTGTGTGTGTGTGTGTGTGTGTGTGTGTGTGTACACATGCACATGCACTCCAGAAGCCATTTTGTTATTGATGGAGTAGGGGCCTGAAGCCTGGCTCTGGGTCATGCAGACACACACATACAAATGCACACACATAGACTGCAGGAGGTGTTGGTGTGTGAGTCCCTCCCTCAGTGGGTTGCTTGCGGTCGGTATGTCGGAGAACTCTTTTTCACTCCAGGGGATCCCATAAACCTGTCACAACCATGATCTCAGTCTCTTTCTCTCTCTGTCTTTCTTAACTTGTCATTGTTTTGTCTCAAGATGCCAGTTTTGCGTTTGTGAGTAAATGTAACATTTTAAAAGTTTGAACAGTAATAAGGAGATCAGCAGTCTGTGTTTCTCTCAGTCTCACACGCATACACGTGTCCTGCACACTAAATCACAGACCTGGAACGACCTGCCAGACTCCATTATGCTACAAATGTATTTAGTTACGGGTTTTGAAATGTCAGAGATCGAGGGCCTTTCAGTCCATAACAACACTGTTGTGTTCTTCTTGTTTTGACGTTGAACCATAACTTGAACTCACAGATAACAGCTGCTGTGTTTGACCTTGTTTTCTTAGATTTTGTTTCAAATAGATGGGACCTGCTCCTGACTTTGAAAAACTTGAATTGAATTTGATTGTTAATAGTGCACATTGAGCATAGCAGTAATAGCCGTTAGTAACTGTAAAGCATTGAGAGGAGAGAGTGAAGGCAAAAGGGCAAACCTGTGACGTGCTGAGCAGGAGTTGGAGTAGCTGGATTTTATTTAAACATAACTTTTTCAGCATTCAGTATTCAGTTTGTTGCCAGCTACTTAATTATACCCATTACCCATCTGATGCTGAAAATAGCTCACAAGGCACAGGCTGGGAGATTTCTGTGACTTTAGTAACTTTATAGGTTCCTTAGATCATGGGTTCCCAACACTTTTTGCTTTGTAGACTGTTCTCACACAGATTTCATGTACTGCCGACTTGACATCAGATTCTGCATACTGATAATTAATTGGTTAATAATCTGAACTTCTCAGAAATTGTCAGCTGCAGGCATAAAAAAAAAAAATCTTACGCAGGTTCTGTTTCAGTGCTGCATGTGGAGAGAGGTAGACAGAAGAGCAGAGCACAAAGTCATGTCGATCATGATTAAAAATGGTCAAGTAATCCCACTGACTGGCCCATTAACCACTCAGATACATCTCAGGACGATTTGTTTTGATAGGAAAGCAGCAGAGACAAAGATGAATGCCTCTCTCTATTATGATTCCATTAGCAGAGCCAGTGTCAGTTTCCCACTCTCTACGGCCCACGGCCTCTGTGGTTTTCCATGGATGGCTCTGCCCAGAGACCCACTGCCTTCTACCCAGAGAGGGCCTTCCCAACTGGGGGACACGTCTGGATGACCCCCTGGTATGCTGGAGGGGCAGAACCCAGGAGATAAAGAGCAAATAAAAGGACAAAACAAACATAACCAAAATGGAAATTTCACGATCTCATTTGAGGGTAATATTTATTTTGTCCTCTCTTGCTACAGTTACAGTTTGAATTTAGGTCAAAGACATAAATATAAAAATGAGAGGGAAGAAGGCCCTATGAGAAAATGTTTAAATTCCCTCTGCATACGTGACTAGTCTAATACTGACCAATACTCACTGGTCTGGAGATTACGATCTTATGCTTTGAGTAGACACTCCAGGGGCAGTGGACTCAGTGAGGACAATTTCTACTTCCTCTTACACAGGCATTACAGTCGGTACAGTAGTATCTAGCAAGTTATACTGAGTGGGATCCAAATGATCATTCAGAACGTTAACATTGTGTATTTCTGCTTGAAATGAGATACTGGGGTGAGACATAATACAGAGAGGGGCTGTCCAACACAAACCAAAACACATGCAGACAGTTACTTATATTCTTGAGCTCTGCAAACACCATATTCAGAAAAGTGAAAGTGATCCAGTTGTTCTCAAATTTCAGCTGTGATGTTCCAGGTCAACACTAACAAGTCCCAAGGTGACAAAAAAAAAATCCAAAATCAAATCCCAAGTCATGACCAAATTCAAATTTCAAGTGCCAGGTCAAGTCCAAAGCACATCACTATGCATCCTTCATTAAATTGAATGACATTTTAATTTAATGTTGTAACAGTCTGGTAAATTTATCAAGAAGGCTGTTCTAATAAACTAGTAAACTACATAACCTTTAATTAATTCCAAATATGTATTACTTCTGATCAAAAAGGATCAGAGTTTGAATATTCATTTATCCTCTGTTGGTCTGCGCTGCCTATGGCACCTTCATTCCAGCGGGGCCGACATGACCGGCTGCTGTCAGACTGCTTCAGAGTATAGCCATTGTTTGATTTACTGCAGCCTTATTTCTAACATTATTTTAATCTTTGAGGGTGGGGAGGATACCAAGGCATGCAAGCTGCTTAAAAATGTAAGTTAATACAAGAAAATACAGAAGGATCCTTTTTCATATATTTTGAAAAAAGTTATAATGTGGATGATTACTGACATGCAAAAGTCATTTTTCATTTCATCGTTCCTTTTAAACAGTTTGACCTCAGACTCATACTGTGGGTTGTTATGGTTGCGTATTACCCACCGCAACACTGCATATTTAGCAAAGGGGAGCCACGACCATCGCTGAACCAAATAATGCAAACCTGCTCACTCTAACTAACCTCCACAGTCTATGAGACACGACTCAACAAAATACTACAGTTGATCTCGCTCATCAGTGTTGTGCTGTGTTTAAATTTACCAGTGTGTGTGATGCTTCACGTACGTTCACTTCTGTGCGGGACACCAACTTGTGGATGGAGTTTGAAGCTGCGTGGCCACTGTGTGCCAAACAGTGCTTTGGATTAAAAAATGTAAGCTCCAAAGGTCATAAATTTCTCTGCAGGTTGTGTTTTAGTGTTTTAAAGCCAAGGTTCATTTTTCTATTTTGAGGCTTGACATTCACATTCTGCTGACC
The DNA here is from genome assembly GCA_023238725.1 of Scortum barcoo. Lineage (NCBI taxonomy): Eukaryota > Metazoa > Chordata > Actinopteri > Centrarchiformes > Terapontidae > Scortum > Scortum barcoo. Next base: position 24,985,250 of record CM041536.1, on the reverse strand, counting down.
AGTAATTTTAGAAACGGCTCCAATGGCTGATTTACTGATACACAGAGGTCAGCGCTTTGATTTACTCACTTCCTGTAGGGCTTGTCTGTTATCTGTTCTCATGTTTTTTCCTCTCTTAATGGTTTTTCATAACGCGTAAACATTTTCCATCGTAGATAACTCTATTTCTCTTTTAGCTGATTGATAACTGTGCATTTACGTAACTTAAGCTGTTTTGATTTATAATTTGAAAATAATATGCAGCTAAGATTCTATAAAACAAACATTTAGAGGCACAGAAAAAGATTACATGGTGATTGTTGTTGTGTAATTATTGGTCATTTTTTAAAAAACTAACGATAACTAATTGATAAAATGATTGATAAAGTGTTGGTTTCAAATAACTATTCAGAGGGAGGCAATAATGCGACTTGATGGTAATCTGTTAGTTGTTGATGGATGGCGTTCGGTCCAGCCCTTAATGACCTGTCAGATGGCGGGAGAAATGAGGTCAAAGGCCATCGGATCCAGATCAGCGGAGCTCCTGCCCACTGCCACAGTGGTCATCTCTCTCGGTGTCCCTCTGATAAAGATGAACAGTGTTTGTTTTTTCATGCGGTTCTTCATGTCGGAAGTGAAGTCGGGCCGTCCTCCAAGAGCAACATGTGGAACTAGAAATAGAAGGTTGAGATTTGCATGGGAGTCGTGATGGAAAGAAAACAGATAGAAGATAGAGATGTTGGGACAACTGCAAATAAGTAGAGCAAGCTCATGCTGGGCTGCACAAGATCTTATTATTTCTTCTGAGCTAAATTTAATTCTGTCAGTAAGTCCACAATGATTCTGCTGAGCTCACTGAAAGTTTCAGATCCTTTCAGGTAGAAAGACTGTAACTTCCCATCATCAAAGCTTCGTCTCAGCAGGAGATGCTTTCAGACTACAGCACCAAAAACACAATGTTAAAATAATCTATTATTACACTTGATGACTGAGCCCATACCCCACCACCATCATTCCCTGTCAGCCCATTTGTTATTAAAGTGCAGGAATGTGTCTGGTACTTCATCATGATGAGTGGTGCTGAGCGGTCACTCTGCAGCAGGAGGCCGCAAGAATGAGCTACGTCCTCACCCCGCCACCCCCTTTAACACGTACACAGGCTGTAACAAAAACACAGGTACACACACACTTCCATCCAGTGACCACAAGAGACATTATATGAACTGAAATGAGTCCACACACACACACTGCATTGTGAACACACACACACACAGCTGATGGCAAAGCTGATGGATGGTCTGGGTGCAGGGAGGGGTTTGTCTGGCAGTCTTGGTACCATGGGTGTATTACACTTTATTTTACACACAGATCTACCTACAGTAACTTCAAGAAATATTATATAGATGTTATCAGAATAAGTACAGTGCTGTTTTTGTCTGTTTGTTTTTTACTGTTTTATAATTGTTGCTCAGCTGCTTATCCAGCTCCTTCTTGAAGTGAATATGAAGAAACAAGACTGAGGACTTGTTTCGGCGCAGGCTGTGATATGGACTGTCGCTTGGTGCACACATCCTTGGCAAATCCGTGATATTTTGGCTCCCTTATTAGCTGATGGGACACCCACATATACATACCTCTTTGAAATCACACAAACCCTTCTTATATGTTTTGTTTGTTTTCCACTTTAATTCTGTGTTTTTTAGCCAGCTGATGTTTGATCATAGACAAAAATGTGTGTTCACATTATGGTATACCACCTGTATTTAACGTAACATTTTTTAATTACAGTACCATTAGACATGTGGCTTTGATGAGCAACATAATGTCAGATTGCTCGACTTAAATGGCAGGAAAGTGATTGTCAGGAAATATCCAGTCACAGAACGTGTGTCCCTGATGGTGGGAAGATGCTCAAGACTATGAGAAAACAGACTTCAGTGACTGTGTTGTTGCTGTGTTTTGTTCACAACTACAACGAGGAAGCATTTAGAATTTGCCATGGCTCTGATTCACACCTGTGAATGTTTTTTTTCTTTTCATAGCACCAGCGCAGAGGCGGATGGGTATTGTAGTACTTTGACAGCACAAGATTTATCAGAAAAAAAGGTGAGCATAACATAACCATGAGATAATCTTTGAAGGATATCTTTTGGCTGTAAATTGAAATAAACCAGCTGGCTAAAGGTGATCACAGCAGTATGTGTAACATAGGCTGAAAACCACACCAGACAAAAACTGTTTGGAGGCTTAAAACATGGCAGTTGTTTAAATTAAGAAGGATAATTTAAACTGCATAAATTCTGTTGTGGAAAAAGTGGGGAGCACAGGAAAGGACAAAGTCTCACCGTTTTATGAGATCAAACCTTTTCTTGTGGTGAAACCCCCCATGTGAGGACAAGCCAAGAATGTTGCTTTTTTTTCTTTTTGTGAAACACTTTCAATGGACCAGCCGGTGAACCAAACACACACACACACATACACACTCCTCCCTCTATCTGATATCTGTTTCAGTGCTTTTCTCAGTTTTCTTGCCAACATGGTCATCTGCCCCACTTGGACTCCCTGTTAGCTACTTTATTGTGCTGGTTGGCTGACTGACTCCAGCTCATTATGAGCAGGTGGCAAGGACAAGATGAAGATGGAGGGCAACGTTAGATCACTGGAGCCTGAGAGTCAAGTAGTTAGTCCACTGTAGAAGGATGGGAGGAAAAAGACTTAACAAAGTGTGTTTTGCTTTCTCTCTCTATGTTGAGTGCCTTCATTACCATTATTTCTGTGTATGTTTGCAGTAGATTTACATTGTTTTGTGCATTTGTAGGGTGTAACAGCTTACGGATTTAAAATAAGGAAGTACTTTACTACTATTAAAAGGATAGTTTGACATTTTGGGAAATGTGCCTCTTCTTGCTGAGAGTCAGATGGGGTTACTTTTATATTTCTTCCTAAATATGAACCTAAAGTAGGAGCCAATAAGCCTAGCTTAGCATAAAAACTGGAAGCAAGGGGTAACAAAATAAAATAAGACTAATAGCGCATTTGAAGCTCACTAATTAACATGTTATATGTTGCTTGTTTAATCTGTACAAAAACTGTAAAAAAAAAAGTGGGAAGAAATGGGAAGTTACGTGCTAGTACTATTTATTGCCATCCATTCATCCAAGATTCTCCTCTGTGTGTAGGCAAATCAGAGGTTACTATGACTGTAGCACAACATCAAAACAGCCTCAGCGGCACCCTCCATGACCACCCAGTCATCAGGTCACTGTAGCATCAACCTTCATTGTTCACACTTTGTTGCATTTGTCTTTTGTCTAGGTCTTTTATCTTTACAATGTCTGATCCTCCGTGCTTGCAAGGGCCTTGGCAAGACTTTGGAGTTTTTTGGATTAGATCTCTGTTCTTTCTTTCTTTCTCTCTCTTGCTTTTTAATGCAGTTTTGGGTATATATGTAACTTATCGGTACCACCTTAAGAAAGGTCAAGCATTGGCTGAAGGTAGACAGATGTTGATCTTAGTCTGCTGATTCCTCCTATTTATAACCTTTGTTTTACCAGTTGACTATCTTTATCAGACAAGAGTCAATTCTGGTTTTGTGTGTTTATATGAAGGCTGTTTTATATTTTTCATCTCAATGTCTGCACTTTCTCTGAACATGACCTGTGCAAAGGCCAAACAGCGGCAGGCTGAAACAGGCTGAAATAAATGTCATTATACAGATTCATAGTATACATGATTAAAAAACCTAATGTGAGTTACGTGAGGATAAGGTCTCTGCAGGCTACATTCTTGCTCTAATTGATGGATGTATGATGATGACCAACACAAGGCTGTAGTTAACAAAATATTTTACAAGAGGCTGATGAATCACCAGTTCTCTTCAGGCTGTTTTAGCATCAGACAATTTCAAGTGTCTGCTGAATTAAATCAAAGGCATCTCAAGTGGGTCAAATGTTTGGATCTATTTTCAGATGTATATTAACTCGTCTGCAGCCTCAGATTGTGTCGGTGGATTTGGCTGGATATTAAGGAGGGAGCCGTGATTTGTGGCTCCACTATTCAACTCTGAAAATATATATACATACTGATTTGGAAGTTCTTCCTTCAGCTGTCCGCTCAGAGACAGAGATAGTATCTTTGAAGAATTGTCTGCAACAACCAGAACATAACTTACTTCACACGGCCTGCTAAAGCTGATAACAGGCCAACATCTGTGTGCGAATGTTTGACTGTCTCTGTATATTTCTCCCTCTGTCCTCTCTTTCACATCTGCCTCGACAAAAACATCTGTAAAGCCTGCTCGTTTGGTCATGAAAATCAACACTTCCACGAGAACACGTGAAATTTCTCTCATGTACATTGATGCTGAGTTATTACCGTCTGTTGTGGGAGGATGTTCATTATTTCATAACACTGGCTAATTTTCATAAGAAAATGAGATATCTGCCTCCTGATGAAAAAAAAGAGACATTAAAAGATCTTTTATAAGTGAATAATAACATATACAACAGATGATGTCACTTGCAGTAGGAATAGGTTATTATTTCTGGAATATGCTCTCTCTCAGAGAGTGACCATAAGATAATCTATTTTGTCTGTGCTTTAAAGGTGCAATAATCCATATTTTTATATTATGAGTGGATCACATGACTGCATCAAATGTGACAGGATTTGCTCATAGTGTCTAATCCTCAGAGAATAATCACTCAACTCCAGAGTTTGCCTCAGTCTAACAAAGCGTTTTAACGTCTTTCAGCTAGTTACTTTGTTTTTTAAGACCTAAAACAACTTTATTGTTTTGATTCAGTCTCCCGGCTCTCACCAAACTTCTAGCAGCTCTTGCTGTGATTAACAGTGTAGACCACCACACTAATACCAAATGACACAGAAAAAATCACCAACTACATAACTAACTTATCTCACTAACTGACACGTCTCAGTGGGAAGATTAGAGGTGTTATAACGATCCTGGTCTCCTGGGATACTTTAATAAAACTGAGCCATCGTTAATGTTATCAGTAACACCTTTGATTTTACTTACTGTGACAAAATGGCTGCTGAGCAAAAGTGTTCAGACTTTTTAGCAAGTTAAAACAGTCAGCTTTTCACCTGCCTATAATCAGTATTTTTAAAATGTTATAATGTGTCACATGACAACAAGTAAATAATGTGATAATGTGAAAAAGTCACCAGTAGTGATGATCCTAGCATAATCACTCAAATCTGCAGTTCCCCTCAGCTCATTGTTTAGCTGACCAGCCTGCAACCTTGCTAAGTAACTGTTACTGATTCAGCAAGATGAAAAAGAAACAGACTAAAACAAGTGAATGCTGGACTTACATCCATCAGGTGGCCCGAAACACTGAACACTCAAAAACACACTCCACTGAATGATAATGTTGCTCCATAACTGATGGATGTAAATGAGAAACTGTTAGCTCTTCCAGTTTTCTGCCTGACACTTGAAATGGCCGTTAACCTGTGTTAACGACAGGCGCGTGTGTGACCAGTGCATAACCTCTCCTCATTCTCACTGTCTGTGCCTCTAATCTGTGAGCCATCAAACCGAGGGAGTGTTTCAGTGGAGATGAGCAGTTTCTGAGCCAACTTTAAAATGCAAAGTGTCCAACAGTCTGAAAAAATTGTTGCTGATTCAGTTTCGTAACACCGGTAGCTCATCTTTCTTCATAACCCTACCTCCCTCTTGACACCCCTTTTTGGACAGTTCATAGAATTTTCCTCTCTTTCCTCTGAGAATCAAAACATAAAACAAGATGAGCGTTTTCTCGTCTGTTGGACTCTCTTTGGTGTTGTAACGGCCTGTATTCCTCTGTTGCTATATCTTCTGATATCCACATGCTTCTCTCATAATGGTACAATAGGGGTTTGTGAAAGTTATTGCGGGTGTGTCTTTGAGAGATGTACCGTTTCTCTCCATTGTTCAGCTCAAGGTCTGCTGTGCAGTATGCAGCACGAGGACAAACAAAGCTAGAAACTGTGGAATAGAGGAGCAACTTCTGTCTGTTCTTCAGACTATCTCTTCCTGTCTCTGCCTCTGTAATTTTTTTGGGTTTCAGTCAATGTGTTTTATTGAACTGACATTTCTTTTAAGGAAGTTTGGCCAAGAAGAAAAAGTGATCTCTTTCTTATCATCATCCAGCTGTATGAAGAGTTCATCCTTCCTCCTTCATATCAGTAATCAGTAAATAGCTCAGATGGGAGGATCCAGGATGGACACACTAACACACACACACACACACACACACACACACACACCTCAGCCGGTGTGTAAGGAGATCAGGGAGAAACCCTCTGAGCCCCAACTGATTCATACACAACCTGCCAAAACAAAACACATAAAAATATTGTGTACAGGGGCACAAAATACACCTGCAGTCACACGAATACACACACAAACACACAAATATGAAAACTAATTCCAGCATGTCAAGGAATTTGTTGGAAAAAAAGAATTATGTTCTGTATTTCTAAGACGTAGTGTTTGAAAAGTATACTGCATGTAGAGCGTTTGTGAACTTCATCCTGCTTTTACAGTAGAAGGTTTTTAAAAGGCTTATGGGTATTTTGTATGCTTGTATTCATCTGTATGCGCAGAACCGGAGAGAGAAAGGGTAAAACCAGACAAGAGGAGGCCTTGTGACAGTGATGTAGTCCTTAATTTAAAGATGCTCCACCTCAACATGAGTCCTCTGCAATGGAAAAACAAAATATTTCCCGGGTCACTGGGATCTCTGTGTTTCTAGAGGAAGCACTGGGGGTAAGGTAGTCGAGCTTTCATTTGAAGATCATTTGTTGTTCATTGAGCAGGAATGTGTTCCATTGGCCGTGGGGGCCATCAATCTTAAAAGCAGATTGGTCGACTATTCAGATGCCTGAGTGCTCCTCTGGGACAGAAGGCAGCCATGTTAATACAGAGAGTACAGGAGTGTGTGATTGTCTGCCTTTATGTATGTTTTCATGTGTTCCTGAGGAAGCAACAAGAAAAGACAGAAAAAAGAGGAGAGGAAGAGGAGCAGCAGACTGACTTCGGCGTGCCCCTGTGGCCGTCTCTTCTCTGGCTGCTGGCTTATTTCTCCGCCTGAGTCCTATCAGAGATCACAAGGCTTATCATGACGGATCAGTGTACATTTATCAGCAAAACACAGAACAAAAGACTCGAGCACGTCTTTCTGTTCAACAGTCAACCCCACTGGAGCTGAGAGGAGTGTCAGATCGTGAGGACCCTCTTTTCTACACGAAGGATACAGAGTGTGTTTTATATGGCACAGAGCAGCTTTTGGCCTTGGATTGTAAAGTGGCCAAAAAATACATACAGCAGCTTGTTGGTGTTTGGATTGGTTGAACTAACGCTCAAAAAACATTATTTTGTTTTAACAAAATAATGTTTTTACTTTTTTGTTCTGAGTCGTTTTTGTTATTTTCAGGCTGAGCACAGTGTTATATTACATTAACATTGATAATAGCTTTATTCCATTATAATGCTCCAGTAAGCTATTTTTTACTTACATCTGTGGTCTGTCTGCTATCAAGTCAAAGTGCTTGCCATGCCATTGGTCCGTCTAACATTAAAATTCATTTAGAGCTGTTTCTTTCCACTTGACGAATGTTGGTTTAATATTTATGCCCTTTTAGCTCTGTTTTGGTCTCCACCACCTCCTGAAGGAAATGTCAGGTTCTTTAGCTGCTTTAGCTACACTGTGTTCACCAGCTAGTCACTAACTTTGTATGCTTTTTGTCATGCTGGAAGCATCCATTGGGTTTATCAAATTAATTTTTTTCTTTTACTAAAAGCAAACCTCTGCGCCTGAAAACAAGAATGATGAGAGCAGTGAGAGTCAACCAAACAGTAAAGATACATGCCGGAAAAAACAAAACAGTGAACCGAAGGATGCTACAACGCTCCGTAGAGCTGAAGGGAACTACAGAGTCAAATCATAATCCTCGCGTCCATCACCATGGGCGACCACTTTCACATAAAACATCATGGTCATTTGTTCCGTTCCAAAATATTAATTAGTGCATCTTTAGTAAGTAACGCACTGACACAGTAACAATGATTACACTACTAAACTGTTAAAATTTTTGGTGCTTTTAGCAGTCAAAACATTTAGTGCACTGCCACTTTTGACGTCCCATCTCTAACCACAAAACATTATTTCAAACGCACTACAAACTTCCAACATGTCTCTTCCTTTGTAAGTGAGCAATAATTGCAAAATTCAGGTGAAATGATTAACTAGTTTAAATTTCAATAAAGTGTCACAAGATCACAAGATTTATAGTGTTTTGTGCTGATAGTGCTTGTGACACAGAACCAGCTGATGAACGTGAAGGAAGATGAGTCATCGCCCTTGTTGTTGTTCAGAGGGGAGGATTTTATCAGCTTAGTCATTTTAGTTAGCAAACACTCACAAACACAGAACACTTACACACCACATGTGGACACTGTACATCTGTGTGCATGTTTTCTACAGTATACTGTGCAGAGAGAATAGTGTGTCAGTCACACAAGCTCACACTTCATTACCACGACGTCCATTTTATTCCCTCCATGTCCGCCACTGTCTGGCTCTGAAGGAAAGTGTGTGTGTGTGTGTCAGTGCACGCCTGCACTAGTGTTTATGCGTATGTGCACATCGTACTCGTATTTCCTGGACGCTCGCTGATAGCTGAACAAAGTGGTCTGACACACTGATTCTTCTTCTCATGACAGCCACTTTTAACACGCCGCTCCTCCTGCCTCCCTCGTCCTCTCCTCCTCAGCCTCTCTCTCTCTCTCTCTCTCTCTGTGTTCCTGTGTTGAAGAGTTGAATCATGGGTCAGCAGTTCTTTGCTCGAGTGCCAGACTAAATTTCCAGATGGTGAAGTCACCATCTATCTCTGGTCATCAGTTTAACACTGGTACACCCAAACTCACATTTACGTACACACACAAGCACAGGGAGAGCGAATGTCCTCTCAGAGACTGTATTTTCATTTAACAGTAAACGACACACTCTGCTGCCATCCATCTGTACCTGCCCTGCTTCCTCTGACGTACAGAGACATGTCAGTGCTGTAATTGAGTCCAGGGGAGAAGCATGATGGGAAGAAAAGCGCTGAGTGGACACTTCCGTTAAGAAGGGGAAAACCCACTTAAACTGTGATACTTTAATGCCTGAGACAGTGTGTGTGTGTGTGTGTGTGTGTGTGTGTTTGTGTGTGTGTGTGTGTGTGTGTGTGTGTGTGTGTGTGTGTGTATGTATGTGCGTGTGTGTGTTTGTGTCCACCAGTGGCAGTTTGCCAGCGTCTTTGGCCTGCTGCACGTCCATTTATCTTGAATGGGAAGCACACAAGCTCAGGAAAATACAAATGTGTCCCAAAATCAAGACATCATGTTCAAGTTGGAGGACTGGTTAGAGAAGGTCTCAGTTAATAATTCTGAGGACTAACTGTGTCCAGCTGTTTGACACCGAAACATCTGTCCCAGTTGTGTTTCCTTCTCAGTCCACTTCTTTTGCATGTGTGGTTTTTCTGTGTTTGTTTTCCAAACGTGATCTGTTTTACAAGACGACAAGGAGATCATATACGTTCTGCAGATGGTTGTTCAAATAATTTCGTAAAAGCGAGCGTTGCTGCGAACGGTGTCTGGCACCGTGCGTGTCAGTGTGTTCCTGTTTGTTGGTTGCCGTGGCCACAAGACAGCTGGCAAGACCAGGAGCATCAGTCAGAGAGAGATAACCTTAAATAGGCCTATACAGTCTTAGATCAGAGGCAGCGACCGCTCAAGGACAACACACACACACACAAAGTATGTATGAGAGGACAATATTGACACAGGAAGTGAGAGAAGGTGAAGGTCAGAAAACAATAACGTGATTCTTTTGAGTCTGGTTACAAACTTTCCCAGTTCTTTTCTGAAGCAACAGTGCACTTTGTTCTCATCAGACAGAGCAGCTATGAACCTGAGGGTTAGTGCTGTTATAACATATCAGGTCTCAGTTTGCCACTCTCAGTGGCACTGTCCTTTTTACTGTAGTGACATCATGCTCCACCGATTTCTTTTTACATGTTGGTATTTAGTGTGAAAAAGATCTTTCCTTTAAGCTGCAGTTCATCTAATGACCACTAGGTGGGAGCTCCAAGAAAGCTCTGTCAAGTTTTTCTTAAAATGTATCATGAAGGGAATTTCCACAAACTTTGGCAAAAATAAATGTAAATTAATGTCTGTTTCCATCCATTACCATTGTCAGTTATTAGTTTGAGTTTGTTCATCGAGATAAACATTTGGTGGCTCCACCTTTTGTCATATTTTATAAGTCAATACAATAAATTTTACACCTCAGCATTTCCACTCTGCACAAATTGAAAAATGCACCTACAAACGGGTAGATGTAGATGCACTTCTTTTGAAGTGGATGAGATGGACTTGTCACATGAACTCCTCCTTTGCCCAAGTTTGGCTGTTATAAGTGACAAAGATGGCGATGAGCAGTAAACCAAGATGTCAGCCTCAAAATGTCCCCTGACATCAGATACATGACCTCATTGTTTTTCTGTGGAGGAGCTGACTCTTCTCAGGCTGCCGTGTCACAGTAACCTTCATTAAGAAACAGATCTTATCAGGCCTGTCGGTTACACTCGAAACATTTACACACAGCTCAGCGGTCAGTCAGACAGGCTGTGGTTTCTGCTCTGATCCATGCCCATTAATATCAACATGATGTGAGCAAATCATGTTGAGTTAAAGGACTCATTTTATTCTGATGTCCCTGAGCAGTTGGTGTTAAAACTGGAACTCATTAAACATGTGAATTTAAACATCAGGATATAATTATAAAAAGGATCTATATTTTGACGCACAAAATATTTGAAAAAAAGCACAATTCTAATTTTTATTTTACTATTTGTGCATCTTTGTTTTTTTTTTTTTTTCTATTGAGATTTGGAAGTGTTGTATTTGTTACTGAGCGTTTCTGTTGCAGTGTGAAGATGATTCATCACGGTTGTCCTCCTATTTTGTGTTCTCCCCCTCTCTGTGTCTTTAGGCCGTCTGAAGTTATGGCTGCAGGGTCATGAGCAGGTCTCCAGCCTGTGGGTCAGTCTTTACTGTAAGAGGGTGACGGTGGTACAGCAGGGCCTTCAGACCAGGAGGGAGAAAACAAGAGCTGCTCTGCTCAGTAAGTGAGGGTGAGTTAGAGACGTTCAGCTAAACAAAAAATACATAAATGAATTGTTAACTAAATGAATGACCAGGTTGCAAAATGAGTTTCTGCAGCTGCATTCATAAGGCTGATTTTTTTTTGTTCAACACGTGTGATCCTATTGTTCCTCATCAATTAGAACAGCATTTATTCCTTCATTTCTTTCTTTCTTTCTTTATTTTTTTAGTTATTTCTGCATTTGTTTCTTCATTTATTTATTTCTTTATTTCTTCGTTTGTTTCTTCATTTATTTCTTCACAGAGGAGATGAAATGATCTGGAGGGTCTTATTATCTGTGGCTGTTATTTCAGAGAGGTTTAAAATATCCAACACTGCTGGTCAGAGACGATGTTTTGCATTAAACGAGCCCACGTCCTCCCTTCAGCCTCCGCACACACACACACACACACACACACACACACACACACAAGACTGTAATAGAAACAGACTCTTTTTTACTGAGAAATTTAGCGTCACAAGTAAACAAACAGAGAGAGAGAAAGAGAGAGAGAAAGAGGAATTAAGGGGAAAAACCGAGTCAGGAAAAAGTAGACCTGAATACACCTCATAATAATAATAATAATAATAATAATAATAATAATAATAATTTTGTAGTTCAGTTTATAATAATAAGTAGTGTTAAATAAATCAGTGTAATTTACAGTTTTTACTGTTCTGAAGTGAAAAAAAAACATTTATTAAATGTCTCCTTTTTCTGTCTGACATGTCCGAGTTTTTTTCGTTAGTTCGTTTTTTTTGTGCTCATAATAAATCACGTGTGAACGAATAACGCTGGAAAGGCTGCTGGCTGCATGATAGTTTAAAAATGAAAACCTGTATATATATAAAACACGAATAAATGAGTAAAGGAAAGAAAAAAGGAGCGCAGGCCTTGAAGCGCAGATCGACGAGATTTATGTTGAGCAGGGCCGATCATCCCCGACTCTTAATGTACCGACATTTAAATTAGACCTCTTCTTAGCGAAACCGACAAAAATAAATAAATAAAAAATCACTGTACAGTTTTAGTCTGTAACCTACAGACCGAGGCTGCTGATTGGAGCTTCATCTGTCTTTAAAGGCCTCGTGTGTGTGTGTGTTTGTGTGTGTCCAGGTGAATGCTGGGAGCTCTGAGCTGCCACAGGATGTTTTTTTCGATGAGAAACGTTTTTAAATGGCCTCTTTTTAAAATAAAAGAAATCATTAAGGCATCTGACCCCGAGAAAAATCAACGAGCAAATATGGAAAATATCTGTCAGCATCTCATAGTCCACTAACAGCTCACTCACCTCATGAAGCAGCTTTTACAATCATTTCTCAACAAGATGAGAGAACATTCAAAGTGATTTTTTTTTTCAATTAAGCCAAAATATAAGAATTACAAGACACCCGTATTTTTGTTTTTTAACTGTTTAACTCATCATCTAGGACAGAGCTGGGATTTATTTTTCCTGCAAATGTGTGTGTGTGTGTGTGTGTGTGTGTGTGTGTACTGTTCAGCCTACAGTAAATGAATGAAGTCAGTAGGGCTTCTGTCCCTCATCACCTCCTGACTCCACCTCCTCCCCTCCACAGACCCACACACACACAGGCTGAGAGCGTGGAGGGAAAAGAGGGATACTCCTCCTCACTCCTCCACTCCTCTTTCTCCATTCACTGAGAAAGCTCTGAGCAGAAACCTCTCTCTTCCTTGAATGGACTCCATCTCTCTGAGCCACACACTCTTTCCCTGCCGCTGTGGGGGGAGACGCTGAAGATCACAGCTCATCACCGTGCTGAAGTCCTCTTCGTTTCTCCTCCTCTTGCTGCTTGTTGACTGCTGCAACTTTGGTGTATCGCCATGAACTTCTGACGGACTTAAGGAGTTTCCAGAGCAGCTGCGTGGTGTCGTAAACAACTGATGGGCAAGACCCGAACCAGAGAAGACCTGTGACAGAGCTTCTTCCTGTGACTTCTTATAGTGAGTGAGAGACTCTGTGGACTCTGAGGGATTCGGAGGGTGGTGTCTTTGGGTTTGGGTTGGTCAGACTCTGAGGCGGGGAGGCAGACAGGTCAAGAGGTACAGGGTGACAGTTAAAATTTAAAAATAGCCTACCTTTGTCCTAGTTTTCTCCCCTGGACCACAATGGGTTCAGACGTACGTGACCTAAACTCCCTGCTGCCCCCTCTCCCGGGGGGCCCCAGCCCCGGCTGCCCGGCACTGCCCGTCAGCACGGCCCCTCAGTGGGCTCCCGTCCTGGACTTCCACACCGCTGCCTCCCCTTACTCCTCCTTGGCCGCCCCCCACACCTCCCTGGGGCCACACTCCTTCATCAAGCAGGAGCCCAGCTGGGGGACCACCAGCGACCCCCACCACCTCGACACGGACCCTCACTGCGGCCTCAGCGCCTTCACCGTCCACTTCTCCGGCCAGTTCACGGGCACCGGGGCCTGCAGGTACGGGGCGGCGTTCGGGGCACCTCCGCCGCCAACCCCCACTCAACCTCCGTCTGTGACCGCCCCGCACCACCACCAGCCCCCCAGCAGGATGTTCAGCAACCCACCGTACCTGACCAACTGCATGGACACACAGCAGGCAGCACGCAACCAGACAGGTAGGGCTGCACCAGAGGGCAGGTGTGTGTGTGAGTGTGTGTTAGTGTGTTTTATGTCTGGATGTCAGTGAATCTGTCAGTCAAACGATCATCACACATTTCAGACTCAGTCTTGTTCCCAGAAGTTTTTAAGGACACTCACTGTTGTATCATCTGCACTGTTTTTGCCTCCTGCAGTTCTCAACACTTCAGTCCTTTTCTGAAAAGCTTCACTCTTCAGCTGAGCTGATAACAAAGTTCACTTTTCCATATCAGACAATTAAATGAAATGTGCAAGCAGGACGACTCACGGCTTCACTTTTTAGACAGCGAGTGCAAAGGTTTTGTAGATTTATGTAACCTATTTTTTTTCTTCAGAATTTACCTCTGTGGTCTAAAGTCTAAACACGCTAACTCAGAGCTCATCAGTCCCATATATATTTATCAGTACTACACCAGTATAAACCAAATGAAACATTATTTCACCTGCTTTAAATTGCCTTGCCTTCACCGTGTGGAGGCCTTAGTTCACATTCATTTTGCACTGCGTCACTGAGTATGTGATAAACAAAGTGATACATGTTTAAAACCACACAAAGAGGCAGAGAGACCCTTGCATATTAAGAAAGGTGATACACCTGATACACTCGTAGACAACGGATGGTTCTTGTTTGTTTCTTAGAGGGCGGTGTAAATCCAGACATCACTTTCTGAAGAACGCCTTTAAATTATTTAGGTATCAGCGCTACCACCAAAGATACCAAAGATGCCCACACTTGTTGCTTAGTGCTGTTTGTGTAAGTGGTGGTCGAATAAAAGGCCAGTTGAGTCATAGTTCAGAGAGAAAACACTAACCTCAAACTAAAGTGTGCATAAGTCATATTTATAAACCTGTTTTGATCTTCATGAGCTTCTTTTATTTTTTTATTTAAGACTTTTAGTGCTCAACACATTCATGATCTTCAGTCATTCTGTTTATTCATATAGCTTGTTTATTGCTGTTTTGCTGTGTGATTTGAATGTTTTTCAAATTTTGATATTCAATATTTAAGCAAAAGTCTTGGTGTTATAAACCGGCACCCATACAAGTGAAGATCCTAATAATTTCGGGTTCAGGACTTTATATAAAACTCTCCTTTTATGATGGAGGGAGAAAAAGTGAATTATAAAGAAACAGCAAGTTTAATCATTTTATTTTTACCAAGTGTTTGCTGTGTTGAACACAACAGCTGATGAAAGTATCACACTCTAACGTGACAAAAGAAGAGAATCTAAAATGGGTACCAAAAGTTTTGGTACATAACTCTTCTCTTCTGTAACTTAAACATATATAAATAAAAGGCATGGCTGAAGTGTGCGACATGCAAGAAAATGATCAGATCAATCAGACATTTTTCCGCCTGGTTGTAATTAAAGAAAAAAAAATACCTGAGGATATTGAAGCATCGCTGATTTTTCATTTTGTCTGGTATTTCTCATACTTTTTCTTTTCCGTGGTTTTCCACATCTGTATAACACAGCTATAATTATAGTCAAAAAACAAACAAAAAAAACTTCATCCATCTTGAGAAAAATAACTGCCGAAGAATAGTTTGTTTGAAAATCTTCAAAGTTTTGTTATATAATATCAAACCTCTGGAACTGTTTAGTACAAATAGACACAAACTTTTTGTTGGAGTGAAAATGAAACTCTTTTATTGAATTAAATCAGATGAACTATGTGCATTCATTTTTATTCATTTCTGTTCATTGGAATTGAGATAGTTGAGTTTAATTGAACTGAACTCACTTTTTGTTTTATTTATTCATTATTTTTATACATTATTAGTCTATCTGCAGCATTACATTATACACTGAAATTGCTAGATTTCACATTTCTGTTTAAAAGCATTTTTAGGCCTTGCTAAAGAATATGTAATACAGACAAAGGAAATGAGAGGAAGTGAAAGATCAAAAATTGGATCCTAATGCACAATGATTTTAAAATCAGTTTTAACCTAAAGTTTGGTCTTTTCTGTGCAGCATAATGAATCTGTCGGTGGTTTCTCTGTAGATTAATTAGTAATAACATGCTTATCAAGCAGATAATTCAGGAATAACATTATAATCAAAGAGCTGAGGCGACCTCTGACCTGTCATATCTGCTCCCCACTGTGGCTGGACGAGCACAGACAAACAAACTAACAGCAGGACTCAGGTCACACAGTAGAGCTGATAGCAGGGCAGGGTCACAGAGACTATCACTGTAGACTCCCTCTAGAGGAGGATTACATTTTCATGAAATGCATTTGCTCTGCTTGATATTTCTAAAAGCTTTACTCTTGCAAATTCCACTGTAGGCTTGTTAAGAGATTAAAACTATTTATGGTCATTTTATTAGAGAAAAAAAAAATCAGCAGAGAGATATTTTCACTTCCAACATGTTTTAAGAGTTAAATATCATTTACAGGCCTGCAGGTTTATCAGTGAACTGTTGCAGTGAGATGATGACCTGCTAATATCAGTACATGTTTAAAGATAATGCTTAAAAATCCATGTGTATAAAAAGTATTTTCTAACAACAGTATAAATACACTGTCAGGATAAAACTAAAATAAATACGAGGGAAAGGTTAGGAAAGAATTAAAACATTTTGGATGTACACACATTAAAACTTTTAGATCTCAGGTATTTAAACAGCACTGAATTCCCATTTGTGACTCAAGGAAAAGTCTTGGGGTATTTCCACACTTTGGGTTTTCCAGTTGAATACAAATTGACCTCATCGCTTGACACCTCAGTGCTGGACTTCAAGGCAACAAAAGTATCACCCTACAAACACACATACACACACACACACACACACACACACACACACACACAGAGAGAGAGAGTCAGACAGAGGTGAGTGGAAGATAAATGGAGATGTTTAATGAGGTTTTTCTCCTCTTCTCCCTCCTCTCTCCTTTTACCCAATGATCCACCGAGTAAAGTGAGTGAAAGTGCTGCATTTTAATTAATGAAGCACCTATGTGAGAGGTAGTGTGTGTGTGTGTCCGTGCATGTTGGTGATTTATGGGAATGTGTTGTGCCCTGTAGGTCAGTCTAAGTCATGAGTCAGGTCTGGTCTGGGGTGTCAGACAGAGATCTAGTCTCTTCCGAACAACAACAGTGTGTGTGTGTGTGTGTGTGTGTGTGTGTGTGTGTGTGTGTGTGTGTGCATGAACGTGTGTGCGCTGTGTGTGTACTAATCACATACATACTGACCCATACAGAAACTGATCTCAGTCCCGTCATCTCTCCAGAGTATTCACCTCTTTGCTTTAATTTTTTAAAAGACAATACAAAAATATTTAACTGTCTAAATGTATTAAGTTTCACATTTGGTTGAACTACACCTCCACCTAAGTTCATGTAATTCTGATTTAAAAAAACACAGGCATTACACGTTTATACAGTTATATCTACACCAGTACCATTTTGTCCAGCCTGACCCATTTTAAATGTTTGTACTCAGTGATGATACCCCTTTCAGATTAGGAGAAAATGAAAAAAGCATCAGGTCTAATATGATTAGAAATGTCAAAAGTATCAGTGGTGGTGTGAGATCTCTGATGGATGTCATCAATAAATCTTCCATCACGCTCGACGGTGCTGTGTCTGTGTATTTACTGCTTTTTATTTCTGGGTTGCAGGTTACAGCACGGTTGCGTTCGATGGAGCCGGTAATTACGGTCACACTCCTACACACCACAGCTCGCAGTTCTCCAACCACTCCTTCAAACACGAGGACGCTTTAACTCAGCAGAACACCATGGGTAAGAGTGTCTGAGTCCGCCAGAGTTAAATGATTTCAAGCATTTACAGACAAATCTTCATATAAACAGAAGCATTTCCAAATATTTGGGCTGGTTTTTGTCCCGTTGTATTGCTTTGATTTTGGCTAACTATCCTACACAAAGAAAATCTTTAGAAACCTCTGATGCGATCAAGGGGTGTAAGTTTGACCTGAGGCAAACTGTGATTTGTGATACTAAAGATGATTTAAATGATCTACAGTATGTAACTAAAATGAATTACATGTATAAATGTATCTCTGTTTAGCTATGCGTTGTTCTGTCCAGCTACTATTAATAATTATATTTAAATCAATATAACAATTTTAAATGTAATGCATTAAATGTGTGATTTAAAGAGTTTGGCTGTTTTGTATTTACCCACTGCTTCATTTATGTTATGTGGAGTGACAAACTGAATGACAAATAACTGAACAAAGATGTTCATCATTTTTCAATTACAGATGATGAGAAATGAATAACTAGTGGGCCTAAGGATAGTTTTACATGATGTCGCTCTCTTTCTTTAGTTATCTACTTATACTGTCATGTTTTGTAGTTTCTACAAATAAAAAAAACTGTTTACACTAATTTACACATTTATATGGTGTAACAAATTTGAAATAGAAAAACTTATATTAGAAAGTCAAATTTAGGTCAGTTTTGACCAAATACACAGTTATAAGTTGTTCAGTCTCTTCTCCCCAGTCAACACTGACTTTAAAATGTTTTTACACTCAGCTTTTAATGGAAGACTTCCAAATGGTCCTGATTGTAAGTCTGTGGGTGTTTCCTGAATCTAACCTCTGCTGCACAGATATGGAAAAGACACAATTGCTCCAGAATAATTCAGCCTATTTAATCTGTTTTTAGATAGCCACAGTTTTATTTAGAAAAAAAAAAGACAATGCACCAGAGTCTCTTTCAGTAAGAACAGAGGTGGATCTCTGTGTATCTAAGCCACCGTGTGAGTGCACAGCTGCGTCTGTATGGCAGCTCCGTGGCCCTCACCTAGGGAGTGTCTTGTCCCTTATTCAGTCGTCTCGGCAGTGACCTCGCCTGTCGGAGGTATAAATCAGCCACATCCTGACTTACAAACTCCCTCGTCTCCTCCTCTCACCCCTTCTTTCATCCACCCGCCGCTGCCTTTAATCCCTCCTCTGTTCATGTTATTGGTAAATATTTAAATTTGCTTTGTTTCATGAAGCCGCCGCTGTAAATGTCTCCCCATTTTTACGGCAAAGATAACTGAGAGAAGTGGAGCTGAGAGGGATTTTGGAATGCGGGGAAATGTCGAGGGAGCCATTCACTGCACTGCTGGGGAAGCGCAGAGAGAGAAACATGAAGGGTCTTTATTTGTGGAAGAAACTGGCAATAAATGGAGACAAATAGGAGAGAGCGAGAGAGGGCAGAGTTAAAAAGGAGATTAGGTATGGTGGAAGTTTAAAGGCAGTCATGGATCAGTTTAACTTCATGTTCACCCATTACGGGTGCACACAGAGGTAAGAATGCGTCTGTATGTATACACATTACACATCATGTCTGTGTGTTTGCACTACAGGTGAGCAGCAGTATCCTGTACCTCCTCCTGTCTACGGATGTCACACACCTTCAGAAAGCTGTACAGGCAGCCAGGCTCTGCTGCTGAGGAACCCCTACAACAGGTAACACACACACACACACACACACACACACAGACACTCCTCTGCTCTCTTCACAGTCTATTTTTATAATAAGCAAACAGCAACAATTAAAGCTGGACTGCTTTCAGAGACCATTGTTGAGTTTTGAACAGGATGTTCACCTTCAGGACAGGTCTGTCTGCCACAGGGGCTTCCTCTCGCCTCAGCTTTTTGCTCGCCTTCCTCTGGGTGCTTTTTAGCTGTTTCGGTTGTTTTCACGCTAACTCAGCCATGAGAAGTGTGGATTTCTCCCTGGAGGGCTTTAAAACTCCAAACTGTGGATGTTTGTATGCAGATTCACAGACACCTACGAAAGTCATGGTGCCAATGAAGGAAGTGAACTAACAGAGGCAGGAAATTCTGAAGGAAACTGGTTTGATTTACTGATTGAAAAATATTTTTAAAAAATAATCAGTTATTCTGCTCTCCTCTGCAGGCTGAACTGTGCTCTTTTCATTCACCACTGCTCTTTTCTTTGACATGATGCGTACTAATAATTTCTCCCAGCACAGGTAATGGACCCGAAAAAAGTGCCTTTACAGTATTATTAGTTTATTTGTGTTGCTTTTTCATTTTCAGTAACATTTTGCAGTTTTGCAATATGACCCTGCTGAAGCTTTTAGTGAAGTACAATCAAATTATGTTTTAACCCACACTGACAGCAGACTTCTCCTCATTTTGTTGAGTCACATTGGTTGAGTCTGTTATTTCCAGCAGGAGATGATCAACTGGAATTTCAGAAATATTTCCACACGAATCACTGTCTGCTGAGAGAAACCACATTGATAACCAGCCTTTTTCTTGTCCAACCATGCATTGATTTGCCAAACAGCTTTACTGATTTAAGGGCTTTTATTGAGTTTTTATTACAATTTTTCATAACGTTTTAAAAAACTGAATTTAATTTCAGGTAAACATTGATTTGTTGAAATCATGACACTTTAAAAAAAAAGCTTTGGCTTTAATAAACATACAGCAGAATTTAGTTTAGCATTTTAAAAGTTTGTAGAATGAATTGCACAGTTTTGCTTTTTACAGTGTTGCTTTGTTCTCATCATTGATGAAAAGAGTGAAGTGTTCTTAATTAGGGTTGTTTGTGACATTTGTGTGTCTTTCTGCAGCAGACATTTGAATTCGTAGTTTTAGGGAAAGCACACTAATATGAATAAAATAACACTTATAAAATTAACGATGGCTCTGGTCTATTTAAGTGTCCCAATAAAACATGATAGTGTGACAGTGAGCATGAACAAAACAACAAAAACCCTGACACTGAAGCAGCTAAATGAAATGTAACTATCATTCATTTATTATTTATATTATTATTGTGCTTTCCCTACTTTAACAAAATATTTTCCACGAAAAAACTATTAGGTAAACTATTAGGTGTGCGAGAGGAAAAACAAACAGCAAAATGTTTTTATTATATACTATACTATTATATATCAGAGCATCAGTACCCAAAACAACACAGATAACCTCAGATGTTTTTTTCTGGTTAAATGTTGATATCTGTTCCCTCAGTGGGATGTTAACATATAAAACCTCTTACGGTACTTCACGTACCTTATAGGCACTGATACAGAAAAGCTTTACACAGTGTGTACACAGAGTGTTACAGTGTGAGTGAGTCCAAAGTGTCTTCAGGCTCCTTCCACACTAAAACTGTTCATCTCATCCAGCTCACCTCCGGCCACACCCCGCCTTGACATTTTATCTTCGCTATCCTCCTCCCACACACAAG
Organism: Scortum barcoo; assembly: GCA_023238725.1. Taxonomy (NCBI): domain Eukaryota; kingdom Metazoa; phylum Chordata; class Actinopteri; order Centrarchiformes; family Terapontidae; genus Scortum; species Scortum barcoo. Next base: position 24,964,256 of record CM041536.1, on the reverse strand, counting down.
AACCAAAGCTTCCCAAGAAATATTTCACCCAAAAAATATTAACATCTTGTCCACTTTGCACTCACTGCCTATTGGATCTATTATAAATCCTATTAGCAGGAAAACATATTGGCCACAAAGCCCTTCACTCAGAGCTCGACCGGGAGAAACATCAACCATAAAAAAAACCCAGCATGATGGCCACTACAGTGACTACCTGTACACGCCTTTCAGAAACATATCCTTAAATATTACACAGGTTTTAATAAGCTTCCTCCAAATTTAATAAACTAAACATTTTATGGAGGTACTCCTCCTCAGTATCTCCAAACTGTTTGTTGTTAATGTTTCTAGATGAAACATTCCTCACATGCCACTGACACAGTGTTTTCCAACGATGGAGCAACAGAAGGAGTCTTCTGTAAATACCACTGCAAGGTTGGATACTAAGGTTTCAGTGTGTGTGTGTGTGTGTGTGTGAGAGAGAGAGAGAGAGAGAGGGACAGAGGGAGAGAGATGAGGGTTGATGTAAGTTGTCCCAAAAGTCTCAGTCCGAGGGTCTTCTTTGTCATAAACATAACTGATATCTGCTCAGCAGGCACACTCACACACACACACACACACTCACACACACACACACTCACACACAGATGGCTGGGAAGACTCATATGAGTTGAGTCAGTTGTCTAATCTTGCAGCCTGGTACCAACAGGACTGTATTTACTCTGCAGGCCGTCAGCTTGGCTTGCTGAAACAACATGAAATGAAAACATGCTGAGCTCCTATTCATCCATACAGAGAGAGAGAGAGTCAGTTCCAAATCCAAACTAATAAAATTAATTATCCACATTACTAGAGAGACTTTATGTTGATTTTGAATAAAATGTCTTGACAGTTATGTGATTGTTCAGACATTCATGTTGCACACAGGATGAATTACAGTTTATTTGGTGCTTAAATACAGTCTCACAAAGCCCCCGGTCTGGCTGTAGACTGTTAGTCATGTTAAACGCTTCAAGCACCACAAACAAGATGTCGTTGATCTCCATTGTATCTGTATTCTTTGACTGCACTTCCAACAGGCTGCATGTCAGGTGGAATATAATAATTTTGTTGTAAATAATGTGTGCGCAGTTTCACTCTTTTTTTTGTTCATCCATGGCAACTTTTACCTGTTATCTCACGGAAAATGTTCAGTTTTTTCTCCTGTTCTACTGCAAAGAAATGTGCTGCAGTGTTTCTGTGAACCAGAGAGCAACATTACTGTAACACACTTTGGCTGTTTTGGGCAGGACGTTAGAGAGCTCTCTTAAAACGCATTCAGGCCAAATCTGTGATGGGTTACATCAGTCAGGCACAGAGAAGAAAAGCAGACACTTATTTATTTGAAAATGTCATGGATCATTACTTTAAATCTCGTGCTCAGCTTCCATTCCAACAGTATTTCAGCAGAAATGCCGTGTGCGTGCTCTGCTGGCTGCCTGCCCCTGCTGTACTGTAAAATAATAGCTGCGTAATGAGCAGGGTACCAGGCACCACATCTACCCCATCCAGACTGCTGCGAGGCCTGCAGGTGGTGTGCTGTGTGTGAGGGGGTGAGAGCTATAAATCCGCTCTGTGTGTGTGTGTGTGTGTGTATTTAATCACATGGCAGGTCTGAATAATGATTGTGAAGTCTGCTGTGTTTAATAAAAGGTGTCTGTTATGGGAAAATTTAGCTTTCTTGGTGTCTGTCTGAGGCACATTCTTTAACCTCAGCTCCACCTGCGACTCTGTGTGTGTGTGTGCGTGTGTGTGTGCGTTGGCATTTTTCATTAGAGCGCTTCTATCGAGGAAAACAAAGGGCTGCACGGCTACGCAAAATGGATACACACACACTCAACCCAGCTAAATGACAGTCCACTGCACAGCTCATGAGCTTTTCTTCTACGTTTTGTCTTCCCTCCACAGCGGAGAAAATTTATATCAAATGACCTCTCAGTTGGAGTGTGTGGCATGGAACCCTGTCAATACACTGGCATCCACCATGAAGAGGTAGGAACTTATCCATCCTCTCTTTAAACAGCAGAAGTCAGTGAAGTTTCTGTTAAATATGGAAACTTGAACAGTAGGTTGGATTCAATAGAGAGTGAGCAGACTGATTCTTTCAGACCAGCAGAGGCAGCCTCAGTTCTTTACACAGCGCTCTGACTTTTTGCTTTATATCAAAATATAAAAGGTCAAAGTTGTGTGTTCAGAAAATGCTATTTTTTTTAAGGGAAGCAATTGCATGTTGTGCTGGGCGGTGTAAGAGTTCAATGCTTCAACTTGGGTAGAAATCATAAAATAAGAAAAGGAATGTAAGAGAATCAGCAGAGGTTTGTGTTAAGTTTTAGAGATCAGTCTGAGCTGGCACTCAAACACACACACACACACACACACACTCACATGACTACGACCTGTGCATGTGGTTGTAACTACTTTTAGTACAGTTAATTGTGTGTTCAGTTAGCATGAACTCGTGCTAACATATAAAGATCCAGAAAGCACATGTGCACTACAATAAGTAAGTAAATAAAATTTCATGTAATTCCAGCTCCTTTTTTTGGCAGTTTGACTTTACCTGATTGTACATTGTATTGGTACCAAGAAGACAAGGGGAAAGAGAGGAGTGATGAAACTGTGAACAATGAAATTATACTGCATTCATCTTAACCACTAGGCTAGCCAGCTACTGTTTTGAACATAATCCATCACAGACCAAGGTGTGTCATTTAGAGAGCCTGGTTTCGGACATGTAAAAGTGCGAACAGTGCCGCTAAACAAAAGATCAGGTGGTCCCTTTGGGCCCATGAAACTCTGTACTACGTTTAATGCTAAGTCTGGTTTCCAATTATAGAGACATCTCACTCTGGTGTTGGATGTGCTGACAGACAAACCCACAGACCGGCCTATAAAGGAGAACAATTTAACTTTGGATTACTAAAATGTTTGTCTCTATGTGTTCACTCAGCATGTGCACCAGAAAGGCAGAGAGTGTTTTTTGAACCAGCTCTTCTGCCCAAATTATGAATGAACATCCTTTCTTTCCTTCGGCTCTCAGAATTATGCCCCGTGACATCCTGTGTAGCTTATCCCTCCTTTTACTATTAAATTAAATTATAAAAAACAGTCACAAATAAATGGTGATAAGTCTTCAGTAGTAAGCTCTGTGCCTGATGTCACCGTGACCCGCAGAGCTGCTCAGCGTCTGTGTCGGCTCACAAATACCTTTCCATCCTGAGCCAACACACATTCATCATAGTTAACAGATGAATGTGTGTGTGTGTGTGTGTCTGATAGCGACGTGCATGTGCACAAAGGGGCGGTGGCGAGAAGGAATGTGGATGTATTTGCAGGGTGTTGCTGCATTGTGTAGAGTGTGTATGCTTGTATACAAGAATCTGCTGTGGTGTGAGGCTCATTAAATCATATATTAGATAACTGTGGCTCATCATATTTATAATTGGTAGATACAAATGGGACTTTTCTGTCTTCTGGCCCACAGACTGCTGTTTTCTTTCTGTTTTCTTTCTTCATAAGCAATGAAAGGGTCTTCAGACGAGGATGATAAATGCATCATGGTGTCTCTGTCCTCGCTCGGCTCAGACTCTCTCAGCTCTGCGCATTCTCTGTCAGTGAGGAGGGAGCAGGAGACGGGAGGAGAGGTGTGAGGGAGTAGTAAGGATGAGGAGGAAGAGAAAGGAAAGCAACGGCAAGAAGAGGGAGTCAGCAGAGGACGGGGAGATAAAGGGGAGCGAGGCGAGGGGCAGGAGACGAGGAAGAGGAAGTGCAGAGGGAGTTGAGTTTGGAGAGGAAGAGCAGATGGGCCCGTTCCCAATGTTCGCACTGAAACACTGAAACAAACATCAGTTGCTGCAGAGGGGTTTCTATCCAAGAGCGAGACGACAAGTTTTATACATAGTTTTATAAATCGGTTGTTTGTTGCTGTGACTGTCAACAGCCTAAAATTCATAATAACAATAATAATTTGTGGGAAATATGCTTATTCATTTTCTGAATAAGAGGTTGAGGTGATGATAATGGATGTACGGTAAACTCTGTAGTTTATATAGACAGGTAGCTGATTAGCTTAGCTTAGCATAAAGACTGGAAACGTGGAGAAAAAGCTAGCCTGGTCCTGTCCAAAAGTAATAAAATCTGCTTGTCATCATCTCTGAAGCTCACCAATGAACACGTCATATATTTATGTGGTTGTTTTGTTACCCATGTGCAGAGCAACACCAGCATATTCCCTGTATCCACTCTTCTATAGCCTTATATTGAACTGACAAACCATCAATCTTCTCAACCAACTCTCAGCAAGAAAGTCAAAATAATTTAATATTAATTTTATAATGATAATTTCCCAAAATAGCAAAACAAAACTATGCTTTTAATGGATTGTACAGTGGGACATCAGAGAGCCCCTGTAAAGTTAATATGAACACACGTCAAAGTCTGTATCCAATGCTGACTATTTATTTAATTTTTATTAATCAATTAGTATCCTATTACAGTTATGATCTGCAATTAGGATTTGTATATTTTAACATTTTTATATTAATATTTTTCAACACAGTGGTAGATTCTCTGGTATCAGTTGTATTTACGGTGTCAGCTATGTTCAGCTGTGTTTCTCACTTCAGGCACAGTAAAATACTTTCCTATCAGCCTTGTGTGTGGACATTAGTGCGGGGCCACATTCAGGTTCACGTATGAAGCTTGTTCTTGGTCAGTATGGCAGGTTATATGGGGAGCTGACCCCTCATCACCACAACCTTCAACCCTGCTCAATCACGGTGATGGAGTCAAAGGTGCTTCAGTGCAGAGCCCGTGATCCTTTGCTAATCATATCCTAACTTGTATGTTACCTGGCAGTACAAACTAAAACACCAAAAAAGGTGAATGAATGAATGAATGAACATAAGTAAAAGGGCACACAGAATGATTAAAACCGTGTCAACTGCTGACGTACTCTCGATGTCTCTCCTCCTGTCCTTTAGTTAGGCAGACAAAGAGCACCTTATGACCGCTCGGCCGTTTCACCATACGCTCCCACAGCAGCGGCACAGGATGCAAACTCCCATCCTCCTGCTTTGGTTAGACAGACTGAAATATAACACATTTTATAGACAAGAGCTTTCTGTTTCTCTGGGTGTTATCATAAGGAGATACCACAGGCGAAGCTGGAGGCTGCATCACACAGAGCAGGTTTTGTTCTGTTCGGGTGAAATACTAAAAGCTTGTGTCATACATCATACTGTGGAGTAGAGACTAATGAAATAATTAGTAATCAAGGAAGCTATTTATTTTATGAAAACATGTTTATTTCATAATTTATAATTGTTTAGTTTACGTCATTTTTTCACATTTAAATAATAAATATATATATTAATATTTTCTGGTTTCAGCTTCTTAAAGATAATTTTTTAACAGCTTTTCTCTGGTTTGTATAATTGTCATTTGAATATTTTGGGCTTTTGTGCTGTCTGTCAGAAGAGAAATCTGTTTAAATGTTTATTAATTAACATTAAACACAAAGTTGAACATTAAAATTGAAGCTGTTTAAAATTGATGGGAATGTTTTAGCTTTTTAGGATTTAAATGACCAAAGTAACTGGACAAATTAGACGTTTGACCCGATGAAAAAGTTATTACAATTCATCAAGAGGAGAACATGAAAATCTGATCCAGATTTAATGGCAATTCATCTGATAGCTGTTGAGATATTTCTGTCGGGACCAAAGTGTGAACCAAACTTGAACCACGCCACAAGCATGGCTATACATGTAATAAGCCTATATTTTCACCACAATTACAACAGTGACATAACATCTGCAACCATCCACTCACAAGATGGTTTTATAAAGTCAACCCCCACATGTCACCTCGTCCTGTACATGTGCCAGCTTATTTGGTATCTGTGCTCATTGCGTCAACTGGAACTTTTAGGGCCAAGTATTTTACACAGAACTTACATACACATGCTCAAACAGAGGCAGCCACATACACAGTCAGAGGCTCCAGCTGAAAATATATGGTACTCTGACAAAAGGAAAAAAAAAATCACCCCCATACATCAACACGACTTACATCTCTACAGTCAGCTCTGAGCCCACAAATGATTGGTCTGTGTTTTGCATTACGGGCTGTGTGTGACATGGTGAACATGTTTGAATAATGATACCTTCATGACCCTACCTGCAGTCAAACAGCAGTTCATGCTCCATATATCTGCCAGTGTTTGTTACACTGTATTTACAGCATTGAATCATGTTCTTGCATCTTGTTATCTGACAGCTGCCTGTTTTGCATTCATCCCTCTGTATGTGGCAGCATCAACATGGAAACCTTTTTAACTGTGAAGACATTTATCATAAAATTATTTAGTGGCACAGAAAACGTTTTGATTTTGTGACTGAAGAGAAAGTGTCGATTTTCTCACTTTCAAGTAAATGAACTTTTTATTTCCCTGCTCTGATTAAATGATAACTCACCATTGTCGATCTTCTGTTCTGTGTTGGCAGCCATACAGCAGGCTACGACAGCGACCCCAGCACCCCCATGGTGTACAGCTGCAGCACACAGTACCGCATACACACACATGGAGTCTTCAGGGGCATACAGGTACAGTAGGACTCACACTGTTGTTACTGCTACCACATCGTCTCTGCATGTTCCTTCTTTTTTCACAGTCAGGAGGCCGTCGTGAGGTCACGCAGACCGTCTGTCTGCACACACATGCTGCACACCGTCTTTACGGTACATGTTCAGTATCAACATCAGGACCTACACACACACATATGCTAAGGTCAGTGTAACAAACAGTGGAAGAAAGAAGACGCATATTCCTGTAATGAGTGGACCGAGGGAGATGAGAAAGCCTGATGCAATGACCAGGCTACGTGAAAAGGAAACGCTGATATGTAGCAGAGCGGAGATTTACAAACACATACACACACATGAATGCCTGCACACACACACACACACACACACATGCATGCATACACACATTTTTAAAAGGCAGCTCTAAAGGCCAAGAGGAATCTTTTTCCACAAATCCATTAGCAGTGGAGAAACACACACACACACACACACACACACACGGTAGGGTTACACTGGGTAAAGATACAGTTTCCATACGAGGATCAGCATCTTAATAAATCATTAGATTTTAATTATTGTCTGTCAGCGGCTCTAAAGGACAGGGAGCAGAGATTCTCCAGACCTGCTCTTCGTCCACAGCACAACTTTTTTGAGCTCTTTCTTTCTTTTTGGAGCCTGTTTCATCATTCACCCTGCTCCTTATTTTCCCTTTGCTCCTTTTTTTCTTTGGGTCGTAGAAATGAATTTGTACAAAACACACATTAGAGGTCTGGCTCAGTGCAAAAGAATAAACACACTCTCACTCTTATGCCCCTTAAAGTATAATTTAAGAGCTGCTAAAATGTAAGATAACAGATTGAGTAGCAAAGTGATGCTTTGCTCCTTAATTTTTATTACAGGGATTACGCTAATTCTCAGTCACTGCCAAAGGAAATACAGATGATAGCCATGGAATTTCATTCTTCATTAAGGCTGGTTTATGACCAGCAAAAACTATTACACGGCCTGTTGAAAACTGAATCCTACAATCAAGAGTCTCATAACAAATCACTGATTCAGAGTTAATTATATCACTCCACTGCCAGGAGACCAATCAGTCACTTTTGTTTTCCTAAATAACAAACTAGCCAGCAACACCTTCAGCAAACAGACAGCACTCTGGGTTTTCACAGACACATGTTACTTTAGTATGGACTGTTCAATAATAAGCTAGATAAATAAGTAATTATGTAATATGTTAAGTAAAATGTTAAGTTGATTTTTATTTCATTTTAGATATTTTCATTGCAAATGTTTTATTTCATACATTTCCCAGTTACAGTTATATTTCATGTCATTTTTTATTTCATAATGTCACTTTTTATTTCACCACCCTGTTACCTTTCAGTCAATCAGAGGCCCCGAGTCTCTTATGCATTTTTTTCCTGTGATGGTGAAGGAAAGTCCTGAGCTTAAAACTGCTACCAAATTTAGACAGTTCACTCCTGTTAGCTGGAGCAACAACAATGAAAAGACAAAATGAGGCTGTAAATAAAGTCATTACGAACCTCTCCTTTTATTTTGCCTCACAAGTCTACAAATGCCAACTATTTCATAAGCTAAATGACTGCTCAGAGTTGTGAGAGCAGATTATTGCTCAGCACCAAAGTAAAGGGCCAGTGTTAGACGTGTGAGTTCATTCACTCACAGTATAGATAGATAAAAATTATAGCTAAAAATAAATCATTTTAGATTTGTATTGTGTATCTAATAATTAAAGATGCCCTGTGGCTGTGTTAACAACAATTTAAACAGTCCTTGAGGTCTAACAAACAAGTTGAGTGCATTTCTTTCCTTTAAAAAAAAATGCGGGGCCATTTTTTAAAACTTTTTGAAATGTGCATTGTTTAAATCCATGTTTACCAGATAGCAGTCTTCATCTCCACTACCTCACAGGGCAGTTTTAAGGTCTCAGTTTTAAGGATGATTAGCAGTGTTGTGATTAGCACCTTGTTAGGTTTCATTTTGCATTAATGAACAACAGATTATATGTGTATTGTATTGTATATGTATTCTGCAGCATGTATTGTGTATCACCTGAGCTACTGCAGAGCCTGTGATCTGTTGAATCAGCTCTTTTCATTTTGGATTTTTATTTTATTTTATTTTTTATTTTATATTTCAGTGTAATGTGGTGTTTTAGTTCTTTTTATGTCAGATGGCCACTGTAAGTGAGTCTTCTTCCAGTATGTAACAGCTGTAATGTACTACTGCTAACAGTGCTAATTACAGCAGGGCTGACCTCTGAGTCTATTTGGCCATTAAGCTAGACATTGAGGAAATGAAGAGCAGATGGCTGCAGGAGGACAGAGAATAAGGAGGGAGGGAGAGAAGGAAGGAAAGAGAAAGTAATGGCAGCCATTTTTAGGTAGAGTGTTATAAAGTGGAAATAGTTGAAGAGGAGGAGGAAGAGAGATGTGTGAATAAAGTGCTGAAATGTCATGTACAGGGTTGACAGAAGGGATACAGGTCAGCAGGACACATTTGTTAGAGGCAGATAGTCACATTTAAGGAGGCGTGAAAAGAGGTGAAACATAAGAAAAAAATATACTTACATTTTAAAATGTCCATGAACTAATATACAAAACAACCATTTAGTGTTGTTCTGCTGCAGCAGTGTGTGCAGTGAACAGCAGGGCTGTAATGGGGCGCTCTGAAGGGGGGTCGGTCTAAAAGGCGTGACTAACAGCTCCCCTTGGGCTGCAGTCAGTCTGGGGTCATTTTACTGCTAATTCACATCTAATGAATATATGACCACTTTAGTATAATGATCCCCGTGAGCCAGACACATCACATGCACTTATTTACACACAGGACAGATTAAATTGCCTGTTTTCTAAATTACATTTTACTGGTTCAATCATTGATGTCCAGGGAGCGTTTCTGTTAATTCGGTCTTGAGCGGTTTGGCTTTAAATTAAAGTGTTCCGTGTGTGTGTGTGTGTGTGTGTGTGTGTGTGTGTGTACAAGGATGTGCGGCGGGTGCCCAGCATCGCTCCGGCTATAGTGCGGTCAGAGAGCAGCGAGAAGCGTCCGTTCATGTGTGCTTACCCAGGATGCAACAAGCGCTACTTCAAGCTGTCTCACCTGCAGATGCACGGCCGCAAACACACAGGTGATGCAGGAGAATGTGCTGTGTTATTACATTTACAGTGTTGTTAGTGTCACATTTCCCACAAGCACAGTTACTATTACTATAATTGGACCAGACAAGTATGATGCAGTGACAGTGTGGATTCACCCACAGCGCCCTTTCAGATTTCTTTCTAATGTCTCAAAAATAAAAGCACTCACAGTCACTCATGCATGTGTGAGCTTGGTCTCGATCAGTCCGAGCCACTGTAAGCATCAGCAGCTAGGTGCTTCATTTAGTGTCACGTTGGCAGTGATTCTTAAGATGCTCCTCTGTGAAAGACACAAAACTCGAACGGACCAAACAACTGAGAGTCCAAAACTCAAAGATACTCAGTTAACTATCATAGAAAACCAGCAAATAGTCACATTTAAGAGTCTGGAGCCACTGAAGTTTTGCCATTCACTTCAAAAACTACAATATATTGGTTTAAAATAGTTAATTTACTGCTTATTGGCTAATCAATTAATGTTGTCATTGTTTCAGGTCTACATTTATTGCTATTCTAACAGACACAAGGAGAACAGAAGTGTGACTTTATTGTCAACCAAATTAGGCTAGTGGACCTTTAAAGCTAATTTTCCTGTACGTGTTATGTGTCATATCTTCAGTGATAAAGCGATAAGCGATTGAATAATGAATCAAAGTGATTTTAATTTAACTCGCTCTTGTCTCTGTCCAGGGGAGAAACCCTACCAGTGTGACTTCGCAGACTGTGGTCGGGGGTTTTCCCGCTCTGACCAGCTCAAAAGACACCAGAGGAGGCACACAGGTCTGATCACTGTCACTCAGTCTGTCTCTCTGTCTTCTTTTATTTCACTTCTTTGTGTTCTCTCTCTCTCTCTTTCTGTTCCCTCCTCTGCTGTTTGCATGTCAGCCAGTTTGTGGACAATGCGATCTTTTGAAGTGCACAGTTTGCATTTTGTGTACCGTGGTGCACTACACTGAGCTCCCCTCAGGTGAAGTTGCTAAAGGCTGGCTAAACTTTGGAATGGCTTCCCTGCAAGCCTCTGCTCTACTGTATTTTTCTATCTCCCTCTGTGTGTATGTGTGTGTGCGTGTGATGTTGAACATGTGTTTTCTGTGTGTTTTCTGTGTGTGTGTGTATGTGTGTGTGTGAACTTGGGCTTGTCTGTGTGCTGTGTGCATGCATACTGTACATGTGTTTAGGAGTTAAACCCTTCCAATGCGAGACGTGTCAGAGAAAGTTCTCTCGGTCAGACCACCTTAAGACACACACCCGGACTCATACAGGTAAAACAAGTGCGTAAACTTTTATTTTTTCATTTCTTCTTCATCCATTTAATGTTTGCATATATACAGAGATTACTAGTAAAGTTATTTTACAGAGTTAGAATATCAAAATGTATTTACTCTTTCTTGACTTATACAATTATGTACAGATATACTATATAAAGTCCATTTAATCCTGCCATTCAGGTTATAATCGACATAATATTCTAATATTTCTCTCATTTTCCTCTTTCTTTTCACTTCATTTCATTATTATTTCATCTGACTTGCGTCCTATCTAAATCCCTCCTCTCCTACTCCCTCCACCTCCCATCATCACCGTCCTCTCCACTTCTTCTTCAATCCATCTTCTTCTCCTCCAACCTGTCCATCCATCCCGCCTCTTTCTCAGGTGAGAAGCCGTTTAACTGCCGTTGGCCCAATTGTCAGAAGAAGTTTGCCCGGAGCGATGAGTTGGTGCGACACCACAACATGCACCAGAGGAACCTCACCAAGCTCCAGCTGGCCATCTGAACCTGTGTCCATGTCTGCTTACAGTTTCTTTTCCTGGTTAATCTAACCTGGTGGCCCTCTTTACTCCTGTGAAACCAGCGTCTGTGTGGGCTAGAGGAGTGAAATAAAATAAAATAGTTAAGATTTTTGATTTTACAAAGTTGACCCCACAGTCTACAATTACACACAGCCTGACGTAAAAACTGTACTGTGACTTTCAGGGTGTGGAATTTAAAGACTAAGGCTGGAAAAGTTTTGCATTTTTCTTTTTGCCAACAAATCCCATGAAAATACCAAAATAAAGAATGTGTGAATACTGCAGCATCCCTATTACATCACATGTCTGGGCCATGACAGAGAGCTGCAGCAGAAAAAAAGCAGAGTTATTCAGCAAAAAAGTTGATTCTGGTTCAATGGTGCTATTTTTTCCCCACTCTTCCTACTGAAGACGTACATGTGACTAAACAGCAGGGCACTGTACTTTTTAAAAATATTATTCAGTCTAAAAACAGCATTTATTTGGTGCAGTACTACTCTACTCAACTGATTGTTGTTTTTTGGTCTTTTCAGGGGATTTAACTATAAATAAAAAGCAGAATGTCTACAGTCGGACAGTACCTGAGGTATTTCAGGTTCTCCTGATCAAAGTTACAACTGAAAACATTTAATTCACGTTTCTGTTGGCTAGTTTCTTTCATCGACAAGCAAAAAATCCTGTCAGGCAGATGTAAATATAAAAATGTACATGTACGCCCAGAGTAAATAGTGGTATCTAACATCACAAGAGTCCAGAGAAATCTCAGTTTCCATTTGAACTATAATGTAATTTTTCATTCATCCCCAATTTTTGTCTGTTTTCTTGCCACCACCTTCCACCATGTGTACAGTGAGGTCAAAGGTTATAGTCAGCTCCAGACATGCCCTTACAGCCTCGCGCCTTTTCAGCTGTTGTAAATATCTCTAATGTTGAACTACCTTGGGAAGGCTTATTTATTATCTTTTTTTCTGTGGACAAAAATAACTTTCACTGGAATGATTTAAAGGAAGTGAGGTGTCATTCAGTCTAGTTGCCTTTTCTTATAGTTTGCAGTCATACCAAAACATTTAATGCTGGGACTGATTTCAAGAGATCAAATAAAGTAAACAATTTGCATCTAAAATGCTATGCAGTGTTTGCAATGTAAGCTTTTGGTGTTTTGTCTGGTCAGCATAAAATATACATTGCAAACACAAATCTGCCTTTTGTATTTAAAAAGCTGAACTTGAATTGGATTGTTGTTTTGTTTTTTTTTTGCAGTGCTCAGCGCTCTTGGAGCTAAATCGTCTCAGTCTCTTGTCTCTATGGTGTGTAAATATTGCTGGACTTTGGCAGTGGTTTAGACACTGCAAGCTCTAAAATATGTCTGCGGGGTCACACTGGCTCTGTGGCCGGGACATTATGGTCAAGATGTAAATAATACTTCTTCACCATGGGAACTGAGCTCTTTCCATGGGGAAAAATATGTAACTTAACTGATATATTTTAGACTTTTCTTTGGATGGATCCAGGAACTGTTTATACTGTCATTCTTTCTTCATGTGTATTAATATTTGGGTCATAAAACAGCAAATGTCAGTGGAACATTTTGTACTCAGAAGTGTGAGATAATTGAAAATTATTCTTTCTCTCTGTGTAAATGTATTGTGGCTGTTTTGATACAGTAACAGTTTGTCTCTGTGGTCTTTATTCACACAGTTTAAAGTTTCTTTGTTGTTTTTTCATATTAAGTCATTTTTAATTTCTTTGTCAGTAATATAGTATTATCTTCATAAAGCCCACAAGCAGGTCCAATTATAGTTTTACTGTAATGTAATGTAATGTTCACACCATTACAATATCCACTCCTCCTCGCCCACAGAAAGTAATATCCATGAAATACTGCTGACTTTATCATATATAACTTCTATTAACTATTAACTATTAACTTTGTATTTATTTGGATCCAGTTATTAGTTTTTTAACTCTGCCACAGCCCTTAAGTTACAATATCTTGGAAAAGAAAACATATATAAACATGTATTACTGTGCAAATATACATCATCATACTATATATACATAATTTATACATCAGATGACCTGTTTGTGACTGAAACCACAAAAACTGAATTAAAACATTATTAGAGAGCAGGTTTAGGAGTGCAAAGAAAAAGGGGCAGGGTTTAAAAAAAACTGTACATTTAATAAACAGTAATGGTTGCACACACACACACACACACACACACACACACACACACACACACACACACAGTACAATACAGTACCATCCACTTTCTCTCTTTATCTCTCACCAGATTCCTCATTGCATTCCTTGGCTCTCCTCTCAGTGGAAAAAAGGAGCAGTAAAGGCAGATAAAAATGAACGTGTTTTCTCTCTTTCCCTCTCTCATGCTGCTTCTTTTTACTTCTCTCATCCTTCCTAGTCCGCCATTACCTTCTTTTTTTTTAATCTTCTGTTTCTTTGAATCTCTCTTAGGACCTTCGGCTTCACAATAACTTATGACAACAGTTTTTTAGGGAGGAGTAGATGGCAGTCAACAACAGTCACATATATGAAAAGAATAACTCAAAACTTTAAAATGCTCTCTCTCACCGACAGCCTCTGCTGTGTTTATGGGGGGAGAGAAAGCAGCAGAGCAGAAAACAGTGACAGAGACTGATGGAGGCAGAGATTGATAAAGACAGATACAGCAATGTTTCTTTTGTGAACTTTTATCATAAGTTTAGCCAAAGTGTTAGTGTAAATCAGACGACGTGTCCGATTCCCTCGCTGGAAATCCCCTGAAACTCCCCAGGGCTCTTGTGCTATATCTCAGCTGTCGGACAAGGCCTATATCTCTCATCTCCCTCTGCTGTGTGTGTGTGTGTAAATACGTGTGTGTGTGTGTGTGTGTGTGTGTGTGTGTGTATGTGTGTGTGTGTTTGGTGTTTCATCTCTGTCCCTGCCTCATGCCACTGAGGGCCTTTGAAGTGAGATAGCTGGTCAGTGTTACTGTAGTTTTGTCCACTTTCAGTAGTCACATTAGAAGCTGTATCTAAATGTTCTACTTAGAGCAGATACAGAAAACCAGGATTAAGCTCCTTGAAAAGTACAGAGAAAGAAAAAATCACATCCAGTGCATCAACCCTTTTTGGTGATCAGCCAATCAGAACATTTCTATAGTTATTTTAGTCTGAAGCAACTAACTCAACCTGATCTTAATCTAATTATGTCGCCTGTTAAAGAGAACAGCTGAAGGAAATGTTAAAGCGGCTTTAATCTTTTTGTAATAACAATGTATTAAATGAAAATGTAAAAACTATGTGACGATATGAAAGGAACTCACAGTGATGACCCTACAGAGAATTATCTCAAGTCTGCAGCCCCCTCATCTTTATGGAGTTTTATAGCAAGTATTAGTTTATTGTTTAGCTTCTGGTCCAGACTTGATTTGATTCTCACTGCTCTCATTGTGTTGTTTTCAAAAAAAAAAAAAACCCAGTGTACACTACCTGTTCAGCACCAAACAGCCGACACACAGCTAGTGACCACCTGGTGAACATAGCGGAGCTTTGAGCAGCTGAAGAGCCAGATGTTTCCCTCACAAGTTGGCAGAGACCGAAAACAGAGCTGAAAGAGAGTCAGTACTGTGTGGACAGAGACATACTCCACATAAATGATAATGTTGTTGCCGGATGTGTAAAAAATGAACTGTTTTCCATCAGGTGTACCATGTGGACAAAAAAGGCGATATGTCAGTGTTCCGCTCACAAATTGTTTCTGCTGCCCCCAAGTGGCCAAAAATTACTGCAGATTTAAGGAATAATATAAAAACCATGATTGATTCATTAAAACAACCATCAATGGGTTAATGTTGGCTCAGAAGATTATTTAACAATTGGCACTAACAGCCTGGAAAGGCCATGCAAAGTTTCCAGCCAGTTTTCCATCAAAAAGGCAAATAAGATTGTTTCCCAAAATGTTCAACTATTCCTTCATTATTCTATCATTTTACTATACTGCAGCTTTGGAACTAGGCTCAGATTAATAAAATGATAAATCAATACAGGTCATACACACCCACAGCCCATCCACTCATGTGTTTTCAGTCACACTCACATGTTCCCTGACTAAACCTCTCCTCAGGACTGTGTGAGCGTGTACAGACTGTGCATTAGAAACACTTATTTGCACCTGTTAACAACCTTTATCCTTTGTTGTTCCTCCTGGTGCATTGAGCTTGGTCACCTTGTGCAACTCCAAACACAGCTCTGTCCATCTTCTACCTAAGCAGAAATCTAATCATCCAGGACAACAGTGTAGGTGCTTGATGTAATCCTGCTCAAAAAAAGCTCATCAGATTTAGAGATGAGCTGCAGCTTTATGTGGTCAGACCTTTGTCTTGTTGAGCTCACTGTTGTTGGGAGAATTGGAAGGGAAAGACAGAAGACTACTTTACTTGGACACACTGGGAGCACCTATCTGTATTTACAGGAAAATGCCAAGCAGAGGACATCTATGGGCCTTTTTCACAGAGGACATTATGACCTGTCACACACTAAAGGAATGCAATTAGTGTCGGATATGTTCTACTGACGAGTCCATTAGATAGAGAGCCACAGGAATGGAATTCAGCCATCATTAATGAGATTCACACAACTGTGTCAAAATATCTGCTGTGGAAGAAGAACTATGACGTTATGTTTTAGAGCTGTCAGCACTGTTTAATATGACTTAATGACCCATGAATGAAGGAAGTGTTTATTATTGTATCACACTTGAAATACAACACAAATCCAGATCCAGAATGCTGCATGTGCATTTTCAAACACAACTGCAAAAAGTCCAAAACTAAAGAAAGCCAAGTAAAATATCCACCATTACATAAACCATTGACAAAACATGTACTGTGTAATACTGGAGAAATATAATAAACACAAAAAGAATCCATCTTGTCCTCTCCTCCAGGCCTCCAGTAAAGTTGGCAAACTTCAACATGTCAAACTGAACTATAATCCCAGCGTTTCATCATTTGTACACCAGAATAAGTCCAAAGATGACTTTTCACTTCTCTCAAATAAGATAAAGTTTGCCTCATTTATTTGACAGAGTGCGCACATGAAGAAGGAGACACAGGAAAGTTGAAAATAAAGTAACATTTGCCCCCTTGTGGGTTAACACAGCCATGGTGTGATCAGTGCCACCCGCTGGTTACTGCAACAAGAAATAATGATAATACATATAAAAAATCATATTTAGTGTCTGAAGGTGAGTACAAATAAAGAAATAAAGAAACAAAAAAAGAGATAAACAGCAACACGGTGAAGGGAAAGCAGCAGCAGAGTGTGTGAGAGAGAAAGGAAACTGGGGGAAAGAGTAAGAGACACAAAAAAAAAGAAAAAGGAAAAAGACGTCCTCTGCGGTCATGTTGTTCTGTGATCTGTAGAAGCAGAGAAGGGTGGATGATACTGTAGATGTTTAGGTCCTGGTACGGCTCAGCACAACTCATTCCCCTGAAGCTGAGCACACACACACACACACACACACACTCACAGTGCTGGAAGTGCTCAGTGCAGTTTGTTTCTCGAGAGGCTGCATTCCTTCACTTTCTGTCAACGACTCAAGTTGCTCTAAGAGGATAAAAACTCTGACATGAGTACAGCAAAGCCACAGCAGGATGGACTGATATAAAAAGTGCAGAGTAGGTGCTGAAGAAACAGAAGAAATAGTAAGAAAACACAATCATTTATTATTTTGTTGATGCCGTGTTCCAAGGTTTCTCTCGATGGTGATTTTAACAGCCTTATTTTAGCATCCATAACATATTAGTTATTTTTATTAGTTATCATTAAGCGTTGATCGGCAGCCTCTACCAGCAGCTGCTCTGTGTTTTTCATTTTGTGCCTCCGGGTTGGATTTGGAAAGAAATCTGTTTTACTGCTCTATGGCATAAAACAGGAAGAAGGTGATGTTCCTCCAGCTCAGACTGAGCTAAAGCTTTGACAGTTTCTGGCAGTGGTGGATGAAAAGAGCGAGAGGCTGATGGAAGAATCACTTCCAACATGGTTATCCTCCTCAGTACAGCCAGGAGAACAACAAGGCAGCTCCAACAAATGGAGTGTGGGAGAAATGGACCTTTATCATCATCACATGTGGTTTATGTGTTGAGATGAACCAGCATTAATGCATAGTGTTTGGAGGTTATACACACATGATCACATCACACATCTATTTAAGAGAAGTTTTGATTTAGATTTTATTGATTATATATTTAAACTCTTAAAAGCTGAGCCCTGAAATACTATTCTGATAATGATCCTCAGTATGACGAGCTATTTATCCTTAACACCAGTGAAGGTTTATTTAGAATCAAGTGTTCATATCTTGATATATTGATACACATAAAAAATATTATAAAAATATTAAATATGCATTTAAGTGAAGAGATTGTAAAGCTGATCCAAATCAAAGATAATGTAAAAAATGTGTTAGTGCATGTAGGCTGTTTAAATTACAACCATATGCAGTCTTTAGGTTTGAACAAGTTATTAATTAACTATTATTAACAGCACACCCACCCAGAGTTTTTCACTTATTTTGCCTAATTAGACCCCTTCAGATGATGCAGTCAGAACTAATTTTGCTTCCCACTGATTTCACAGTGGAGCAGGATCAGACCCACTCACATCTGATCACAGACTGACCTGCCTCTTTGCTCCACAGTCCAATCTGAGTCAACTATGACACATCAAACTGTGAGCCTCTCTGTTCAGTCAGTCTGGGAGGAGGCAGGATGTCCTCTCAGTTTGTCATATTCTCCTTTAATACCTACATGAAGAAATAATACAGCAGCAGTAGAAGAACAGCGATGTTAATGAGACTCTGTTGTTAGCCTCCTAGCCATGTTAGCTCCAGCAGCGACTGTGTTTTTCATTTGGTGGATTTGTGGAAATCTGTTTTACTGCTCTATGGCATAAAACAGGAAGTAGGTGATGTTCCTCCAGCCCAGAATGAGCTAAAGCTTTGACAGTTTTTGGCACGGTTATCCTCCTCAGTAAAGCCAGGAGGACGCTCGCTCAAGCAGTTCACATCGACAGTTCAACCCACGCTCGTCCCGCCGCTTTTGATCACACCACATGGACACACTTTGAGTTCTGGTCAGGAGTGGGTGTGACTGACGTGTCGCTTGATCCTGCAGTCAGCTCGGTTGCACCTGCAAGGACAGACACATGTGGTTCATGTAGTTTGGTAAGAGCAGTAAATTAGTAAATGTCAGTGTCAAGTCATTTTATCAATTTGCATTTCTTATGTTCTTTGGCCACTAACAACACCACCAATAAAAAAAACAAACAAAAGATTTTTTCAACTCTGTCAAAACCAAAAAAGTGCTCTTATAGAAGAAATCGAGCAGATTTAGACACTCTCAAAACATTTAAACTCACCATGCACATGGCCGACATACCACAGTTGCTTATCTCTTGTGACATGTTTCTTTATGTGAGAGAGCAGGAGAGGGAGGAGAAGGTGATCAGCAGATGAGCACATGTTATCAGGCAGCATTTTACATTTTGTGCCATGCTGTCAGTGTGATGATGTCTACCACCTTGCTTGCCACCCGCTCTTCTGTCTTGTCATTGGCTACTTTGGAAACCATTGGCAACATTTATTAGATCCTAAAAATCAAAAGGGATATTTATATATATATTTAGATATATTTATTGTATGTAATTATGAACCGATTTTTACATATTGGTAAACAAATTGCAGACAGGCAATTAGCATAAGCACTTTTACTAAGACTCCATTTCCCATGAGGCTTGTTGTCTCCTGCTGCAAAAATAATGTTGTCTTGGAGATAACCTCTGGATGTTTGAGGTCCTGCTGGGCTGTGTTAAGTCAACGCATCTCTAAAATTATTTCTTTATTTCATTATTCTTCAAATTTTTTTCATTATTCTTTAAATATTTTTCAAAACCTTCCTCAGTTTTCAGAAAGTTAGAGGGCAGTTAATCTGGATAATATGAGGCTTGTACTGAAGTCCAGACAGTGCACCTTCAGTCTCTACCTCCACCTTGTGGTGGATGTGCATCATCATCTTTAAAGGTGAACTACACTTTCTTTGAAGACAATCTGAGAGGTCTATTTGGTAAATCAACACAAAGTTTCTCTTTCTCAGGTTTCAACATTCATTTTTATAACAGTTAAAGGTTTTATGGTCATGTGTGATCATATGTTTCCATTAAATTCAACCAGTTTTGTTGTTAATTTGTAACGTACAGTAATGTCCCGTTTGTACTCGTTTGAAGACCTTTTTAGTGCTAAGAACACATATTTCTTCCCTTATTGAATGTATATTCCAGTGGAAATCAGCAGAGAGTCAGAGAGAGCAGGCAGTGAGCAGCATGTTCTCGTGGGGGGAGGACAGCCAGAAGGGCTTCAGGCTCAGAGACGGCTCATACCTGCACAATGAGACAGCTGATGGGCTCCACTTTCTGAACCTATCACATCACATCACGGACCTGTGTGTGAGTCACAGGGTGCTCGCCTTCCTCGAAAGCAATGGAAACTCCTTCATCATCCGCACCATTGAGGGCACAGATGGCTCAAGAGTCAGAGGGAAACAGAGTGAGCATGTGATTTCCGTATTTATTCATGTGAAACAAGTCTTCTATATTCTGCAAAGCTCTTGGCAAAAGTTTCATTTGCAGTCATGTTGAGGTGTAAGCAGCTGCTGTGCTCTTGCAGAGTTTGTGAAGTGTCATGAGAAGATTCAGGCTGTGAGCTGTGGGGATGATTTGGTCACACTGCTGACTGACAAAGGAGATGTCCTCTGTGTGGACACCGCTCACACTTATGTTCCTAGGTAAGGAGAAACTAAATTTAAGCTGTCTATCAGTGTCCTAAATTTGCAACAAAATCTGCAAAATGTTATTTTTCTGTCTCTGTTCTCTCAGGGCACCAGAGGCTTTGCGCAACATAGCAGTTTCTCAGATTGCATGTGGGAGCCAGCACTCAGTGGCCCTGAGCAAATTGACAGTAATTAATATAAATGTATAATTGTTGTGACGTTAACCAGGTGGAAAAACACCTCTGACAGGATGGTTAAAGTTATCTTAAATCCAGTAGTGGCTGAGATGAAGGCCTAGTACAAGATGATAATAATCATAACAATCAAATCTCTTTGATTACAAAGTGGTGTGCAAAAGGCAAACATGTCAGGGTGTCAAAAAAGTCACAGTGATTTCCTCTCCGATGGCCCTGAGCAAAGGTACGGGACAGTGTGTAAGTGCAGCAGTGACACCACTGGTATCAGGCCACACAGACAGGTCTAGTTTTGTGTGTGGTGATATTTGTCTGAGCTGTCTAACTCCTCCCTGAAACAGTGGAGACGAACATAATGTGCTTTGTGGTGCTCAGAGTATTGAACAGTTGCAAAGATGAGTGTGGGTTATATTAAAGTGCTATTATTTATGGCATTAGATGGTGCTGCTTTAATTATTTGTCATTTTATTTTTATTCAGTTTGAAGGATCTGTTTGTGTAATTGGGTGAGCTTTATTAGGATTACATGTACTTTGTGTTTGTGTACATGTATTTTTGATCCACATATTAACAGCACTGTTGGTACAACATGTAGCTCTCTGCCCTGCAGTATTCAGTCTGTAAGATTTATTGAGAATGATATATGTGAAAACTACTACAGGTCAGGGATCTCAGGGAAGTGTATGAGGAAGCACATCACACTATCAAAGACAGCAGCTCATAAACTCACAGTGATTTCCCCTCAGATGGTCAGGTGTACACATGGGGCCAGGACTCCAGAGGCCAGCTGGGTCTGGGGAAGAGGAAGCTCGGCGCCAATTCACCCCAACACCTCAACACCTCCGATCTCTGTCAGCGCTGCCCCTGGTCCAGATCGCTGCAGGGGGAGAGCAGAGCTTCGCCCTCACTCTGTCTGGAGGCGTGTTCGGCTGGGGCAGAAACCACCGTGGACAGCTCGGGCTGGGAGACACAACAGGTAAAAGAACAGTAGTCATTATATCTGACATTTATTGATGCATATTCTGTTTCTGTATCATGTAAAGGTGAATGTTATTTTCCTCCGTAGACAGACCCACACCAACTCCTGTTCATCACCTGAACGTGAAGAAAACTGTCCACGTTTCCTGTGGAAAGGACCACACGGCCATTTTGACAAAGGTTAGACAGAGAAAGCTGCTCCCAGTCTACAATACAGTACACAACATTGTGATTAGTCATTCAAGATCTAGATTTACTTTCTGTGAACGTAAACCATTTTGTAGTGTTAGTAGAAAACTCTAAAACACCTAAAACTGCATTTTTTTTCCAAAGGCACCTGTGGTTAAAATATTTTGGAAAGTTAAATACTTAATTTCTGCCACCATATAGTGAGTCAACTAACACGACAAATTAACCAACAATCGTCTTTCATCTGTTTTAAATGAGCGGCACCTTCCGTGCACAAAAAGTGTTTGTATCCATCATAAAAAAATATTTATTTGTGCAAAACTTTCATCAACCCACAGGTTCATAAATTTGTGAAACATAAATGTCCCTGAGACTTTAACGTATAGTTGTCTGGTTGCTTCCTCAGGATGGCGCAGTGTTTACATTTGGCTCTGGTCAATATGGACAGCTTGGGAACAACTCATTCAATGATGAACTACGACCTCAGCTTGTTGCTCTGGGGGAAAAAGTCACTAAGATTGCATGTGGACGGTACTATGCAGTATATCACCTTTTTAACACCAATGATTGTGAGCCTGCTGGGCTCTTTATCTTGATAGGGCTATTTAATTACAATCACATTTTGCATAGCTGCATTTGAATGTTAATATGAGTCAGGGGGGTTCACTTGCATTTGCACAAAACTGACATGCAGTTAATCTGTAGTATGTACACAGGGCTTCTTTCAGGGTATTACTGTGCTTTCAAAACATTTAGGAAAGTATTAATAATGCTTTCTTTTAAAACCAGGAGTGACACTGTAATTTGTAGACAGGAATATCCAAAAATGACATGAATTAAATGTGAAAACTATAAAAGAAAAAGTAGTCAGTCAAAGTATATTTATGTCTTTGATGGCATTGAACACATTTTTATTATATATTTTCTACTCAGGCATCACACATTAGTGTTGACAGACTCGAGGATAGTCTACTCCTTTGGATGTGGTGAACAAGGGCAGCTGGGACACGGAGACAAGAGTAATTCATCTGTGCCGCTCCCTGTTCAACTGCCACAAGGTAAATGCTTTTCTGTAATAAGTGAATGAAATAATGTGAATGTGATGAAGGAGAATACACTTTTATTCTTTTACTGTTGCAGACACTGCTGATGATTGTACAATTAGAAACATCTTTGCAGGAGGGAACTGCTCGTTTGCAACATGCACATCTACAGAGGTACCAACAGAGACGCAGACAGTACAGGCCATGAAGGTTGTGGGTTTGAATATGTGAATATTAAATTAGCTTGTTTCTTGTGCAGGAAGTTCATGAGGAGTCAAACACTGCCAGTGTCAGCAGTGTAACTCAGCATTGCCTTGATGGCATGTTCGACAAATGGACCTCTGAGTGTGATTCAGTGTCATGGAAAAAGATAAAACGGTAAGTTTAACACAGTAGCAGGTTTGTTCGTGAAATTAGTTTGTGAAATAGCCTGATTTTTTATGTGACCGAATATTATGTTATATTTTATGACAGTTCTGACTCAACTTGGTTTTCTCAATGACTGAAAGTGTTAAATCTTTACAGGGAAATTCACAGCATGTTTTCCTCTGCATCCTTTTGGAATAAAAGCTTTCTTGAGCAAAGGTAAACTCAGAACCTCGAAGGCATGATCATCACTTCTTCTCATATGGTGAATTGTAACATTTGCTGTTTAGCATTTGACCAATACTTTATTAACAATTTCCCATCCGCCTCAGCTGTATTTTGTGTTTAGAGCTAATTTATTGTGTTAGCTTGCTAACGCACTGATAAAGCAGACAATCACAGTAAACATCATACCTGCTACACATCATCATGTCGTCACTATGAGCATGTTAGCACGCTGAGTGCTGTTAACATCAATTTCAAAGCTACACCATGCTGTCTTTTGTCTTTTTGTTTCTAGTGAAGATAAACATTTCCAGACTTCACCAAAGTGCTGTGGATTGAACTTATCACATGCACGTCTGGCTATCAAGAAACTGGCAAAGAAGGACAAAGTTTTGGCAGAGGTATGAAGCTAAATGTATGCTATGTCTGTCTTCATACCTGCACTACATGGTTGGTTAGTGAGTGATCCTTGCAAACCTTTTTTCAAACTTACAGGTGGAGTCTGCAGTGCTGCACTTGCTTCCCTCCCTTGAGAAGAATCCAGTGGGAGTGGAGGGGTTGAGGATCTTCCTTGCTCCTCAATGAGCTTCTGCACGTGATCCAGAAACACAAACACAGCACGAAGCTCGCTGAGGCTGTGGCTGCTGCCGTGCTGAACTTGTCTGCTGACAGCCTCCAGGTCATAGGTACTGTAACCTCCAACACAATCATATGTTTATTTTTATATCATTTATTAATAAGATACAGTAGTCTACAGTATCTTTGCTTCTCTTCTGAACAAAACAACACAGTAGTCAGTCATCTTGCTTACTGATGTCAGTGTCTACAAAATCTCCATGTTCAGGGGACTGGTGGTCCTCGCTGTCGCACTCCACCATGGTGAGACATGTTAAAGTGTGGAAGAAGGCCCTCTCAGAGATCCTGTCCTCTCAGCCTGTTCCTCGCAACTCTGGAGTCAGAAACCTGCTGCTGGTCCTCCAGTACATGTACAACGTTAGTATCAGTTGTTAACTAATTCTTCCAGTGAAATTCAAACCACACCAAATATAATAATATCATATCCCAGTATGTTTGTTGCCTATATTTTTCAACTAATTAACACTACAAAATATATGTACATAAAGGCCAACAGCAGGATTGCAGAGCCTCAACGGTTGCCAGAGAGCGATTTTCATTTGTTGTTTGATGAAAAATTTCTTCATGAGGATGTGCAGCATTGGCGATTATGGTCGCAGCACAAGGTATGAAAAAAAACTGGTTAAGTAGTTTGTGCCATGTGATTGTACATCATGGAGTCTTTTCAGACACTGTCTTTTCATATAAAAAAACATTTGATGGAAAAAATCTGTGATCTTCAATAGTTGGCATATACATGTCTTATTAAATGGAATGGTTGTTTTTTACCTTTCAGAATGGGCATGCTGAGCCACTAATCCTTTGCAGCTTTCCATTTGTGATGGATCTGCAAACAAAGACAATGGTTTTTGACAGAAATACTGTATTCACCCAGGTAACTACACACAGTACTGTCAGTGTATAACGCATGTGAGAAACACTGAAGTTAGCTGTCAGTTACACAACACAAAAATGGTCAAATAAAACAGACAATTTAAGACAGAACAAATTAAATCTTTTTTCTTCTTTTTTTACTTTTTTCCAGTTTGAAACAGAATTTCTCAAACTCCAGGATTGGATTGTGGAACCTGGGTGCATTCGGCTAAAAGACTTGCGTGTTGAACTGCACCTGAGACAAGCATCGGTTTTGGAAGACACCTTTGAACAACTGAGTCCAGCTCATCACAGTGATTACAAGATGCCACTTGTGGTAGGCATGTAGTAATTATCTGAGTTATGGGAAGTGATAGTGATAGTTAAGTTACTTTTTTATATGCAACAGTTTGAGAAGGAAAACATTGTGTGCCTTTTTGTCTTCTAGGTTATTTTTGATGAAAATCCTGAAATTGATATGGTCCACGTAAAAGACTTCTTTTACGAAGTTTTTCACGAGATGGTGTCACCTAAATCTGGGATGTTCATGTTCATTGATTCGCTGGCATGGCTTCCTTCCAAGGTAAGATGTGAATTTGTTCACATTTTAAGGTCTTACCTTATAAAAAATCATATCATCACCACATATCCTGTATTCAAGCAGTAGATTCATACAGTAGATTTCTGTTTTGAATTGTCTCTACCATCATTAACATTAGGCAACACCGGAGGACCAGAGGTACTTCTATTTTGGGGTTCTGTGTGGATTGGCCTTGTACAACAAGTGTATCATACACTTACCCTTTCCACTGGCTCTGTTCAAGAAGCTGCTCGGTGTGAAGCCTTCACTGGAGGATATGATGGAATTCAACACAGTTGTTGGAAAGTAGGGAAGAAATTAATATATATTATATAATTGATAAGTATTATTGGTGGTGATTTAAGTGATGGTTTTCTGGTCAGAACATATTATGAACACTGTACACCTTCTCTGATATCTAAAATATTGTTCCTTTTATTATGTCTTTAGAAGTCTGCAGTCCATCCTGGAAGAAGATGACACAGAAAGCCTGGGCTTGGTTTTTTTTGTAGGTGTTTGAGAGATGGTCAATAACATATCTCATTTGTCCTCTCTATGATATCCAAGTGACAGTGTATTTTCCAAAGCAGTGATATCACTATTTTCTTCTTACCTATAATGATTAACAGTTCCACTGGGATGAGACTGAGGTTGACCTTGATCCCCAACATCCTGGGAAGTCGGTGACAAATCAAAATAAGTAAGAATAGAAATATGAATAAGTGTAAGTTGTGCTGATCAACACCTAGATCAACTCTGTGATAGAGAAATATTGGCTGATTTGAAACTCTCTCTACTTAACAGGAAGGAGTTTGTGGATGCCTGTGTGAATCATGCCTTCAACACATCAGTGGAGGGTGTGTTTCAGGAGTTCAAGCGAGGCTTCTTCAAGGTGTGTGACCGTGACCTGGTGAAGCTGTTCAGACCAGAGGAGCTGAAGGAAGTGCTGGTGAGCAAATACTTCCATGACTGGGCCAAGCTGAAACAGGTACAAACAAAGAGCAAGTTTTCTCTGCAAATGATTTATCACACTCTTGTGTGCTTAATTTGTATTTGAATACTGCAACTAATTATAACAGTTTGTAAGTAATTATAAAGGTCTGTTTCTCTGTCATTAGAACACAGTTTATGAGGGGCAGCTCCATGTTGACCACCCCACTGTACAGATGTTTTGGGAGGTTTTTGATGATGAACTAACTGAGGATGATAAGAAAGCTTTCCTTTGTAAGTATTATACCTTATATTAACATATAAAACAATTGCATTTTAGACATGTTTATTGAAATTATATTGCAATATAATACACTTGCTATATGCAGGCTGAGTTAAGGGAAAGCAACTAATCACTGGAATTTAACCAACTCAGTTATCAATATTGCTTTATATTGATAGCTATTTCTATCTAGATGTTTTATGAAAGTTTTTGCATTGACTATTCTGTACATTGCTGTTCTTTGTGGGAAACTGTGCCTGCAGTTGATATTTTACCAGAAATCGCTTCAGTGAAACTGTTGAACATGAACAGCAATAACATTATGTCTGAAAGGACTGTCTGACCTCAAGAGAGGGTAGTGCAGATACAAAATACAAAGATACATTTTAAAAAAGCAAGAAACTCACTTCGAACCACTTTCCCCATTCTAGGGTTTGTCACAGGTTTTGAAAGGGTGCCAATTCTTGAAATAGAGAAGATCAAGATGATCATTAGAGATATCCAAATCCAGGAGCTCACCTACGACCAGTACTGCCCTGAGACGCACACATGTTTCTCAATGCTGGAGCTGCCCTTGTACTCTACCAAGGACATCATGAAAACCAAGCTGAAAGAGGCACTGAGCAAAAATAAAAGAATCTACAAGTGATTGTGAGACTGTACCCTGACTATTAAGTCTATCTGTGCTGAGCAGAGGACTTAATATTGCACTTTGTAAATGGCTGATAATGGCTGTATCTACTGCTGGTGTGCCTGTGTGTGAGCAAACATGAAGGGTTCAAAGGTCTTTCAAACATTCATGCCTCATAGTGATGTTACTGTAAATATTTGAGTAAGTTATTTAATTATATTCCCTTTCACAGGTCAAAGATATTTGATGTGTTATGTTGGGGCCCAGTTCAAGAAGAAATACAGAAAATAAAATAATTCCATACATTATTGTTTGAAGTAAATGGGCAAATGTGTATTACATGTAAAAGTTTTTATGTTGGAGCAATAAAAAATACATCTGTACTTCTGAGCCATCTCTGCTTTTATGCTAGTTTTCTTTTTCCATTCACACCCTCATGCTGCACAGCTCAATGTCATTGAGGACGCATGAATTGATTGCATAGATAGAAAAGTAACACTTTTCAATAGAACAACAAGCACAGCAACTTAAAGAGCTGTCCTCCTGAAATAATCCAACACATACATATAAATTGAATGAATATAAATGCATATACTGTATTTGTAGACTCAGAGATGTGCGCCCTGCTGATGCACAGTGGATTCAAACAGTATTGGTGGTGGTGTATAAAAATACTCTCTCACCCTATACATATCAGTGGATTAGTCAGGTTGGATCTGGATCTGTATTATATGTGCAGTTATTTCATTCTTTCATCTAAGTAACAGTCATATTCGTCATTTTGTCTGTATCTTTAATGTAAAAAAAACTTGCAGTGCTTGCGTTCACCCTTTCTTATATTTGTCTATTTACTATGTTTTTATTTTTGCACCAACATAACAAGACAAAGTCCTTATATGTGAAAACCTACTTAATAAAACTGACTCTGATTCTGACCAGAAAATCAGTCCTTGTTAAGGGTAAATGGGTGTTAAATGTCAAGAATGGGAAGCACTCATTGATGTGCCCCACCAATGGGAGCCAGTGGAGCTCACAATCTGAATGATCAACTTTAGTTTCACTTTCGTTTTCACTTCATCAGATACAAAGCTCCGCCCGCCTGTGACTGGTATTTTCGTTTCGTCATTGTTTGCGGTGTTCAGTAAGTTTTGTTTTTCATTACATCCGGCAAAGTTTACGTAATGAACCAGTCGAGTTTCGTTTCTGACTGACTGAGCTGAGGCATTTAAAGCAGCTCTGTCAGTCTCTCAGAGCCACTGTACCAACATGTTTTCATGGGGAGAGGACTGTACGCAGTGCTTTCACTTTAAAGATGGCACAGATAGCTCAACAGCTGATGGGCTCCACTTTATAAAGCTCAGTAATCACATCACGGATCTGTCGGAAGGACACAGCGTGCTCGCCTTCGTAAGAAATGACGGGAAGTCGTTCATCATTCGCACAAACGAGAGCAAAGACGGGACAAGAGTCAGAGGAAAGCGGAGTGAGCATCAGTTTTTATCGCTTTTCATTATGTGACACATGAGGTAAATTTCCTGCCAAAGGAAACTCTTCTTAGCATCAATGATCCAGTATCACCTGCTGCGCTCTTTCAGAGTGTGTGGACTATCGTGCGAGGATTCAGGCTGTGAGCTGTGGGGATGATTTGGTCACACTGCTGACTGACAGAGGAGATGTCCTCTGTGTGGACACCGCTCACACTTATGTTCCTAGGTAGGGAGAAACAAAGTTAAAGGTTTATGTAAGTTTGTCAAATACAGATATTATGTATAAAGTCATTCTGTCTTTTGTAAAATCTGCACTTCAATTCATGGTAATGAGCTTATTACAGAACAGGTGTTTAAGCTGTGCTGCTTTTTGTTCTCTCAGGAAACCAGAGGCTTTGAGCGCAACATAGCAGTTTCTCAGGTTGCTTGTGGGAGCCAGCACTCAGTCGCCCTGAGCAAAGGTACAGTAATTAATATAAATGTATAATTGTTGTGACACCTCTGCCAGTGCTGAGACAGGATGGTTAAAGTTATCTTAAATCCAGTAGTGGCTGAGATGAAGGCCTAGTACAAGATGATAATAATCATAACAATCAAATCTCTTTAATTACAAAGTGGTGTGCAAAAGGCAAACATGTCAGGGTGTCAAAGAAGTCACAGTGATTTCCTCTCCGATGGCCCTGAGCAAAGGTACAAGACAGTGTGTAAGTGCAGCAGTGACACCACTGGTATCAGGCCACACAGACAGGTCTAGTTTTGTGTGTGGAGGTGTGGTGATATTTGTCTGAGCTGTCTGACTCCACCCTGAAACAGTGGAGACGAACATAATGTGCTTTGTGGTGCTCAGAGTATTGAACAGTTGCAAAGATGAGTGTGGGTTATATTAAAGTGCTATTATTTATGGCATTAGATGGTGCTGCTTTAATTATTTGTCATTTTATTTTTGTTCAGTTTGAAGGATCTGTGTGTGCAATTGGGTGAGCTTTATTAGGATTACATGTACTTTGTGTTTGTGTACATGTATTTTTGATCCACATATTAACAGCACTGTTGGTACAACATGTAGCTCTCTGCCCTGCAGTATTCAGTCTGTAAGATTTATTGAGAATGATATATGTGAAAACTGCTACAGGTCAGGGATCTCAGGGAAGTGTATGAGGAAGCACATCACACTATTGTAGACAGCAGCTCATAAACTCACAGTGATTTCCCCTCAGATGGTCAGGTGTACACATGGGGCCAGGACTCCAGAGGCCAGCTGGGTCTGGGGAAGAGGAAGCTCGGCGCCAATTCACCCGAACACCTCCGATCTCTGTCAGCGCTGCCCCTGGTCCAGATCGCTGCAGGGGGAGAGCAGAGCTTCGCCCTCACTCTCTCTCTGGAGGCGTGTTCGGCTGGGGCAGAAACCACCGTGGACAGCTCGGGCTGGGAGACACAACAGGTAAAAGAACAGTAGTCATTATATCTGACATTTATTGATGCATATTCTGTTTCTGTATCATGTAAAGGTGAATGTTATTTTCCTCCGTAGACAGACCCACACCAACTCCTGTTCATCACCTGAACATGAAGAAAACTGTCCACGTTTCCTGTGGAAAGGACCACACGGCCATTTTGACAAAGGTTAGACAGAGAAAGCTGCTCCCAGTCTACAATACAGTACACAACATTGTGATTTGTCATTCAAGATCTAGATTTACTTTCTGTGAACGTAAACCATTTTGTAGTGTTAGTAGAAAACTCTAAAACACCTAAAACTGCATTTTTTTTCCAAAGGCACCTGTGGTTAAAATATTTTGGAAAGTTAAATACTTAATTTCTGCCACCATATAGTGAGTCAACTAACACGACAAATTAACCAACAATCGTCTTTCATCTGTTTTAAATGAGCGGCACCTTCCGTGCACAAAAAGTGTTTGTATCCATCATAAAAAAATATTTATTTGTGCAAAACTTTCATCAACCCACAGGTTCATAAATTTGTGAAACATAAATGTCCCTGAGACTTTAACGTATAGTTGTCTGGTTGCTTCCTCAGGATGGCGCAGTGTTTACATTTGGCTCTGGTCAATATGGACAGCTTGGGAACAACTCATTCAATGATGAACTACGACCTCAGCTTGTTGCTCTGGGGGAAAAAGTCACTAAGATTGCATGTGGACGGTACTATGCAGTATATCACCTTTTTAACACCAATGATTGTGAGCCTGCTGGGCTCTTTATCTTGATAGGGCTATTTAATTACAATCACATTTTGCATAGCTGCATTTGAATGTTAATATGAGTCAGGGGGGTTCACTTGCATTTGCACAAAACTGACATGCAGTTAATCTGTAGTATGTACACAGGGCTTCTTTCAGGGTATTACTGTGCTTTCAAAACATTTAGGAAAGTATTAATAATGCTTTCTTTTAAAACCAGGAGTGACACTGTAATTTGTAGACAGGAACATCCAAAAATGACATGAATTAAATGTGAAAACTATAAAAGAAAAAGTAGTCAGTCAAAGTATATTTATGTCTTTGATGGCATTGAACACATTTTTATTATATATTTTCTACTTAGGCATCACACATTAGTGTTGACAGACTCGAGGATAGTCTACTCCTTTGGATGTGGTGAACAAGGGCAGCTGGGACACGGAGACAAGAGTAATTCATCTGTGCCGCTCCCTGTTCAACTGCCACAAGGTAAATGCTTTTCTGTAATAAGTGAATGAAATAATGTGAATGTGATGAAGGAGAATACACTTTTATTCTTTTACTGTTGCAGACACTGCTGATGATTGTACAATTAGAAACATCTTTGCAGGAGGGAACTGCTCGTTTGCAACATGCACATCTACAGAGGTACCAACAGAGACGCAGACAGTACAGGCCATGAAGGTTGTGGGTTTGAATATGTGAGGGATATTAAATTGGGAAAGACAAATGGGATATAATTCGTGAACAGGGGGCACCTAAAATTATTCCTTCCACTTTACAACTCTGTTTAAATCTTGGCCAAGTGCAGTTAAGAGGTATAGTGCAAGGGATGTTGTATTTTGTAAAAACATCAATAATGACATCATATGGAAATAAAATAGTAAAGTAGCAAAGTGGATGGAAATCAAATCTGGTCCTTTTAGGCCTTACCCTGAGTCCTAGATGTACAACACATTTGAGACAGTCCAAGTATGGAATAGTTGACCCTAGCAAGTTTAAAACAGTCAACTTATTTCAAGATGAAATAACTTTTACTCTATTATTATTCCAGATTCGCTAATGGTCAAATTAAGAACATCTACGAGGAGGAAACTGTTCTTTTGCAACATGCACGTCTACTCAGGTACTGACACAAATGATTCAGTAAAATCATGGAAGACCAAGAATTGTAATGCTTATTGTAATCCACTTATTTATACATGTAAAGTCATTGATCCAAATCAAAGATTAGCTCGCTTTGTTTCTGTTAAGGAAGTTCATGAGGATTTAAACACTGTCACAATGGAACACAGCACTCCATTGATAATATGATTGACAAATGGCTTTGTGAACTGTGATTCAAAATTATGGAAAAAGACAAAACAGTAAGATAATGCAGTAGCAGTTATTATTTGCTCAATAATGATTAGTTTGTGAAATAGCCTGATTTTTTATGTGACCGATATTATGTTATATTTTATGACAGTTCTGACTCAACTTGGTTTTCTCAATGACTGAAAGTGTTAAATCTTTACAGGGAAATTCACAGCATGTTTTCCTCTGCATCCTTTTGGAATAAAAGCTTTCTTGAGCAAAGGTAAACTCAGAACCTCGAAGGCATGATCATCACTTCTTCTCATATGGTGAATTGTAACATTTGCTGTTTAGCATTTGACCAATACTTTATTAACAATTTCCCATCCGCCTCAGCTGTATTTTGTGTTTAGAGCTAATTTATTGTGTTAGCTTGCTAACGCACTGATAAAGCAGACAATCACAGTAAACATCATACCTGCTACACATCATCATGTCGTCACTATGAGCATGTTAGCACGCTGAGTGCTGTTAACATCAATTTCAAAGCTACACCATGCTGTCTTTTGTCTTTTTGTTTCTAGTGAAGATAAACATTTCCAGACTTCACCAAAGTGCTGTGGATTGAACTTATCACATGCACGTCTGGCTATCAAGAAACTGGCAAAGAAGGACAAAGTTTTGGCAGAGGTATGAAGCTAAATGTATGCTATGTCTGTCTTCATACCTGCACTACATGGTTGGTTAGTGAGTGATCCTTGCAAACCTTTTTTCAAACTTACAGGTGGAGTCTGCAGTGCTGCACTTGCTTCCCTCCCTTGAGAAGAATCCAGTGGGAGTGGAGGGGTTGAGGATCTTCTTGCTCCTCAATGAGCTTCTGCACGTGATCCAGAAACACAAACACAGCACGAAGCTCGCTGAGGCTGTGGCTGCTGCCGTGCTGAACTTGTCTGCTGACAGCCTCCAGGTCATAGGTACTGTAACCTCCACTGTTTGAACTGTTTGGGATCATATGTTTATTTTTAACACTGTGGAGGGCAGGATCTCTTCCCTGTTGTATTTATTAATGTTTTTAAGATACAGTAGTGTAAAAGTATTTTCAGTATAAATTAATAAGCTGAAAAATGATAAATTCTTAGGTAAATGTATTTTTACAGTAAGCAATAAAAAATGAATGCTCATTAGTATTATTTAATATGTTATTTAATGTGTTTCTTATGAATAGATAATTTTGATTTCTTTTGAAATTGAATCCTAACATTTGGTTGTTTTTTTAAGTTTAAAAAGAATTATTAGTTAAACACAGTAATTATTAGTCAGTCATCTTGCTTAGAGTTATAATATAATAATATTGATGAACTTCTTTTAAAACCTTGAGTTCTATAACACATGTTAAAAGTCATTTATTTTATTAATATGTATGTTTTTGTATTCATTATTGATGGATTATTTAATCTATATTAGATAATATTTTGGTTTTTAATTTAAAATTTGTAAAGCCTAATAATTATTCAGTTTCATGATTATTCAGTTCAGTTTCACATCCTTGATATCTGCTCAGCTGTTAAATGCTGATGGTCAATGTCTGCACTGTTCTCTTCTTCAGGGGACTGGTGGTCCTCGCTGTCGCACTCCACCATGGTGAGACATGTTAAGGTGTGGAAGAAGGCCCTCTCAGAGATCCTGTCCTCTCAGCCTGTTCCTCGCAACTCTGGAGTCAGAAACCTGCTGCTGGTCCTCCAGTACATGTACAACGTTAGTATCAGTTGTTAACTAATTCTTCCAGTGAAATTCAAACCACACCAAATATAATAATATCATATCCCAGTATGTTTGTTGCCTATATTTTTCAACTAATTAACACTACAAAATATATGTACATAAAGGCCAACAGCAGGATTGCAGAGCCTCAACGGTTGCCAGAGAGCGATTTTCATTTGTTGTTTGATGAAAAATTTCTTCATGAGGATGTGCAGCATTGGCGATTATGGTCGCAGCACAAGGTATGAAAAAAAACTGGTTAAGTAGTTTGTGCCATGTGATTGTACATCATGGAGTCTTTTCAGACACTGTCTTTTCATATAAAAAAACATTTGATGGAAAAAATCTGTGATCTTCAATAGTTGGCATATACATGTCTTATTAAATGGAATGGTTGTTTTTTACCTTTCAGAATGGGCATGCTGAGCCACTAATCCTTTGCAGCTTTCCATTTGTGATGGATCTGCAAACAAAGACAATGGTTTTTGACAGAAATACTGTATTCACCCAGGTAACTACACACAGTACTGTCAGTGTATAACGCATGTGAGAAACACTGAAGTTAGCTGTCAGTTACACAACACAAAAATGGTCAAATAAAACAGACAATTTAAGACAGAACAAATTAAATCTTTTTTCTTCTTTTTTTACTTTTTTCCAGTTTGAAACAGGATTTCTCAAACTCCAGGATTGGATTGTGGAACCTGGGTGCATTCGGCTAAAAGACTTGCGTGTTGAACTGCACCTGAGACAAGCATCGGTTTTGGAAGACACCTTTGAACAACTGAGTCCAGCTCATCACAGTGATTACAAGATGCCACTTGTGGTAGGCATGTAGTAATTATCTGAGTTATGGGAAGTGATAGTGATAGTTAAGTTACTTTTTTATATGCAACAGTTTGAGAAGGAAAACATTGTGTGCCTTTTTGTCTTCTAGGTTATTTTTGATGAAAATCCTGAAATTGATATGGTCCACGTAAAAGACTTCTTTTACGAAGTTTTTCACGAGATGGTGTCACCTAAATCTGGGATGTTCATGTTCATTGATTCGCTGGCATGGCTTCCTTCCAAGGTAAGATGTGAATTTGTTCACATTTTAAGGTCTTACCTTATAAAAAATCATATCATCACCACATATCCTGTATTCAAGCAGTAGATTCATACAGTAGATTTCTGTTTTGAATTGTCTCTACCATCATTAACATTAGGCAACACCGGAGGACCAGAGGTACTTCTATTTTGGGGTTCTGTGTGGATTGGCCTTGTACAACAAGTGTATCATACACTTACCCTTTCCACTGGCTCTGTTCAAGAAGCTGCTCGGTGTGAAGCCTTCACTGGAGGATATGATGGAATTCAACACAGTTGTTGGAAAGTAGGGAAGAAATTAATATATATTATATAATTGATAAGTATTATTGGTGGTGATTTAAGTGATGGTTTTCTGGTCAGAACATATTATGAACACTGTACACCTTCTCTGATATCTAAAATATTGTTCCTTTTATTATGTCTTTAGAAGTCTGCAGTCCATCCTGGAAGAAGATGACACAGAAAGCCTGGGCTTGGTTTTTTTTGTAGGTGTTTGAGAGATGGTCAATAACATATCTCATTTGTCCTCTCTATGATATCCAAGTGACAGTGTATTTTCCAAAGCAGTGATATCACTATTTTCTTCTTACCTATAATGATTAACAGTTCCACTGGGATGAGACTGAGGTTGACCTTGATCCCCAACATCCTGGGAAGTCGGTCACAAATCAAAATAAGTAAGAATAGAAATATGAATAAGTGTAAGTTGTGCTGATCAACACCTAGATCAACTCTGTGATAGAGAAATATTGGCTGATTTGAAACTCTCTCTACTTAACAGGAAGGAGTTTGTGGATGCCTGTGTGAATCATGCCTTCAACACATCAGTGGAGGGTGTGTTTCAGGAGTTCAAGCGAGGCTTCTTCAAGGTGTGTGACCGTGACCTGGTGAAGCTGTTCAGACCAGAGGAGCTGAAGGAAGTGCTGGTGAGCAAATACTTCCATGACTGGGCCAAGCTGAAACAGGTACAAACAAAGAGCAAGTTTTCTCTGCAAATGATTTATCACACTCTTGTGTGCTTAATTTGTATTTGAATACTGCAACTAATTATAACAGTTTGTAAGTAATTATAAAGGTCTGTTTCTCTGTCATTAGAACACAGTTTATGAGGGGCAGCTCCATGTTGACCACCCCACTGTACAGATGTTTTGGGAGGTTTTTGATGATGAACTAACTGAGGATGATAAGAAAGCTTTCCTTTGTAAGTATTATACCTTATATTAACATATAAAACAATTGCATTTTAGACATGTTTATTGAAATTATATTGCAATATAATACACTTGCTATATGCAGGCTGAGTTAAGGGAAAGCAACTAATCACTGGAATTTAACCAACTCAGTTATCAATATTGCTTTATATTGATAGCTATTTCTATCTAGATGTTTTATGAAAGTTTTTGCATTGACTATTCTGTACATTGCTGTTCTTTGTGGGAAACTGTGCCTGCAGTTGATATTTTACCAGAAATCGCTTCAGTGAAACTGTTGAACATGAACAGCAATAACATTATGTCTGAAAGGACTGTCTGACCTCAAGAGAGGGTAGTGCAGATACAAAATACAAAGATACATTTTAAAAAAGCAAGAAACTCACTTCGAACCACTTTCCCCATTCTAGGGTTTGTCACAGGTTTTGAAAGGGTGCCAATTCTTGAAATAGAGAAGATCAAGATGATCATTAGAGATATCCAAATCCAGGAGCTCACCTACGACCAGTACTGCCCTGAGACGCACACATGTTTCTCAATGCTGGAGCTGCCCTTGTACTCTACCAAGGACATCATGAAAACCAAGCTGAAAGAGGCACTGAGCAAAAATAAAAGAATCTACAAGTGATTGTGAGACTGTACCCTGACTATTAAGTCTATCTGTGCTGAGCAGAGGACTTAATATTGCACTTTGTAAATGGCTGATAATGGCTGTATCTACTGCTGGTGTGCCTGTGTGTGAGCAAACATGAAGGGTTCAAAGGTCTTTCAAACATTCATGCCTCATAGTGATGTTACTGTAAATATTTGAGTAAGTTATTTAATTATATTCCCTTTCACAGGTCAAAGATATTTGATGTGTTATGTTGGGGCCCAGTTCAAGAAGAAATACAGAAAATAAAATAATTCCATACATTATTGTTTGAAGTAAATGGGCAAATGTGTATTACATGTAAAAGTTTTTATGTTGGAGCAATAAAAAATACATCTGTACTTCTGAGCCATCTCTGCTTTTATGCTAGTTTTCTTTTTCCATTCACACCCTCATGCTGCACAGCTCAGTGTCATTGAGGACGCATGAATTGATTGCATAGATAGAAAAGTAACACTTTTCAATAGAACAACAAGCACAGCAACTTAAAGAGCTGTCCTCCTGAAATAATCCAACACATACATATAAATTGAATGAATATAAATGCATATACTGTATTTGTAGACTCAGAGATGTGCGCCCTGCTGATGCACAGTGGATTCAAACAGTATTGGTGGTGGTGTATAAAAATACTCTCTCACCCTATACATATCAGTGGATTAGTCAGGTTGGATCTGGATCTGTATTATATGTGCAGTTATTTCATTCTTTCATCTAAGTAACAGTCATATTCGTCATTTTGTCTGTATCTTTAATGTAAAAAAAACTTGCAGTGCTTGCGTTCACCCTTTCTTATATTTGTCTATTTACTATGTTTTTATTTTTGCACCAACATAACAAGACAAAGTCCTTGTATGTGAAAACCTACTTAATAAAACTGACTCTGATTCTGACCAGAAAATCAGTCCTTGTTAAGGGTAAATGGGTGTTAAATGTCAAGAATGGGAAGCACTCATTGATGTGCCCCACCAATGGGAGCCAGTGGAGCTCACAATCTGAATGATCAACTTTAGTTTCACTTTCGTTTTCACTTCATCAGATACAAAGCTCCGCCCGCCTGTGACTGGTATTTTCGTTTCGTCATTGTTTGCGGTGTTCAGTAAGTTTTGTTTTTCATTACATCCGGCAAAGTTTACGTAATGAACCAGTCGAGTTTCGTTTCTGACTGACTGAGCTGAGGCATTTAAAGCAGCTCTGTCAGTCTCTCAGAGCCACTGTACCAACATGTTTTCATGGGGAGAGGACTGTACGCAGTGCTTTCACTTTAAAGATGGCACAGATAGCTCAACAGCTGATGGGCTCCACTTTATAAAGCTCAGTAATCACATCACGGATCTGTCGGAAGGACACAGCGTGCTCGCCTTCGTAAGAAATGACGGGAAGTCGTTCATCATTCGCACAAACGAGAGCAAAGACGGGACAAGAGTCAGAGGAAAGCGGAGTGAGCATCAGTTTTTATCGCTTTTCATTATGTGACACATGAGGTAAATTTCCTGCCAAAGCTCTTGAAACTCTTCTTAGCATCAATGATCCAGTATCACCTGCTGCGCTCTTTCAGAGTGTGTGGACTATCGTGCGAGGATTCAGGCTGTGAGCTGTGGGGATGATTTGGTCACACTGCTGACTGACAGAGGAGATGTCCTCTGTGTGGACACCGCTCACACTTATGTTCCTAGGTAGGGAGAAACAAAGTTAAAGGTTTATGTAAGTTTGTCAAATACAGATATTATGTATAAAGTCATTCTGTCTTTTGTAAAATCTGCACTTCAATTCATGGTAATGAGCTTATTACAGAACAGGTGTTTAAGCTGTGCTGCTTTTTGTTCTCTCAGGAAACCAGAGGCTTTGAGCAACATAGCAGTTTCTCAGGTTGCTTGTGGGAGCCAGCACTCAGTCGCCCTGAGCAAAGGTACAGTAATTAATATAAATGTATAATTGTTGTGACACCTCTGCCAGTGGAAAAACTGAGACAGGATGGTTAAAGTTATCTTAAATCCAGTAGTGGCTGAGATGAAGGCCTAGTACAAGATGATAATAATCATAACAATCAAATCTCTTTAATTACAAAGTGGTGTGCAAAAGGCAAACATGTCAGGGTGTCAAAGAAGTCACAGTGATTTCCTCTCCGATGGCCCTGAGCAAAGGTACAAGACAGTGTGTAAGTGCAGCAGTGACACCACTGGTATCAGGCCACACAGACAGGTCTAGTTTTGTGTGTGGAGGTGTGGTGATATTTGTCTGAGCTGTCTGACTCCACCCTGAAACAGTGGAGACGAACATAATGTGCTTTGTGGTGCTCAGAGTATTGAACAGTTGCAAAGATGAGTGTGGGTTATATTAAAGTGCTATTATTTATGGCATTAGATGGTGCTGCTTTAATTATTTGTCATTTTATTTTTGTTCAGTTTGAAGGATCTGTGTGTGCAATTGGGTGAGCTTTATTAGGATTACATGTACTTTGTGTTTGTGTACATGTATTTTTGATCCACATATTAACAGCACTGTTGGTACAACATGTAGCTCTCTGCCCTGCAGTATTCAGTCTGTAAGATTTATTGAGAATGATATATGTGAAAACTGCTACAGGTCAGGGATCTCAGGGAAGTGTATGAGGAAGCACATCACACTATTGTAGACAGCAGCTCATAAACTCACAGTGATTTCCCCTCAGATGGTCAGGTGTACACATGGGGCCAGGACTCCAGAGGCCAGCTGGGTCTGGGGAAGAGGAAGCTCGGCGCCAATTCACCCCAACACCTCCGATCTCTGTCAGCGCTGCCCCTGGTCCAGATCGCTGCAGGGGGAGAGCAGAGCTTCGCCCTCTCTCTCTCTGGAGGCGTGTTCGGCTGGGGCAGAAACCACCGTGGACAGCTCGGGCTGGGAGACACAACAGGTAAAAGAACAGTAGTCATTATATCTGACATTTATTGATGCATATTCTGTTTCTGTATCATGTAAAGGTGAATGTTATTTTCCTCCGTAGACAGACCCACACCAACTCCTGTTCATCACCTGAACATGAAGAAAACTGTCCACGTTTCCTGTGGAAAGGACCACACGGCCATTTTGACAAAGGTTAGACAGAGAAAGCTGCTCCCAGTCTACAATACAGTACACAACATTGTGATTTGTCATTCAAGATCTAGATTTACTTTCTGTGAACGTAAACCATTTTGTAGTGTTAGTAGAAAACTCTAAAACACCTAAAACTGCATTTTTTTTCCAAAGGCACCTGTGGTTAAAATATTTTGGAAAGTTAAATACTTAATTTCTGCCACCATATAGTGAGTCAACTAACACGACAAATTAACCAACAATCGTCTTTCATCTGTTTTAAATGAGCGGCACCTTCCGTGCACAAAAAGTGTTTGTATCCATCATAAAAAAATATTTATTTGTGCAAAACTTTCATCAACCCACAGGTTCATAAATTTGTGAAACATAAATGTCCCTGAGACTTTAACGTATAGTTGTCTGGTTGCTTCCTCAGGATGGCGCAGTGTTTACATTTGGCTCTGGTCAATATGGACAGCTTGGGAACAACTCATTCAATGATGAACTACGACCTCAGCTTGTTGCTCTGGGGGAAAAAGTCACTAAGATTGCATGTGGACGGTACTATGCAGTATATCACCTTTTTAACACCAATGATTGTGAGCCTGCTGGGCTCTTTATCTTGATAGGGCTATTTAATTACAATCACATTTTGCATAGCTGCATTTGAATGTTAATATGAGTCAGGGGGGTTCACTTGCATTTGCACAAAACTGACATGCAGTTAATCTGTAGTATGTACACAGGGCTTCTTTCAGGGTATTACTGTGCTTTCAAAACATTTAGGAAAGTATTAATAATGCTTTCTTTTAAAACCAGGAGTGACACTGTAATTTGTAGACAGGAACATCCAAAAATGACATGAATTAAATGTGAAAACTATAAAAGAAAAAGTAGTCAGTCAAAGTATATTTATGTCTTTGATGGCATTGAACACATTTTTATTATATATTTTCTACTTAGGCATCACACATTAGTGTTGACAGACTCGAGGATAGTCTACTCCTTTGGATGTGGTGAACAAGGGCAGCTGGGACACGGAGACAAGAGTAATTCATCT
The DNA here is from genome assembly GCA_023238725.1 of Scortum barcoo. Lineage (NCBI taxonomy): Eukaryota > Metazoa > Chordata > Actinopteri > Centrarchiformes > Terapontidae > Scortum > Scortum barcoo. The sequence continues at coordinate 24,923,147 of CM041536.1, read as the reverse complement.
GTGCCGCTCCCTGTTCAACTGCCACAAGGTAAATGCTTTTCTGTAATAAGTGAATGAAATAATGTGAATGTGATGAAGGAGAATACACTTTTATTCTTTTACTGTTGCAGACACTGCTGATGATTGTACAATTAGAAACATCTTTGCAGGAGGGAACTGCTCGTTTGCAACATGCACATCTACAGAGGTACCAACAGAGACGCAGACAGTACAGGCCATGAAGGTTGTGGGTTTGAATATGTGAATATTAAATTAGCTTGTTTCTTGTGCAGGAAGTTCATGAGGAGTCAAACACTGCCAGTGTCAGCAGTGTAACTCAGCATTGCCTTGATGGCATGTTCGACAAATGGACCTCTGAGTGTGATTCAGTGTCATGGAAAAAGATAAAACGGTAAGTTTAACACAGTAGCAGGTTTGTTCGTGAAATTAGTTTGTGAAATAGCCTGATTTTTTATGTGACCGATATTATGTTATATTTTATGACAGTTCTGACTCAACTTGGTTTTCTCAATGACTGAAAGTGTTAAATCTTTACAGGGAAATTCACAGCATGTTTTCCTCTGCATCCTTTTGGAATAAAAGCTTTCTTGAGCAAAGGTAAACTCAGAACCTCGAAGGCATGATCATCACTTCTTCTCATATGGTGAATTGTAACATTTGCTGTTTAGCATTTGACCAATACTTTATTAACAATTTCCCATCCGCCTCAGCTGTATTTTGTGTTTAGAGCTAATTTATTGTGTTAGCTTGCTAACGCACTGATAAAGCAGACAATCACAGTAAACATCATACCTGCTACACATCATCATGTCGTCACTATGAGCATGTTAGCACGCTGAGTGCTGTTAACATCAATTTCAAAGCTACACCATGCTGTCTTTTGTCTTTTTGTTTCTAGTGAAGATAAACATTTCCAGACTTCACCAAAGTGCTGTGGATTGAACTTATCACATGCACGTCTGGCTATCAAGAAACTGGCAAAGAAGGACAAAGTTTTGGCAGAGGTATGAAGCTAAATGTATGCTATGTCTGTCTTCATACCTGCACTACATGGTTGGTTAGTGAGTGATCCTTGCAAACCTTTTTTCAAACTTACAGGTGGAGTCTGCAGTGCTGCACTTGCTTCCCTCCCTTGAGAAGAATCCAGTGGGAGTGGAGGGGTTGAGGATCTTCCTTGCTCCTCAATGAGCTTCTGCACGTGATCCAGAAACACAAACACAGCACGAAGCTCGCTGAGGCTGTGGCTGCTGCCGTGCTGAACTTGTCTGCTGACAGCCTCCAGGTCATAGGTACTGTAACCTCCACAAATCATATGTTTATTTTTATATCATTTATTAATAAGATACAGTAGTCTACAGTATCTTTGCTTCTCTTCTGAACAAAACAACACAGTAGTCAGTCATCTTGCTTACTGATGTCAGTGTCTACAAAATCTCCATGTTCAGGGGACTGGTGGTCCTCGCTGTCGCACTCCACCATGGTGAGACATGTTAAAGTGTGGAAGAAGGCCCTCTCAGAGATCCTGTCCTCTCAGCCTGTTCCTCGCAACTCTGGAGTCAGAAACCTGCTGCTGGTCCTCCAGTACATGTACAACGTTAGTATCAGTTGTTAACTAATTCTTCCAGTGAAATTCAAACCACACCAAATATAATAATATCATATCCCAGTATGTTTGTTGCCTATATTTTTCAACTAATTAACACTACAAAATATATGTACATAAAGGCCAACAGCAGGATTGCAGAGCCTCAACGGTTGCCAGAGAGCGATTTTCATTTGTTGTTTGATGAAAAATTTCTTCATGAGGATGTGCAGCATTGGCGATTATGGTCGCAGCACAAGGTATGAAAAAAAACTGGTTAAGTAGTTTGTGCCATGTGATTGTACATCATGGAGTCTTTTCAGACACTGTCTTTTCATATAAAAAAACATTTGATGGAAAAAATCTGTGATCTTCAATAGTTGGCATATACATGTCTTATTAAATGGAATGGTTGTTTTTTACCTTTCAGAATGGGCATGCTGAGCCACTAATCCTTTGCAGCTTTCCATTTGTGATGGATCTGCAAACAAAGACAATGGTTTTTGACAGAAATACTGTATTCACCCAGGTAACTACACACAGTACTGTCAGTGTATAACGCATGTGAGAAACACTGAAGTTAGCTGTCAGTTACACAACACAAAAATGGTCAAATAAAACAGACAATTTAAGACAGAACAAATTAAATCTTTTTTCTTCTTTTTTTACTTTTTTCCAGTTTGAAACAGGAATTTCTCAAACTCCAGGATTGGATTGTGGAACCTGGGTGCATTCGGCTAAAAGACTTGCGTGTTGAACTGCACCTGAGACAAGCATCGGTTTTGGAAGACACCTTTGAACAACTGAGTCCAGCTCATCACAGTGATTACAAGATGCCACTTGTGGTAGGCATGTAGTAATTATCTGAGTTATGGGAAGTGATAGTGATAGTTAAGTTACTTTTTTATATGCAACAGTTTGAGAAGGAAAACATTGTGTGCCTTTTTGTCTTCTAGGTTATTTTTGATGAAAATCCTGAAATTGATATGGTCCACGTAAAAGACTTCTTTTACGAAGTTTTTCACGAGATGGTGTCACCTAAATCTGGGATGTTCATGTTCATTGATTCGCTGGCATGGCTTCCTTCCAAGGTAAGATGTGAATTTGTTCACATTTTAAGGTCTTACCTTATAAAAAATCATATCATCACCACATATCCTGTATTCAAGCAGTAGATTCATACAGTAGATTTCTGTTTTGAATTGTCTCTACCATCATTAACATTAGGCAACACCGGAAGGACCAGAGGTACTTCTATTTTGGGGTTCTGTGTGGATTGGCCTTGTACAACAAGTGTATCATACACTTACCCTTTCCACTGGCTCTGTTCAAGAAGCTGCTCGGTGTGAAGCCTTCACTGGAGGATATGATGGAATTCAACACAGTTGTTGGAAAGTAGGGAAGAAATTAATATATATTATATAATTGATAAGTATTATTGGTGGTGATTTAAGTGATGGTTTTCTGGTCAGAACATATTATGAACACTGTACACCTTCTCTGATATCTAAAATATTGTTCCTTTTATTATGTCTTTAGAAGTCTGCAGTCCATCCTGGAAGAAGATGACACAGAAAGCCTGGGCTTGGTTTTTTTTGTAGGTGTTTGAGAGATGGTCAATAACATATCTCATTTGTCCTCTCTATGATATCCAAGTGACAGTGTATTTTCCAAAGCAGTGATATCACTATTTTCTTCTTACCTATAATGATTAACAGTTCCACTGGGATGAGACTGAGGTTGACCTTGATCCCCAACATCCTGGGAAGTCGGTCACAAATCAAAATAAGTAAGAATAGAAATATGAATAAGTGTAAGTTGTGCTGATCAACACCTAGATCAACTCTGTGATAGAGAAATATTGGCTGATTTGAAACTCTCTCTACTTAACAGGAAGGAGTTTGTGGATGCCTGTGTGAATCATGCCTTCAACACATCAGTGGAGGGTGTGTTTCAGGAGTTCAAGCGAGGCTTCTTCAAGGTGTGTGACCGTGACCTGGTGAAGCTGTTCAGACCAGAGGAGCTGAAGGAAGTGCTGGTGAGCAAATACTTCCATGACTGGGCCAAGCTGAAACAGGTACAAACAAAGAGCAAGTTTTCTCTGCAAATGATTTATCACACTCTTGTGTGCTTAATTTGTATTTGAATACTGCAACTAATTATAACAGTTTGTAAGTAATTATAAAGGTCTGTTTCTCTGTCATTAGAACACAGTTTATGAGGGGCAGCTCCATGTTGACCACCCCACTGTACAGATGTTTTGGGAGGTTTTTGATGATGAACTAACTGAGGATGATAAGAAAGCTTTCCTTTGTAAGTATTATACCTTATATTAACATATAAAACAATTGCATTTTAGACATGTTTATTGAAATTATATTGCAATATAATACACTTGCTATATGCAGGCTGAGTTAAGGGAAAGCAACTAATCACTGGAATTTAACCAACTCAGTTATCAATATTGCTTTATATTGATAGCTATTTCTATCTAGATGTTTTATGAAAGTTTTTGCATTGACTATTCTGTACATTGCTGTTCTTTGTGGGAAACTGTGCCTGCAGTTGATATTTTACCAGAAATCGCTTCAGTGAAACTGTTGAACATGAACAGCAATAACATTATGTCTGAAAGGACTGTCTGACCTCAAGAGAGGGTAGTGCAGATACAAAATACAAAGATACATTTTAAAAAAGCAAGAAACTCACTTCGAACCACTTTCCCCATTCTAGGGTTTGTCACAGGTTTTGAAAGGGTGCCAATTCTTGAAATAGAGAAGATCAAGATGATCATTAGAGATATCCAAATCCAGGAGCTCACCTACGACCAGTACTGCCCTGAGACGCACACATGTTTCTCAATGCTGGAGCTGCCCTTGTACTCTACCAAGGACATCATGAAAACCAAGCTGAAAGAGGCACTGAGCAAAAATAAAAGAATCTACAAGTGATTGTGAGACTGTACCCTGACTATTAAGTCTATCTGTGCTGAGCAGAGGACTTAATATTGCACTTTGTAAATGGCTGATAATGGCTGTATCTACTGCTGGTGTGCCTGTGTGTGAGCAAACATGAAGGGTTCAAAGGTCTTTCAAACATTCATGCCTCATAGTGATGTTACTGTAAATATTTGAGTAAGTTATTTAATTATATTCCCTTTCACAGGTCAAAGATATTTGATGTGTTATGTTGGGGCCCAGTTCAAGAAGAAATACAGAAAATAAAATAATTCCATACATTATTGTTTGAAGTAAATGGGCAAATGTGTATTACATGTAAAAGTTTTTATGTTGGAGCAATAAAAAATACATCTGTACTTCTGAGCCATCTCTGCTTTTATGCTAGTTTTCTTTTTCCATTCACACCCTCATGCTGCACAGCTCAGTGTCATTGAGGACGCATGAATTGATTGCATAGATAGAAAAGTAACACTTTTCAATAGAACAACAAGCACAGCAACTTAAAGAGCTGTCCTCCTGAAATAATCCAACACATACATATAAATTGAATGAATATAAATGCATATACTGTATTTGTAGACTCAGAGATGTGCGCCCTGCTGATGCACAGTGGATTCAAACAGTATTGGTGGTGGTGTATAAAAATACTCTCTCACCCTATACATATCAGTGGATTAGTCAGGTTGGATCTGGATCTGTATTATATGTGCAGTTATTTCATTCTTTCATCTAAGTAACAGTCATATTCGTCATTTTGTCTGTATCTTTAATGTAAAAAAAACTTGCAGTGCTTGCGTTCACCCTTTCTTATATTTGTCTATTTACTATGTTTTTATTTTTGCACCAACATAACAAGACAAAGTCCTTATATGTGAAAACCTACTTAATAAAACTGACTCTGATTCTGACCAGAAAATCAGTCCTTGTTAAGGGTAAATGGGTGTTAAATGTCAAGAATGGGAAGCACTCATTGATGTGCCCCACCAATGGGAGCCAGTGGAGCTCACAATCTGAATGATCAACTTTAGTTTCACTTTCGTTTTCACTTCATCAGATACAAAGCTCCGCCCGCCTGTGACTGGTATTTTCGTTTCGTCATTGTTTGCGGTGTTCAGTAAGTTTTGTTTTTCATTACATCCGGCAAAGTTTACGTAATGAACCAGTCGAGTTTCGTTTCTGACTGACTGAGCTGAGGCATTTAAAGCAGCTCTGTCAGTCTCTCAGAGCCACTGTACCAACATGTTTTCATGGGGAGAGGACTGTACGCAGTGCTTTCACTTTAAAGATGGCACAGATAGCTCAACAGCTGATGGGCTCCACTTTATAAAGCTCAGTAATCACATCACGGATCTGTCGGAAGGACACAGCGTGCTCGCCTTCGTAAGAAATGACGGGAAGTCGTTCATCATTCGCACAAACGAGAGCAAAGACGGGACAAGAGTCAGAGGAAAGCGGAGTGAGCATCAGTTTTTATCGCTTTTCATTATGTGACACATGAGGTAAATTTCCTGCCAAAGGAAACTCTTCTTAGCATCAATGATCCAGTATCACCTGCTGCGCTCTTTCAGAGTGTGTGGACTATCGTGCGAGGATTCAGGCTGTGAGCTGTGGGGATGATTTGGTCACACTGCTGACTGACAGAGGAGATGTCCTCTGTGTGGACACCGCTCACACTTATGTTCCTAGGTAGGGAGAAACAAAGTTAAAGGTTTATGTAAGTTTGTCAAATACAGATATTATGTATAAAGTCATTCTGTCTTTTGTAAAATCTGCACTTCAATTCATGGTAATGAGCTTATTACAGAACAGGTGTTTAAGCTGTGCTGCTTTTTGTTCTCTCAGGAAACCAGAGGCTTTGAGCAACATAGCAGTTTCTCAGGTTGCTTGTGGGAGCCAGCACTCAGTCGCCCTGAGCAAAGGTACAGTAATTAATATAAATGTATAATTGTTGTGACACCTCTGCCAGTGCTGAGACAGGATGGTTAAAGTTATCTTAAATCCAGTAGTGGCTGAGATGAAGGCCTAGTACAAGATGATAATAATCATAACAATCAAATCTCTTTAATTACAAAGTGGTGTGCAAAAGGCAAACATGTCAGGGTGTCAAAGAAGTCACAGTGATTTCCTCTCCGATGGCCCTGAGCAAAGGTACAAGACAGTGTGTAAGTGCAGCAGTGACACCACTGGTATCAGGCCACACAGACAGGTCTAGTTTTGTGTGTGGAGGTGTGGTGATATTTGTCTGAGCTGTCTGACTCCACCCTGAAACAGTGGAGACGAACATAATGTGCTTTGTGGTGCTCAGAGTATTGAACAGTTGCAAAGATGAGTGTGGGTTATATTAAAGTGCTATTATTTATGGCATTAGATGGTGCTGCTTTAATTATTTGTCATTTTATTTTTGTTCAGTTTGAAGGATCTGTGTGTGCAATTGGGTGAGCTTTATTAGGATTACATGTACTTTGTGTTTGTGTACATGTATTTTTGATCCACATATTAACAGCACTGTTGGTACAACATGTAGCTCTCTGCCCTGCAGTATTCAGTCTGTAAGATTTATTGAGAATGATATATGTGAAAACTGCTACAGGTCAGGGATCTCAGGGAAGTGTATGAGGAAGCACATCACACTATTGTAGACAGCAGCTCATAAACTCACAGTGATTTCCCCTCAGATGGTCAGGTGTACACATGGGGCCAGGACTCCAGAGGCCAGCTGGGTCTGGGGAAGAGGAAGCTCGGCGCCAATTCACCCGAACACCTCCGATCTCTTGTCAGCGCTGCCCCTGGTCCAGATCGCTGCAGGGGGAGAGCAGAGCTTCGCCCTCACTCTGTCTGGAGGCGTGTTCGGCTGGGGCAGAAACCACCGTGGACAGCTCGGGCTGGGAGACACAACAGGTAAAAGAACAGTAATCATTATATCTGACATTTATTGATGCATATTCTGTTTCTGTATCATGTAAAGGTGAATGTTAATTTCCTCTGTAGACAGACCCACACCAACTCCTGTTCATCACCTGAACATGAAGAAAACTGTCCACATTTCCTGTGGAAAGGACCACACGGCCATTTTGACAAAGGTTAGACAGAGAAAGCCATCTAACATGCTCATGTTGTAACCAACAACATTTTATTGCTAGAAAATAAAAACTATATTGTTATAACTTCTTCCACAAATGACACTGAAACAATGAAATATTTGCTGAATCTGTGGTGATTATTAATAAAAAATAACAAATCAAACACGTAGACTTTAGTTTACAAGATGTATTTGCATAAGTAAGATTTTAATTGATGCTTAATGTTGCTTTAATTGATGGGACTTCAAGCTGTGCTTGTCTGGTTTCTTCCTCAGGATGGTGCAGTGTTTACATTTGGCTCTGGTCAGTTCGGACAGCTTGGGCACAACTCATTCAGGGATGAACTACGCCCTCGGCTTGTCGCAGAGCTCTGGGGGGCAAAAGTCACCAAGATTGCATGTGGACGGTACAGTAAAATTATAACCTGTAGGTCTTATGCAATTATTCTTATCTAATCTTATTACCAATGCAGTTTAAGCACAATGAGATTTTTTTTCCAACATCCTCTAATTTGTTACTGTTTTTGCTTACAAATGGCACAGTTAAATATATTTTTAAATAAGTTTCTGACACCTGCTCTAGTTCATTTAAACCCTACCCCAAGAGACCAAAGAACACCAATCAGTGTTGCATGAGAAAGTTATTGAATGTCAGACTACAAATGTCAACATTTTGAAAGTTCATCATCAGTACATATCACATCCTCTCTGTTGATCATGCCCCAATCAGAAATCACACGCTAGTGATGACAGACTCCAAGAAGGTCTACTCCTTTGGATGCGATGAGCAAAGGCAGCTGGGACGCGGAGAGGAGAGTCATCCGTCTGTGCCGCTACCTGTTCAACTGCCACAGGGTGACTACATTTGTAAAATAATTTCACTGAATCAGCCAGGGAAAATCAATTTTATTTATAGAGCAATGTAATTAAAACCTATTTAAATGATTAAAACAAAAAATAAACAGGCAATAACTGTGAGAGAAAAAAAACACTTGTATAATTATGATTAAGAGGTCATAAACATAATTTCTTAAAGGGGTTTAAAAGTGGTTATCAAGGTGAATATGTGACAGTGAGGGATAATCTGTTGGGAAAGACAAATGGGATTTATAATTCGTGAACAGGGGGCACCTAAAATTATTCCTTCCACTTTACAACTCTGTAAATGTAAATCTGATGGCCAAGTGCATGTTAAGGGGAGGTATAGCTGCAAGGGATGTTGTATTTTGTAAAAACACTCAATAATGACATCATATGTAATGCAAATAAAATAGCAGTAAAGTAGCAGAAGTGGATGGAAATCTAAATCTAAGGTCACTTTTAGGCCTTACCCTGAGTACCTAGATGTACAACACATTTGAGACAGTCCAAGGGTATGGAATAGTTGACCCTATGGCAAGTTTAAAACAGTCAACTTATTTCAAGAATAGAAATAACTTTTACTCTATTATTATTCCAGATACCGCTAATGGTCCCATAATTAAGAACATCTACGCAGGAGGAAACTGTTCTTTTGCAACATGCACGTCTACTCAGGTACTGACACAAATACATACATAAAATACAATACAGACCAGAATTGTAATGCTTATTGTAATCCACTTATTTATACATGTAAAGTCATTGATCCAAATCAAAGATTAGCTCGCTCTTGTTTCTGTTACAGGAAGTTCATGAGGATTTAAACACTGTCAACAATGGAACACAGCACTCCATTGATAATATGATTGACAAATGGCTCTCTGTGAACTGTGATTCAAAATTATGGAAAAAGACAAAACAGTAAGTATAAATGCAGTAGCAGTTATTATTTGCTCAATATATGATTAGTTTGTGGAATAGTCCAGTGTCTTGTGATGATAAGAAAACACAATGTTTATGATGATGTTATTCATATTATGTAGCTCCAAAGCTATTAACACTGTATTCTCAGTGTTACTGACTAAAAATATTAAACCTTCACAGGGAAATCCACAAGACGTTCTCCTCTGTTCCCTGTGTGAATCAATGTTTCCTTGACCGAAGGTAAACATCACCTGTGCTTGATCATCATATCTTTGTACCTGTACCTGGTGCATGACGCTATATTTACATGTACTTTTTGTATTCATAGGAAAGATAAACATTTCCAGACTTCACCAAAGTACTGCGGCCTGAACCTCTCACATGCACAACTTGCTTTTGAGAAACTGGCAAGGAAGGATGAAGTTTTGACAGAGGTATGAGGCTGGAATTGTGCCTATCCATGTTTTTTATATGTCTCTGATCAGCAATTAATGAGGTGGAGGGCGAAATTTACGGTCATAACTTTTTTGTGATATTCTACTCACTTATTAAGTTATATTTTTTCAACAGGTGGAGTCTGCAGTGCTGCACTTGCTTCCCTCCCTTGAGGAGAATCCAGTGGGAGTGGAGGGGCTGAGGATCTTCCTGCTTCTCAACGAGTTTCTGCACGTGATCCAGAAACACAAACGCCAACAGAGCACGAAGCTCGCCGTGGAGGTGGCTGCTGCCGTCCTGAAATTGTCTGCTGACAGCCTCCAGGTCATAGGTACTGTGAGAGACTGACTGTTTGAACTGTTTGGGAGGGTTCATTTGTTTAGTAAATTGTAGTAACACTGTGGAGGGCAGGATGCTCTTCCCTGTTGTAGGGTAGCTTATAATGACATGTTTTTAAATATCCCTAAAATTGTAAAAGTTATTTTCAAATGATAATAAATTAATAAGCTGAAAAATGATAAATTCATTAGGTAAATGTATTTTTACAGTAAGCAATAAAAAATGAATGCATCATTAGTATTATTTAATATGTTATTTAATGTGTTTCAATTATGAATAGATAATTTTGATTTCCATTTTGAAATTGAATCCTAACATTTGGTTGTTTTTTTAAGTTTAAAAAGAATTATTAGTTAATTAGTTATTAGTTAATTATTAGTTATTAGTTATTATTATTAGTTCATTAGAGTTATTAATATAATAATATTAGTATGAACTTCTTTTAAAACCTTGAGTTCTATAACACATGAATTAAAAGCTCATTTATTTTATTAATATGTATGTTTTTGTATTCATTATTGATGGATTATTTAATCATATATTAGATAATATTTTGGTTTTTAATTTAAAATTTGTAAAGCCTAATAATTATTCAGTTTCATGATTATTCAGGTGGGACTCTCCAGATTTCACATCCTTGATATCTGCTCAGCTGTTAAATGCTGACTGATGTCAATGTCTGCAAATCTCCATGTTCTCTTCTTCAGGGGACTGGTGGTCCTCGCTGTCACACTCCACCATGGTGAGACATGTTAAGGTGTGGAAGAAGGCCCTCTCAGAGATCCTGTTTCAGCCTTTTCCCTGCACATCATCAGTCAGAAACCTGCTGCTGGTCCTCCAGTACATGTACAACGTTAGTATTAGTTGTTACCTAATCCTTCCAGTGAAATTCAAACCACACCAAATATAATCTATAATCTAAATTAATACTATATCCCATTGTATTTACCTTTATTTTTTATATTTATTCTGTATATTTGCTACCTATCTTTCACCTAATTAACACTACCAAATATACCACTTGTAAAGGCCAACAAGAGGATTGCAGGACGTCAGAGAATCCCAGAAAAAACGTTTGGTGTGGACTTCAGTCAAACATTTCTTCAACAGGTAAAAAAAATAACATCTCATTGTTTCTGTTTTCATGTAATGTTCATTCATACACGCATTTTGTAATAAAAAATCTGATCATTGAGAGTATAAAAGTATTCTCTTTTATCAGGACGTGAACAATGAGACAGTTATCCTTAACTTCCCACATTTGATGGACCTGAAGTCAAAGAAAACATTTTTTGACATCAGTGCTCAACGCACTCAGGTAACTTGCTGCACAGAATCTCACCATACAACAGTATGATCAGGGTCGTCAGGAAATGTCCAATAAATAAACTGTGCATCAATTAAATTAGTGTGTTTTATCAATGTAATGTAATGTGTGTGTGTGTTTGATTTAATGCATTGATACTGGGTGTTCTATTACAATAACAAAATGGCTGCCTGTATATAGCACCAAACTGCAGAGAAATCAATAAAAATGTGAAATTAGGAAAATTATTTTATTAAATCACATTTTGAATTGTATTATAGAGAGAGAACCAGGGACTTGCACAGATGATTTTTGGATGGGTTCCCCAGGCAAATTCTCTTTACTTTGAACTGAAGCTCAGGCGAACATCACTTAAGGAAGACACCTTCAATCAGCTGGCTGCTGCTCGACAAAGTGACTTCAAGAAGCCACTTGTGGTAAATAATTTATATGTATGTATGTGTGTGTGTGTGTGTGTGTGTGTGTGTGTGTGTGTGTTTGCATGTGTGTTTGTATTAGTACTAGGCTATAGTTACTACTGTAGTTACTCTCATCTATAGTTACTCTCATCTAAATATCCATGTAACATAAGAATTTCAACTTTTCCCCTCTAAGGTCTATTTGGATGAGGACCCAAAGATCACAGATGTCTACAAAAGAGACTTTTTTCACCGCTTGTTTCATGACATGGTGTCATCTAATTCTGGGATGTTCTTTTTTAATGACTTTGAAACGCTGGCATGGTTCCCCTCCAAAGTAAGACTTTATATCCTCATACAGGAACATTATTTTTGAATCAAAGAATCAAGATTCACTTGATCGAAATACATTCAAAGAGTTTCATTGTTTCTGCTTCTATTAATACAGGCAACAGAGGAAGACAAGACAAAGTTCTTCCACTTTGGGGTTCTGTGTGGATTGGCCTTGTACAACCAGAGTATCGTACACTTACCCTTTCCACTGGCTCTGTTCAAGAAGCTGCTCGGTGTGAAGCCGTCACTGGAGGATATGATGGAATTCAACCCAGTTTTTGGGAGGTCAGTTTCTACATTTGGTAAAGCAAATTTGTGGTTTTACATTGTAATGTCTGAAAGGTCAAATATATATTGCAAATATTGTAATAATAAGCAAGGAAACATTTCTTTTTAGTCTCAAAATTGTTTTACTCTGTTTTTTAAGGAGTCTGCAGCACATCTTGGACTATGATGACAATGACCTAAAAGATCTTGACCAGCATTTTTCGGTAGGTGTTTTACTCAAAAAGATTACCAGAAATCAGTCTCATTTGTCTTTCTCACGGTATTCCAAAAGTTTTATAGCGATGTTTGTAGAGGTTTTGTCACTAATCTCTTCTCTTTCATAATTGATTAACAGTTTTACTGGGATGGGACAGATGTTGACCTTGATCCCCAAAATCCTGGAAGGCCAGTGATGGGTGAAAATAAGTAAGAATATGAAATATTTAAATCTAAGTTATTTATGATCCATACATCCAGATCAGCTCTGTCTCAGAGAAAAGTTTGTTGACGACAAATTTTAATCTGCCTAACAGGAAGGAGTTTGTGGATGCCTGTGTGAATCATGCCTTCAACACATCAGTGGAGGGTGTGTTTCAGGAGTTCAAACGAGGCTTCTTCAAGGTGTGTGACCGTGACCGGGTGAAGGTGTTCAGACCAGAGGAGCTGAAGGAAGTGCTGGTGGGTAAAGACGTCTATGACTGGGCCAAGCTGAAAAAGGTACAGTTCAAAACACAAGCTCCTCTTGTTTTCTCTGCAGCTGGTTTACCACATATGCTTTTCTTTATCAAACAGTCTTTTTTCATTCTGTCTCATATAAATTAGAACACAGTTTATCAGTATGGATATTATGATGGCCACACCACCATACAGATGTTTTGGGAGGTTTTTGATGAACTGACTGATGACCAGAGGAAAGACTTCATTTGTAAGTATTGTACCTAATGTTAACAACTTAACTTTGTGGAAGCCTTCAGCCAAGCCAGTAATATGTAAATTGTTGAAAAATATATTCTTCTAATTATTTGCCAGGTGTAGAAATAACAGGTGTGAAATGTCATAGTTTAATAATACCTCCCCAACTAATACACTGCTTGGGTTATCATCCAGGGTTCCTGACTGGTTTTCGGAGGGTTTCTGCTCTTGGCATGGACCAGATCCAGATGAAGGTTCGCGTTAAACAAATTGAGAGCAGCTCCCATGATCAGCACCTCCCTGAGTCTCTGACATGTCACTCCATTCTGGAGCTGCCCCTGTATTCGACCAAAGAGATCATGAAAGAGAGGCTGACAGAGGCCCTGATACCACTGAGAGGGTTCTTGTGATGGTGGATCGACAGCTGGTGGGCAGAAAAACATACACTATCTGTACAGGGAAACAGTGGATTTTAGGATCAACTTTACCTGTACTACCTCGGGACAAAAATGTTCTTACTTTGAAAAGGACCACCAGCTCTACCTTGATAACAGCCCTACAGTGTAACAGCATAAATTAAGGCACTTTAAAAATCTGTGATTTCTGTGTAATATAATATGCTATAATTTAACTGATAGTTTAAACTATTTATGTAAATCATAATTTTTACATCCTAGTTTAGTTAGGTAGTTAGTGCATTAGGTAGTATGTTGGCCAATTTATTAGGAACATCTCACTCAATCTAATCATTCCAATAAAACACTCCTATAATAAGTCTTATCTCTGAGGTGATTGTAATGTTCTTGTTGATTATATGTCAGCTGTCAGCTAAACTGTGTGGTAATTTGAGTTAGTTGAGTAAATGGGGTAAGGTAAAATAGTATTATTGTTGTGGCCTTGTAAGTTAAAAGGTATAGGTAAATTAGGTGCCTTTTTTTAGAGAATGCTCAACCTTTTTGATGAGTAATTTATGTTGCACTTAATTCCTGTCAGGGGCCGTTGTTTTGTCTCAGCAGAGTTGTATTTTTTTGTACTTTGTAAAATGTAACCATGGTTTTGAGTCTATAAAAAGCATGCCATCAGAAACAGCTTGTTTTTCATTTGTCACATGTAAAACTTGTTATTTGAAAATTTTGAACAGTAGAAATATATTCTTCTATTTGTCATTTGTGGAAAAACTCTGAAGTTTCCTAGAAACCATCTGAGGTGAATATTATATCTCAAAAAGATGTGATGCTTAATACTGGCTGCATTGCAACAAAGTAGTATGTATGTAATGTGGAAATAAGTCTTTTTGTTGACAGGTTATACTTTACTCTATATGCCTGTCTACTACTTTGTCCACCACTTTATGTGACGCGGAAGAAATTAATCAAATGTACTGTTCTTGGCACTACCACCAGATGGTATTAAGGTCTTGTGCTGAAATGGAATTTGTGAACATACACACACACACACACATATATATATAATAAATGCGCACACTTTTATATATATAAATCCAAGTATTACGGGTACAACAGCAACAATGATGATTAAAATACAGATAAAGTTCAGCTGCAATTAAACCCGGAGCGTTCAGTTCGTCATCCAGATTGACTTTATTTTCAAATTTCCGATAAAATACTTAAACTAACTAACTGTGGCTTATGTGCATAAAACATCCATGAATCCCATGGTTCCATAATACCTATTTTTTTTCTGTACTTCTTAAAGTTCTAGTAAACATTATCACTTGTTTATATGTGAATCAGGACTACTTTAATGATATAGTGCAAATTACAGCAAGTACCAACTGTACGTTAAACTATCTAGTCTGCTATGACCCTGAACTTACACACTTAATTTCAACTATCACTCATGAGGGAATTCAAAACATTTTCAACCAAATATCACAGTCACATTTTACATGTAAACTGCATACAGTACAACATTTAAATTCTTCACAAAAAGTCCAAGTCTGTGGAAAAGGAAAACTGAAAGGAAGTTAAGAAATCTGGAACAAGGCAGAAAACTAAAAACTTTTGAAGCTCATTTGTCTGTACAATATGTTAACTGATGGGAGTATGTGGGTTGCACATAGACCCTACTTTATTTATAGACTTGAAAGGACCACTAGATGGCCTCGTTGTTCTGCAGGTTGGCTGGTTAGATGAAACAAAGAGCAGCTGGGATGAGATCATCAAGTTGATTTAGCGAAGATTTCTCATAAAATATTAGAAGAAAAAACTCTGCAGATAACAGCAAAAAGACATTTAACACAAGTAACACAAGAATATGAATATGAGTGGGAGGTAATAGTACATGTGAAATCAGATTAAATAAATAGACACACACACACACACACACACACACAGTCATGTTTCCATCACTTCAGAGGACATTACATTGACTTCCATTCATCCCATGTAGAACTGTCCAGTCCCTATCATGAAGACTGCTAACCTAACCCTCACCTTCATTTAAATCTAACCTTACCCTAAGCTTAAAGAAAGTCTTCACCCTCAAATGTAATGATTTACCTTATGGGGACTTGCAGGTTTCTCCCCCAAAAAGAAGATGAGTTCCCACAATGTGCCTGTGTAAACACCACATGAGTAACTCACACAAACTTAAACTTTAAAATATACATGATGACATCATCAGTGAATATTCCCTACAGACGTACTGCAGGAATGCTACGTGCTTTTTCCCAAGGACACTCCAGTTTCTGAGCGCAAACTGGATGTATAAATAGAAACAACTTCTTTTTGTTTCTTTTCAGCCCAGCGAGTTTTATGCGCGACTTCCGGCCAAATGAATAAAGTAATCAGGCCGGAAGCTTCTCAGGAATGCAGGGTTATTATGAGGATATATGGCTCAGTGTGCAGGAAAACACACATCAGTCACTTATATAACTCCTCGGACTTGCGGAGCACTCATCCAGTCCCTCTGCTCTCTCCTCCGCGTGCGGGAGGCTCGCGACCGCCGCTGCTGCTGCGGGAGCGAGGAGGAATGCAGTGACGTCAGAAGGAAGGCTGGACACACGCGCGTGTGTGCGTGACGGGGCGCGCTAGGCAGAGAGAGAGAGAGAGACAGAGAGAGAGAGAGACAGAGAGAGAGAGAGAGAGACAGAGAGAGACAGAGATGTTCCGTCACACTCCTCCTGTCTACCTCCTGTGTGTGTGTGTGTGTGTGTGTGTTTGCAGGCGCGGTCACACACACTGAGCGGAGCCGGTCATGAGGAGAGTGTGTGCGCACATGGAGGACACGGAGCGCTGTGAGAGACAGCGAGGAGGAGGCGCTGGATGTTTGTGCGTCTGAAGCCAGCGGCGACTCACACTCACACTCTCACACACACACACGCACAGCGAGCCGTGAGTCGAGCAGCTGCGGGAGATCTGCACCACCATGGTAAGTTGTCTCCGGGGGTGACGGTGTGTGTGCGGCATCATGTTCCCGCGGCGCTGTCAGTGTCAGGGAGGCTGACGGACGGACGGCGTCTGTTTGGAGCTGTTGAGCAGTCAGGAGGAGGTGGAGGAGGAGGTGTGGGACTACATGCGTATGTGCCAAACTCGGGACCGCAGCTGAGGCCAAGTAGAGAACAGCTGGCCTTCATGCGAGTGTGGCCGTCCGGAGGCAGGGATATATTCGGTGTTTAGGACGGTACCGAACTGATCCCGGCTTGTCCACACACCGAGGCCTGCCTCCGTCCACCTGGGCCGGTGAGGCTGTGCTGCTGCTGCCTGTGTTGGTGCCGGTGATGCTGCCATAAAGTGATAAATAAGTGATGGTGTTGCTGACAGCGATGGTGATTGTATTGATGATGACCGTGGTAGTGAAGACGATGATGGTGATGGCAGCTGAACTTGTTACCCTCCGGGGGAAGACGTGATGGTGACATCATCAGGTCTAATGCCACCCTTTGGCCCTCTCAGCCAAACTAACCACACGCAAACACTCATTTATGTGCACGCACTCACACCAGTACATACATTATGGTTTCCTGTTACAGTATTGATTTGGCGTGCCATTTGTGCTGGATGGGTGTTATTTGAGACAGAGCCAAACACGGCCTTCAAACAACACGGACAGTGAAAAGAATATCTGACCCTTTTCTGCTCTCGTCCTACTATAATCTTCTGTCGTAGTAATCTAGTCTTCACTGCTTGATGTAAACGTCTTCGGTCCTCTCTGCCTTTGTTAAAAATGTGTGAAATATCAATCTATTTCTGGTCCGGTGCTTGAAGGGATGAGGCATTAGCAGCAGCTGACCTCATCTAAGCCCTTTTTCCTTTGGGCCAAAGGGCAAAATCATCAGCGCCGTCATTTCGTCTCATTGTGCTGTCTTTTCTTTGTCCTTCCAGGCGGCTCCCCTCCACTGAAGAACTTTGCTGCCCTGCACCCCCTCTTCCCTTTGTTCCCGACACCTTGACGCAACTATTGTCCGTTTCCTTTTTTCCTCCTGTCCCGTCTTCCTGTAGCCTTCCAGTTCAGCCCCTCGTCTGCCTCCCTCCATCCTGAATCCCCTCTTTGTTTCAAACATGGACTCCTCTGGAGAAATAAGCTCAGCACAGGATGGACATGTGGACCCGAGGTGCAGACCCGGTCGCTCGGACCTCAGTGGACTGTACCACCTGGGTCGGACGCTGGGCAGGGGCCACTTCGCCGTGGTCAAACTGGCTCGTCACGTCAACACCGGGCAACTGGTTGCTGTCAAGATGATTGACAAGACAAAACTTGATGTTATGGCAACAAGCCACCTCTTACAGGAAGTGAGGTAATGAATGATAATTATTCTGAATGACAGGGGGTGAGAAGAAAAGATCAAGGTTAGAAAAAGGTTGAAAAAACAGGTTGAAAAGTAAAAGTGGGAGCACTTTGTATGCTTTGTATATTTTAGATCAAATTGGGTTTCAAAAATCCAGATTTTATATTGTGTGTAAACAATTTGAAACTTACCTGAGCTGAAAATGGAACAAAAAGGGTGCTCCTGTCTAAAGTTTAAGGTGCCCTAAAAGTAGTTGCACCATTCAAAGCATCCTTAGTTGAAATCCTATTAAAAGCCAATTTTCTTGGTTACTTGGATTACCCCTTCAGATGATTACCTCACCATTGCTACCAATCATTTTCAGGTGCATGAGGCTGGTGCAGCATCCCAACGTGGTTCGCCTCTACGAGGTCATCGACACACCCACCACCCTCTACCTGGTCATGGAGCTGGCCGAAGGAGGCGACCTCTACGACTACATCCTCCGCCATGAGGGTGGAGTGGCTGAGGACACCGCCAAGCGCCATTTCGCCCAGATCGTGCGTGCGGTGGCGTACTGCCACCAGCTCCACGTTGTGCACCGGGACCTGAAGCCCGAGAATGTGGTGTTCTTTCCGCAGCAGGGGGCTGTGAAGCTGACAGACTTTGGGTTCAGTAACTTATTCCAGCCCGGGACGATGTTGGCCACCAGCTGTGGGTCGCTGGCGTACTCAGCTCCAGAGATTCTGCTGGGAGAAGAGTATGATGCTCCGGCTGTGGGTGAGAAATGCTGATTTTTGTCCTGTTTTTTTACATCTGGGAGTGTTGAGACTAATCACTGGCCCAGCTGGGAAAAATCAGAAGTTTTGCAAGATGATTAACCAAATGGAAAAGCAGCAAATACATACTTGTGCTATATCAAATTGGTATGTTAACTTTGCCCGACATTCGCCTGAATTCAGCTTATTGTCTTCTGAATTGGACAGTATCACCTATGATGAGTAATTTATGTAATGGAAATTAAAAAACACTTTTTGCTTCAAATCGTAGCTGCGGTCATATACAACGTCCTAATCATTCTGTTCCCAGATCAGCATTTCAAATGTTGCTGTAGAGGAAGTATCAAAATCTGAAATCTTAATTCGAGTGAATCAATCCATTTTAGCTTTACTGACTCATTTACTCCAGAATTTTCCATCCCACACAGAGCAGTCTTACCTTGAGGTCCATTTAGTAGCTGTTCTGGAGCTTTCTGTCATAAGTCATGTTTCTCATCCAATGAGAATTTGCCCAGTTGTCATGAAATTTTAGATTTTCAGTCTTTTTATTTGTAAGTATTTGACCTTTGACTGAGCAGTAAACAGAGGAGTCTGCAGTAAAGGTCCATTTAGTGTCTGTTCAGGAGCTTTCGATGACCATGCAACACTGTTGGTCATCGACTGCAACAGAAGGTGAACTTTTGTCACGAGCTGCTTCGAAGGTCAAGAATGAACGATTAAACAAATTTCTCTGATCACGGTTGGCACAGCTACGACAAACTGATAACATGACAAATAGTCCGTTTGCCAAAGTCAGCTGGAGGGCTGCCCCATTTGTATGTTTGTGTGTGTGTGTGTGTGAGGGATTACGTGGCCACATTTGTCCCCTCGACCCAGTGTCTGTATTCCAGTGTATATTCTTGTACTGCAGTGTGCGTGTCCCTGCTGCACGTAATCTTCCATTTTTATGTGCTTGTAAGTGTCTGGGTGTATGTATAGATCTGTGTGTGTGTGTGTGTGTGTGTGTGTAAAGGATTAGTGTGTGTATCTGGGTCAGTCTAGGCAAGCCAGCCAGTCATGAGCCAACTGGGCACGTTCTGCAGTAGAAACAAACACTGCAGCTCACCACCGGGCTCTCACACTGCATAGCAAGTAAGCATTTGTGTGTGTGTGTTTGTGTGAGAGAGAGAGAGACAGAGACAGATCGCGGAAAGAGAGAAAGTCCCATGCATCACTGTTTATCCATAGTATAGAGGTTGGTCTGCACTCCTGGGATCTGTGTGAAATCAGAGGTGAGGCCGGCTGGTAGATTGTGGGATTTGGCATTATAGAAAGAGAAGGAAAACTGAGGGATTTGGGCCCATGTCTCCTGTGGTGGGGGGCACAGCCATGTCCGCTTCAGGGAGGTTGATGGTCTTATCTTCTAAGCTGGACTAGGCTGGATTTTGGCAGTGTTTGGGCACTCTTTATTCTGGTGACCACAAATGCATCTGCACTGAATACAGATTTATCCCAATTATGAGCCGTTCTTTGGAAGGACACCTACGGCATTTGCTTTTCTTAAAAGGAATCGCTGCCTATGGTGAGGATGTGTTGAAAATGAGTAAAAACCAGTGAAGGCCTTATTTAATAGTTGTTTTCTCATACTGCCTTGAGATTTGTCTGCTTCTGATGGGTTTTATTTGCTAACCAGGGGCATGACACACATATGAAAAGGAGTGGCGATGAAGAAACCCTGCTCACATGCTTCTATAACTTCAGCATGACTTATGAGTTGCGTTAGTTCCTTTTTTCATGTTAGTTCCTGTTTCTAAAAGCATCCACACGAAGAGCATCCATTTAAATCCCTTTCTGTGTTTTATATTCTTCCATCCTCCAAGACTGTTTTCCGCTTCACCTCAACTCAAGTGCACTTCTCTGTTCTGTTTTTCCGTGACATGACTCAGCCAGTGAATATCATGATTATATCATCATTTTTATAGAAATGTACACTTCCACCACCCACACATAACCATAAATGTACGGGTGCATTATAATCCTGAGCCACACAGAGGAAGAGATGTCCCTAAGTGATCTCAGCTTAGTAAGGTGACTCATAAACCCGTCTCTATACACACATTCACACACACACACACACATGGATTGCTCTCTGTATCTATTTGATATTTCAACGCTAGGTGTTTGAAGACAGTGTGTGAATGTGTGCGTGTGTGTGTGTTTGATGATAGTCATATGATGTGCAGGAGAGGCAGGAAGGTCCACGGGACTTCTTGCCTTTGACAAAGATAAACACTGCCTACAGTTACATAATATCTGCTCATTTGCTGGCAAACACATGTGTGTACAGTTTTCGAGGTCAGAGTGTTAATGTTAGGCTTCACGTTAGAGTCACACATAAGAAAATGACTGGAAGTGGATATAAGGTCATCACTACTGGTGTAGCATGTGTTTGTCTGCTAAACATACATGTTTGTGTCCTTTTTCTTATCTAGATGATTTTGTTGCAGTGATGAGCACGTAAAGTTCGGGTAGAAGCCTGTCGGCTTGGTTTGTCATAGACAGAGGAGGCCACAAGTTATAGTTTGTGTGTGTATATGAGGATATATGTGTGAAATGTGCTCGGCTGAAACAGTCTACATATGGCCACGATTAGTAAGTTATGATGGAAAAGTTTGGCTCTGCAATGAAGTTACAGAAAATGTCAGATAAGAGGGGAAGAAGAGCTATACTGGTGGTGTATGCTCTGTGTAGGAGGAACTTCCAGACAGTGTAATCCTCTCTGGGCGTCAGCTACACACTGTTATTTACACTATGAGGTGTAAATAGCGTGGCATGTGGTTGTGACATGTAGCTATGAACTCACTCTGTTTTATGGGCCTACTTTGTTTGGTATGTGGTCCAATTGAATTATTCACTTGAAAAATTGAGCAAAGCAGACAATGTAACATTATTTTTATATGTTTTCAGTGCAGTGAAAATTGAGTTTAATGGGAGAAAAGGCTGCTCTCTAAATCTATAAAACCGTAAATGGCAGGCTTTGGTGTTGATCCCATTCTTTAAAGAACTTTTACAAGATGAGGAAGATTCAAAATAAGTCAAATACTGTAATGAAGTCTAAGGTCATGTTAGCTTAGAGCCTTCTGATGTGCTGCCCAGTATCCACAAAGTGTGATATATCGAACCACAGCAAAAAGTTTCATTTAGGATAATGACTTTCCATGCCTCCTCTTTGGCTGGCCACAACAGGGTATGCCCCACTCATTTCTCTGCTGCAGGGTGGAGGGTGATGGTTGCTTGTTGCCCAGCTCTGAGCAGCACATAGAGAGCTTGTCCCCCCCCCTAAACATCCCAATTTAGATTTAGAAGGAATAGCTGGATAACCCGAGAGTTTTTTTTTTTTTTTTTTTTTTTTTTTAGAAAAAAACTTTTTGTCAGTGTTTTCATATCAACCTGAAGGCCACTGAACCAAAGCTTGCAAAGCCTAGAACCAGCACACTACCACTACCCTACACTACCACTGTAGAAAATACAACAATGCAGAAGAAAATACAACAATGCTGAAAACAAGAGACACATCAAACATTATCCACAAAGCCTGAAATAATGCAGTGTTGGAAAGAGTGATATTTCTGCCTGAGCCACTATAAAGTCACAAAGTTACAAAATTGATGACAATGATTCCTATATTGGGTTCATGAAAAATGCACCTCTGCATGCACTGTAAATGTACATAAAGTCATCCTGTTCCCAGTGTTATCAGGACCATTACATCAGTTGGAAGATAATGACATTTGTCAAGATCATGAAAAAATAACTTTATAATTGGTCCAGTGATTTTATGAATGACCTGAATGTAACACTTAACAAATTGCCACCATGCAGTGGATACTGGGATACTCTGGCTTTGTCCTCCAAAAGCTAGACAAATTAGGGCTGCATTTTTTGGTCTGAACTTGGAGGACCCTTTGGAACGGGGCCGGCCTTGTTGACCCTGTATGACGTATTTGGTCTTGAAATGCGCACTTCAAAGAGGCAGCCCCTAAAAAGGGCCTGAGCTAACCATAAAACCAGGATCATTCACTCTGCCTGTCTTTGCAGCGCAGCTGAACTCAAACAAGCGTTTGTATCTCAACACTTTTATAGTTAAACTGCTCTTCAAATCTAGAATCAACCCATCTACATCTTGTTTGTGTGTGTGTGTGTGGGTGTGTGGAGTTGATGTTTGTGCTGTCAGCAGGCCACTAATGCATGGTGAGAATGTGTGATATTCCCCAGCGAGCAGAGAAAAGTACACTCCCAGCACTCAGTGGCTTCTCCTCCCTGTTGCATAACACTTCTCTAGACTGAACTCAGCGTGCCTGTGAGCGTGCCCGTGAGTGTATATTGTATGATGAGAACTGAGGGCTGTTGTTTGGACCATCATGAGTATAATGTGGGACAATGGCCCAATGTTTATCACACATGGGGCTGGAACGCATGAGAATCTATGGATAGTTATGGATATGAATGAACCCCACTGTTTCGATATGTATTGTAGATTTTTGAATCCCTCTATAGGTAGACTGATTTTTTTCACATTGATACAATTGTATATAATTGCTCATTGGTCTCATTATAAAGTCATATACAGCTGTCCAGATCCAATGCAGAATAAAATCTATCATCTGTAAGCTAAAACTAACTCCCACTACCACATTTGTCATTTCAAATAATGAAAACTAATTGTTTGTACAGTCATTTACACAAGTTGTTTGCACAAATAATGATGTTTAATTCTTATCTTAACTAATGGTCTGTGCGTATATTCTTATAAGAGGATGTTGATATCAGCCCTCTTCTTGGATGTATTGGACAAAGTGAACTGGTGAGGCAAAGTCAGGGATCAGTACAGCACACCAGCAGCCAGACGAAAAAACAAAAATGTGTGATTTATTATATATTATTATATATATTATATATATATATATATATATATATATATATATATATATATATAATGGATAATGGAAAAATAACCACAACCACTTCTTTACCAAGATTAATGTGCTACTGATTGAATCAGTTTTTAAACATGCAGTGCAGTGCTCCCTGTAAAACTCTGAGGGCAGATTAAGTCCTCTAACTGACTCATGAAACAAATTGATTTTAGTAGAGACAGCATTTATTAGATACACGATCTGGCTTTATTTCTAGTGTTCCATCAGAGTTATCACACAATGTGAACACACTGTGCATAGTTCCTATTTCCAGTGTTAGGGAGAAACACAAGGAGCGACCGAAGAAAAAGAAGAAGGAAAGATCATTCTCAGAATAGCACAACACCACAACAAGCCCTCTGTTTGTTATGGCCTTCAGCCCTCAGCTCCCTTTCCTCTGTGTGTCTCTGTGCGTGTGTGTTTCCTTGAACCGGCTACAGTGTTCTCGCCTGGTGCAGGCTGTTCTGAGTTTGCATGGGCCACCTCTCACCGAGTCTGCATGCATGCGAGAGAGAGGGAGGGTGGTGTGGCAGGGGGGGGGAGGAGACGGGAAAAGAACACGCTGTCAGCACTGTCGGTCAGCACCAGGAAGCCTGTGTGTGTGCGTGTGTGCCCTGTGTGTCTTTAGGTCATGGGTCAACAGGACCAAGCCCATCCGTCTGCATGTTTCACACACTTTAGACACATAAAACCGGACATCCACCTCTTATTCACAAGCTTTCCTCTCATATTTCCTCACTTCACTGAGGACCATTGACCTCATGCAGACTTGTGTAGGACTTAGCGGAGAGGCAGCTCCATTGCTCACCCTGACCTCTGACCTTTCTGTCAAGGGTGCGGAGGAGGCAAGAATACAGTACAAGTAATGGAATACTGGAATACATAAATAGCATTATTTGTATTTGATGTAGGACAGAGTCTGTAGGCTGCTTCAGAAAATAACTACAAGGTGTTTTTAAGTCAAATTCAGAAAGGACAAATATTTTTAAACACCCCTTATGAACTATGAGGCTCACGCAATTCTAAATATGATCTGATGGCAGAGGAATTGTAGGCTATTTTAAGGCCTGAGCTGATTTGCTATTTAAGACTAACTTTTATGCTTTTCTGTGTGTGTGTGTGTGTGTGTGTGTGTGTGTGTGTGTGTGTGTGTAAATGTTCTAGATATCTGGTCTCTTGGGGTGATCCTGTACATGTTGGTGTGTGGAGTCCCTCCCTTCCAGGAAACCAACGACAGTGAGACTCTGGTCATGATTCTGGACTGCCGCTACTGCATCCCCGAACACGTCTCGAACGACTGCAGAGAGTGAGTACTGATGAATGACGCTCGGTTAGACCAACACAGTGGTTGATAGGATAAATATTCCAAAGTAATCTGTTAAATGCAAATATTTTACTGTGTTTGCACATTTTATTCCTTGATCGTAAATTGATTTTCCATTAAAAGATTCATTTTCTCTCAGCTTTCCTGCTGTTGAATAGACATGCTCACCCTGCCTTAAGAAGCTGCTGACCGTAAAATCATCTCATTAGTGTGTGTTTCAGTGGATAATGTTAGTGTCCTAGTTATGTCAGAGGCTCCTCCACCCTGCTGCAAACAGTTTTTGGTGAAACAGTGGATACTCTCTTGGCTTTAGACATTGAGTGCTATCTATCTAATACTGGCTTTTGTTCTCTTAAATACTGAAATGTCTGTGTCCTTGATCTTGAATTGTTCAGTCTCGTCAGAGGCACACAAACACTTCCCTGGAACAAAATACAACTTGCATGTACTTGTGTATCTTCACCTTCACGCCTCGCACCTCCCACCAAAACACACACACACACACACACACACTGTCCCAGCTCACAGGACTGCATCAAATACATCAATACAGTCTGATCTGCTGCTGCAGCTTTGGAGAGTGAATGATGTTACTGCTGAGATAAAAACACAGTCTTCAAGGTAATTCCATTAGCTCACTATTGACTCAACAGATGATTAATCAATAGAGGAAGTAGGTGGTTGGCAGAAGTTTATTAAATCCGAATGAAAATTTGGATCCACATTCAAAAAGCACTCACCCCTTTTACATTTGTTATTAAAAGCCAAATATAGGTGCTTGGTGTCTGCAGGATTTGAAAGGTTTCCTCAGAAATAAAGGCCATAGAGGGTATTAAAAAGTCTTGTCATGTTTTCTCTCTACAATTTTTTTAATCTGACTGCAGGCTGACAGGAGACGTTATACGTCAATAAACTGAAAGTTGGATCGTTTAGACATTGGGTTCAGCAAGCGGGATAGCACCATTGTTTGAGTTTTGCTACAAGCAACGGTGTCTAGCTGTTTCAGGAATTTACTTAATATTCACATCAATCACTGCTCCTTCATGGGCTCCGCTCCACCGTTCACAGCGCATAATGGTGGATAAACAACAACAGAATGAGCGAGCAACGAGAAAACAACAGTTTACATCAAAGATAAGTAAACAGAACAAGAGTGATGAAGCAAAGCTTAGTTAAAAAAGGAGAATCAGACCAATCATGCTGAAAGGAGGGGCTTTAGAGGTGAGCTGTATCCACCGTAGATAGACAAGAAGGGAGCTGCAACTTTCAAAATAAGAGCACTTTGTCCTCATGTTATCCACTGGTGCCAATAAGATAGCACACACAGAAATACATGTACTCAAGACGGTGAAATCAGTGTTTTAAAGATACAAAAAGTTGGTTAGTGTGGCATTAACTGCAGTGTAAAAGAGTACAGGTTGCTTGTGTAAAACAACAGCAGCATCTGCATGCAGTAATTGTTTTGAAAGCTCACTGAATGAAAACGTTATGTGCTGATTTCCAGTTCCCAAGTGGACCTCAAGTGGGTTGTTAGTTTGTCTGCGGCTGCGACCATATCCTGGAACATCTGAACCAGCACTTGTCATATGACTTAGCCCTCGGTCACATGATGGTGACTGTGATTTCTGAAAAGGAGCACAATAGAACAGAACGACCTTCTGGACATTAGAAGCTCATATAGACAACATCAGTAAGATGTGAAGACATGTGGAGATGGCCTAGATCTGATCTAAATCAGGTCATTCTCTGTGTCAGGATCAGTTGCTGTAATGGCTGTTCACCAAAATGTGAAAAAGTAAAGCAAGCAAACAGCAGCTTTTATTCTTTCCATGAAGGCAAAGCAAGGCAAATTTATTTATATAGCAAATTTTAGCAACATGGTAATTCATAGTGCTTCACTGAAAGAAACTGACAGCCTTGAGACAACGTGCCAAAGAAACACACCACAAAAAAGGCGTCATTACAACAGAAAATATAAACAAGCTAAAAATGAATAGCACAGGGATAAAATACAAACAAATGTAACAGTAAGAAAATGAATAATTTGACTTAATTAAAAGCAGCGGCAGTGCAGAAATGTTTTTCGATCCTGAACAATTAAGTGTTTTATAAACCAACAGCAGTGTTTTGAAATCAGTTCTCTGACAAACGGGAAGCCTGGGTCAAAAACCTGAGAACTGGAGTGATGTGATCCACTGTCTTTATCTTTGTGATGACTCAACAGCAACAGTGTTATGAATCAGCTTCAGCTGTCTGGTTCGAGTGAGTCTGATCGAGTCTCCTCACGATAAATGCATGGACAAGTTTTTCCAAATCCTGCTGAGACATGAGTCCTTCTTAAGGTGATTCTTAAGGTGATAGTACGCTCACTTTGCAATTGTTTTAATACGGCTGTTAATATTCAGGCACTAGTCCATGACTACACCAAGATTTCTGGCTTGGTTCGTTGTTTTTTTGCTGCTTGATGCTAAGCACTGGCTTTTAATCATTCCTCATTGACCTTCAAGTATAACTATATAAATTTTGTCTTTGTTTAACTGAATAGAGTTCTGGAATATCCAATCATTGATTTGGATCATGCACTTACTTGTGATTATAGTGGACCAAACCCTCCTGCTGCTGTAAATTTGTGTATCGTCTGCATAACAACTTATTTCACTATTTTTGATAATGAAACAAAAACACCTCTCTGTCTTTTCCCTGTCAGCCTGATCTCCAGGATGCTCCAGAAGGATCCGTCTCGCCGTGCTTCTCTTGAGGAGATCGAGGCTCATATGTGGCTGCAGGGGTTGGATGACGCCCTGCTGAGCCCAGAGGCCCCACCACCCTGGCTCTCAGGGGCCCTCTCTCCCAGCTCTCCCCGCTCAGGAGTACCTGAATGTGGGGACCTGCTTGCCGTGAGGCCCTCGCCTCAACAGGCCTTCCCTGGACCCTGGCAGCCCAGCCTCAGCTTCACCCTCCGTCCCCCTCTGGCTGAGGAGCCTGCGGTCATAAAGAACCTGCCTGCGCTTCACAGCAGATCTGTAGAAGAAGAGGAGGAGGAGGAGGAGGAGGAGGAGGAGGAGGAAGTTTGGTGAAAGAGGTCAACTGTTTGCCATCTTTAGCAGTGGCAGAGTCAGAGCGAAAAACTGAGGAGATGCTTGATGGAGCAGATGATGAAGAGTGCAGGAAAGAGGATCAAAAAGAATTGGAGGAAACAGAGGAGAGAAAGAGGGAGCAGCGAGATTTGGCAGAGATGAAGATGGAAATAGAGAGAGAAGACGGAGGGTGTGTGATTTCAGACCAGCCAGTCAGTCATGGAGACAAGCCGGGCAGTCTGAAACCTGAAGCCCCACTGTTGTCTCTGCCTAGTTTTGGGGTACCGTGCTGTCAGGGGCAGCCAGACTCCACAAGCCCAGAGGGAGGAAAGGATGAAGAGACAGAACCTAACAACAACACCAACAAACCTCCACCTCTTTTCTCTGAATCATCTGTCCCCTTCGTCCCCATCTCCTCTGCCAGACTCATCCTGAATGAAAAGGAGGCGCAGAAAAGCGGAAGAGAGACTGAACAAGATGAGAAAACGCAGGAAGGGGGAAGAGATGACCTTGTGACAGACAGAGCTCAACCCCACAATGCACTGGGGGCCCGGGATGAGGCTGTCCCAAAGGCGGAGCAGGGGAAACGACATAGCCTAAAGCTGCGTGAGAGACTTTTTCAGTTCCCTCTGTGTGAGAAAGCTCTGGCCTTCAACATACCAACACAGAACAAGCCCAAGATCCTGCCTCTGGCTCAATACAACTGCTGCCATGTGCTATAAATGACCACAGCTTGGGCGCCGCCTGTGATGCGCCGCTCACTTGGGACATGCAGGCTGTTTAGCAGTGGGCAGGTGGCTGGCTGCAAAGCACAAACCTTGTGAAGTGGCAAACCGCTGAGCTCCCCACTGAGCCTCTCTGCTGCAGAGACCTTGAGGCACGAGAGCAAAGGGCCTCAGTATGTGAACTCTCAGTGTACAGGATGGGACGTGAACAGCTTCATACCTGCAAAAACTCAGCTCTAGCATTGTGCTCATGTAAAAAAAAACATTGTATTAAGCTGGAGGTGGTGTACAGCACAGTCGTCAGACTTAGTAGAACCTCATGCATTTGCTGCTGTGTACAGGAGCAACTAATAACGACTAGACTGTATCCAATCTGTAGCTTAGAAACCATACTGGACCTACAGGAGAGGGGGAGACTTAAGAAAGACTAACGACAGCAAAAGACAGACATAATGACTGCAACAGTTTTTATTGAATAAGCTATAGTCTGTTTTTCTTGTTTAAAACGTGCCTAAAAAATAGAATGGGTTTCATACTGTACAGGGACATGGTGTCATTTTGGTCCTGACTGTAAAAAGCTCTAAAAGTCAGAATGGTCCAGCACTCAGTAGATCCATGATTTCATATTTTATAATGTATGAATTAGAAGAACCAGCTTCTGCTACAGAGTAGCACTCATTTCCTGTTCCCTTTGCACAACATGCTTCTGTCATTGGTTTAAAAGCTCTTAAAATATAAGCTCTATTAAAGAAAGACTAAGACTGTTATGATATGATATGATATGATATGATATATGATATGATATGATATGATATGATATGATACTGTGTAATATATGCCTAAGACTGAGATGATGATGTTATTTTCTGTTCTCTTAATCTAAAGTCTTAATGATATAATGACTTGTTCTAACATACTGCATAGTACTATTAATAGGATCATTGATCAGGATGCAGGTCTTCCATTGTATTTTGAATTATACTGAACTATTTAATAATACTAGATCATAACAGTTTTATTTTGGATGTGCAGATGTTCCTTGACTTTTTTTATAACGTGACAAAGATATTAATTCTCTGAAGAGATAGGTGACTTTGTGCATGTTATTACTGTTATTTATCACAATATACCTCCATGTGTCTTGGATCTGACAGCACATTGTTCTTGTGCAAATGTAAGTACCTTGAAGTAACCATCTGAATGATGAATTGCACACAGTACAACTACTAGCTTTCTACAAGCAGTATCCTGGGACTGATGTATGGATTTGTTGGTCAATTAGACCAACAGATAGTGATATGTTATCATGTAGCTCAGGAGTCCCTCCAGATGGTATTATTTTACCATATAATGCCTCTGAGCATTTCTATATTTTCTCACACACACTGTGTTTTCCCTCTTTTAACGCAGAGACAAGAAGTGTAAATGTTTGTAAAGTTAAAGAAGGCCAAAGCTGTGCAATAAGCTACATCTTCCTCCTGTAGTTCAGTAAACAGCTTATTCCTGTCAGCCAGTGCAGCTTCATGGGTACAACAAATTGGATTTTTAACTTGTGACCTGTGATCCGACGCTTCCTGCCTATATAGGGAGCAGCTGTCACATGAAATCTGATTATATTTCATCAGCCATTGAAGCGTAAAATCTGTGCAGAAGAGGGATAAAATCCCATTATTTGTTCCTGTGTGATTGCAGCCTGTCTCTCCTCAGTCTGTCTGTGTCCACTGACCTGCATTGTAACAAGGACCACATCTCTACGGAGCCATGAACTTATTTTTCTGTATTTATTTATTAAAATGGATTCAATCAACAGGATGATTGTGTGAAGTGTCCTGATATTATAGAGAATGTGGACCAGGACACAGTGTAGCTTCTCCCACACACACCAGAAACTAAATGTCCTCTTCTCAGCAAGGCTGAATCACCAGCTTAGGCAACTGGGGCCTTAAAAGCCCCAGACTGACTGTATGTTGACATGCTGTATGTGTTAATAAGTAAGTAAATGAATAGACCGACAAGGCACAGAGAGTGGGAAGAATAGGGAATAGATGATGAGCCAAATGTTCATTTCAGGATTAACAAAATGCTTTTAGAAAATTACCAACTCAGGGTGGGACAGAGCTGTAATAATGCAGTGGTGGGAGATTCTTTACTTTCACCAAAAGAATGGCTCCCGATGGTATTAAATTAGCATATTCATTATAAAATTTGATCATTTTTGTGCAGTGCAGTAACAGTAATAAAGCAGCTTTAAAATAAAAGTGAAATATTAATGACTTTACCACAGTTTGGCTGGATTCATCTATGACAACATTAAGCAGAATATTTTTAAGCTTGTCAAATGTTTTGTATGTAAAATCTAACGTGGACAACCTAACATATTTTGTTTTGTTCAGCCAAAGAAATTCAGTTTACATGAGACAAAGAAACGCACATTCTTACAATTGACAAGCTGGAATCAGGGAATGTTTTGAATTTATTGCTTGGAAATCAAATTAACTTAATTGAAAATTGGTGATTAATTTTCTGTTAATCAACTACGTGATTGATGGATTAAACATGTCAGCTCCAGTAAAGTAAGCATTAACTATATCTGTCAAATGAATGTGGTGGAGCACAAAGCAGAACCACCTCAGAAATGTAGTGAAGTAGAAACACATCAAATGAGAATACTCAAGTACTTTAAAATTGTAAGTGCTGTTCTGGAATAAATGTTACACAAGTGGGTTGGAAATGCTCATTAAACCCATTAACTATTCATAAGCAGTAGACATGACAACCAACCTGTATCATTCAGTGAATTTATTTCAAGACAACCACCTCTGTTCTTGACCTGAAACCCTGATCCTGGGACCAGATTGTCTAAAAGTTTATCTTCACTAACACATGACGGCCCTTCAGAACAGATAACACACAAACACTCTCACACACAGGTTTATGATTAGTGTGCACACATACAGCTGCAGCTGCTTGAGGAAGTCTCACCATCCATCTTTGCTGAAGCCTTCTGCAGCCATCAGGGCTTGTGAAAAGCTGCATGTGGAATAAAATAGAAAGTGTAGAGTGCCTCCTGGTGGCTGTAAAAAATACTAACTCCTAAAAATAATAATTTATATTGTGAACAATACACCCCTATTAAGCAGAAGACATGGTGGACTTTGCGAGTGGGTTCATCCGTACATTCATTATATTATTATATAAGTCAGTCTACCAGCAGTGAAGAGTCAGGTAACACTCATAGTATGAATGTAAAGTATCGAACTATAAAGTGAATTAGGTGTTGCAGCACAGTGATAATCCTTGGAGGCACACAACAGACTGACAAGTGAGGAAAGACTGAAATCCAACCATTAAAAAAATAAAACATTTAAAATAGCAAAGCACATAGTGGTTCTTTGGTAGCACCCCATCACCTTTAAATGCAGATCCAAACTCGGCACACAGTTCACCCACAGTTTTCATCCCATGTTATAGATGTCACATGACCCGATAACCATACTGTGATTGTTTGAGGAGAAACAGAACCATCAAAGGAGGACACAAGTGCAGCTAACTGCCCAACCACAAGCAAATTCAGACAAGAAAGTCCATTTATAAATAAAGGTGCTAAATTCTATTATTTTTTCATTGTCAGCAATGAGTAAACTGCAAGTTTAGGGTAAAGGATTATAATCCAAGTAGCATTTTTTCCATGTGATGGAGCCATAGACTAATTCAAGGTATGTTCTTTTTATCTAAAAAAAAAAAAAAATATATATATATATATATATATATATATATATATATATATATATATATATATATATATATATATATATATACATAATATTACAGTTTTGTCTTCTTATAATCACTCCAGTGATGATACTGTCCTCCTGAACTGTAGCTTATTAACTACAGGTAATAGCACTAAGCAAAAGCAAAAAGGAAAAACAAACCAGAAAATTTTGTCACATAGTCTGCCTGTCTTCGACCCCGCCAGTGGTATCAGATACTCTGTCCTGTCTGTCCCTTACTACTGTAAATATTGACTGTACATACTGTAACCTGTTGCCAGCTTCCCCTCATTAAATCTGAAGAAACCCTGTGAAAACCTCCTTTAAACCTCTAAACCTCCAGAGCGTAATATTTTAAAGGTCCTCTGTACACATAAGCAATACCTTTCATTTCCTGTCTACTATTGAATAAACAATTTTTAGCTGCTCTTTTAATTGCACTTGCAGTGTAGAAGTAGTATGAATGAGTATTTCAAAGTGTATACATCGCAGAAGCACCGTGTTACGTGGTGAGAGCAGCAGAAACGCTAGGTATACAGGGTAAGTATACAGGGTTTAAAAGTATACATTAGGGGCACAGCAGTATGTATTGTGGGCCCTTGGAGATCCAAGACTTTTCTCCTGTGTGGGTCCACACAACACTGAGGTTGGTACTGTATCTTCTGGTTGTAGCAGGATAGCACAGGACAGCATGAGGCATCAGCGCTGATCAGCGCTGTGAAACTCAATCAGGACTCTTCAGAATGCAGCTTCTGGATGAGATAAAGGAAAAGTTGTCACACAGATGAAGGACACCCACAGAAGATAAGGCTAAATGATGAAATATATGGGGGTAAACCTGCTGTCTCAAGGCCTGCATGGATGTGTACTCAATTTGCTGTCTCTTTTTGCAGATCCAGTCTGGTTCATCAGGGATCAGTACAGCCAAAATCACCTTAACCAAGATCAGCACGTGCTGCAAGCACACACAGACATTAAAAGGTCAGGAAAACACACACTGATGTGATTATTTTGAATGTGACTGTCTCCGTCCTCCTCCTTACCTCGACCAAAACAGCCAACAGCAGAATGTTTGTGCTGCTCATCCCGCCCTCCTGACACAGCCTCTGTAACCATGGTGACAGCATCAGAAGCCAGCAGTTGGACACGACGGAGACAAAACTCAGGACCTCGAAAGCAATCTGAAACACAAGACAAAGACATGAGTTGTTCGCCCTTAACTCACCCAGTGTGACACACCGGCCATGTCTCATTTCTGTGCGTTGTGTTTTCTGCTGACCTGCCAAACGCCCATGTTGGCCACAGGGGGGCAGAAAGGTTTGCGGAAGAGCCTGCATATTTTGTAGGCATCTGATCGGATCTCTGTTATGTTATTGATAAGCAGCAGCACGGCCGTCAGGGGATACACGCAGGAGAAGAGACTCAAGTACCCAAACTGCACTAGGAGCTCGATGTATTCCGCAAACAGACCCTGTGACAAAACAAGCAGCCGTGTTATACACTGTCCCAGAGTATGCTAATCCTGCTTCTGAAATGCACTTTTTATCAGTGCTGTACACTCACAGGAAATGCAGGAAGGGTGCTTTGGTTCTGAAATTTATCCTCCTCTGGGTCGTCTTCATTCTCTGACCTGTTGGGGGCACTGATGAACCGGTCCACCAGGAAGGGTATGACCACCTCTGTCACCTGATTCACCAGCTGGGACACTATCAGCAAAGATGCTAGACGCTTTAGACAAAGAGAATGTGCACATTTATTGTCAAGCAGGAGGCCTTGTTATTTCATTCACTGACTTTTAGCAGTCATTCAGAAAAGTGGCACTACTCGTCGTAAGTACTGATCTGTTCTGCTTCCACATGGCTGAACTGCCACCCACATCTAAGATTTGTCAAGTGATCCAAATACACCTAGTGTTGTGCTCATTGATGTGCGCTTTTTCAGCTGGTTAGAGACACAATTAACCAATCAAAGCTTTGTAGGCAGAATTAAAAGTGGGAATGTCATCTTCCTATAAAAACTACATCCATGATAAATAGTGAGAGAGAAATGGTGTGAATGACACTGACGGTTATTATAAATGAATTTACAGAAATTCTTACTCTTCAACATATTTATTTGATGTGTGTAAAAATAAGAAGCAAAAATGCAAATATGTGCTAGCAACCACAAAGCTAGCTTTCATGATAGACATGGTGCAAATTGAAGGAAATGTCGTGTTGCATTATGGGGATCCAGTATTTCTAGATCTTGACCCACATTACCCATAAAGATCAGAATATCTTGGCCTCTTTTACACTGTTATGTTTTTTGTTTTTTTAAAAGTTGTCTCGTGGAAGTTCCTCAAGTTTGAAGTACATTACTAAATCAATGGAGTGGCTTCTTAAAAATGCAAAACATAAAACAATACTGCGAATAGTGACAGAATTGTAGAGTTCAGCCGTTACCTTACGAAGCAAAGGCACATCCTGCTTGAAGAAGGCGATGTGGAAGAGCACTGCAAAGTAGTTGAAGAAGGTGAACTAGGGGAAGAGAGAAAATCGCCTGGTAAAGGAACCTATTGGGTTAAAAGGATGTTAATGTTTAGACAGGAGAGGAGGAACTAACCACTAAGACTTTGGCTGTCAGATGGTTCTCGAAGGCTGACTCCTCTCTGTGGTTCTCTGAAAGGAAATGTAAGGTTAAGCAATAGATTGTCATAAGTGTAATGAACACTAACATAACCTGATCAGTTGTTTTCCCTCTTTGTGTCCGTGTCTCCCTCCCATACTCCTTTTCCTCACCTAACTCAGTGTTTGCCACAAATATTACAAAGACAAATATTATTTGTATTCATATTTTCATGATTCTTCATTCTCCCCATGGCATCACCTCCATTTCACTCACCATATTCAGTCAGAGACTGTGCCACCGTCCTGTAAACAGTCGCCAGCATGTTTGTGTAGACGATATGAAGCACTGAGGGTATGTAGAGAAAAGTCTGAGACAGAAGAGAGTCCCAGGCTTTGTGTAGCGCTTGCACCTGGGCCTCTGCCCAGTAGAAACCGAGCATACCCAGCACCACCAACCCTGCAGGAGAAAGAGACATGAGGATAGGACTTCTGTATCACTTTGTGCTCAGTTGACAACATCACAGATACCTCTTAGACTCAAG
Source organism: Scortum barcoo (assembly GCA_023238725.1). Classification (NCBI taxonomy): domain Eukaryota; kingdom Metazoa; phylum Chordata; class Actinopteri; order Centrarchiformes; family Terapontidae; genus Scortum; species Scortum barcoo. The sequence goes on along the minus strand of CM041536.1, from coordinate 24,887,217 downwards.
TCATCGAATAAAGCAACTAATGAATATCATGGTACTTTTCAGCTCAGTAATATGAACTAACAAACTCATTCAACTTTAAAATTCAGGCTCTACCTAGAAACAGGCCCACCACTGGGACTGACACCAGTGCCATACGCAGGTCTCTCTGCCATTCAGGAAAGAGCGGCTCCACACGACCTGTCACTGGGTTGATCCCAACCTCGCCGTGGAAACCGGGCCGAGGCTCTGCAAAACGCTCGGCGAGTTTCAGGGTCCCCCAGCGGTAGGAGAGGGAGGAGCTCCGACGCTTCCACATCTCCATAACCACCGTGGACCAGATCATGCTGAACACCGCCAGGATCATGTGACCGCTGACAGCTGATCCCGATTCATCTTCAACACTTGTGGCCTCCGAGCCCATCTCCTTCTGAACCTCACCTGTCAGGGGCCAGAAAAACTTAATGTCCTGTTAATCTGTTTTTCAGCTAACAGATGCACTCAGGGTTTGTTCAGAGTTCAAAGAGTTGAAATTCATCATCCATTGGCCTAAATTACAAAGTGGAACATCTTATCCTCAGTAAATGTAACACCCCTGAATCAAACAAGTGGAAAGACTGAAATCCAGAAATTAATATTTTTAGCCACACTAGTGATGCGGATCACCGCTTCCAACACTTTAATGAAGAGCAGGGAAAAAAAATGTAATGGATGCACTACCATTACATTTGGAACATTCATAATCTCCGGGTGATAAATTGTGATGCTTTCGCTGTTTCCCTGATTTTTAAAACATTTAAAATGATGGTTATCCTTGGCTACACATTGAAATGAATGATATCAGTATCAGTATTAGTATAACATCTTAAAAGATAATATGTTGACATGCAAATAATTGGTGGGTCCCATTTAGCATGTCAGCTTGTTAGATACCATTCTAACATATAAACGTATGGTGGTCTATATTATGGAAGCCGAGAACAGCTGTGTTTGCAATCATTTTTTTAATGCTGTTATCTCGAGATCACAAGATCATTTCTCTTGTAATCTCAAGAAATCAAAAGGCCAATTTTAGGACAACCTCTTTTTTGTGTTTCATATTTGTGTTGCATTGATTTTCATTTTTCAGAAACTGACGCCACCTTCTGTTTAAAAAACATAAGATAACCCTAAGACATATTTTGGAGTTCCAAAGCAAATCTTTTATGGACTTTTCTCTGGTGATTTGCTCTAATTATTGTAGAGGACATTGTAGCATGGCCTCCAGAAAAAAAAAAGCTGTGATAAATTATCTCAAGAAATCAGCCATTTGTTTTCTGGAGATAATGAGATAAATTAACCAATTATCATGAAAGACCAAGTTTTGTTTTTTTCTTATCTCAAGATAATGAAATGATCAACTCGTGATCTCACTTTTATGGAACTGAAAAAATTATTGCAAGCATGGCCATTTGTAATGAGTTTAACAGACTCACAATGTGTGGCCTGGTAAACATTTGACATTGTTGCAGTTGTCCCTTCGGTTTTTATTTTGGTGTATATTGTACTGCACACCAGCCAGTGAAAATGAGTATACTGTTTGCAATATACTTGCATATATTTTTTTGATTTGGTTGAATGGTTTAAACCTGCTGCTTCTACTTCTGATATGTGCTGTCTTGTGTGGCTTTAAGATACGAATCAAGGTGTGAGCAGCTTTCTGATTGGTTAGTTAGTTTCTCATAAGTTACCTGTGTAGGTCAAAGCCTTTCAAGCTTGTGTCCATTCCAATGATAATTTTGTTTTTGAGTGCTAAATGCCATACATTGTAAACATAAATGAAAATCCACACACCTACCTGAGAAGTATGAGATGGATAGGCCCAGTATCGCTGGAGGGAGCAGAGACCAGGTGTAGAAATCAAGGAAGCTGAAGTAGAAACCCACAGAGCTTCCAAAATACCCATTGACTGAATCTGGATAGAGCAGCAGACAGAGGTGCCTGGTGTCAGAGCATGTACAGTTCAGTTGTCTTACAGGCACAAAATATAAACTGTCACCCACACAGCCATCTTTTGTAAATTCAAACTCCTCTCACGGGTGAAACAAGTATAAAAAAACATATTTGCATCAGTCCCTGCATGCCCGTCTGCTTACAAGCAGTCATGTGGTTGTCGTTGTGTAAAGTGTGTGCGTGTGTGTGTGTTGTATTTACACCCACCCAGTGGCTGAGCCAGCTGATTCCCAGAGTACCAGGCTTTACTGAGATCCTTCAGTTTTTGTGGGTTGTGGAGGGGAAACGTGTCCACAATAATGCCAGCTGAGCCAAGCTTCTGCCCTGCAACAACGTTTAGTGTTACACACACAACATCAAAGCAACACTCCAACCCAAGTTGATTGTGGGACATGGTAGAAAGAAGGACATTTTTTTAAGTGAACAACAACTAATCCACACATAGAGTTACAAACACACACACACACATATGCCACACACACTGAGGCTGATGCTGACTAAAGCAATTTCTTGACTGAATGTGAGGAGAGAAGAACAGCTGAGGTCAGCAAGACATAGATGCACGTAGTACGGCTGGATACTGGCTGAATGTGGAGGCAGCAAGCAACAACTCATATTTACAACATGGCTGTCAACATGTCCAAAAAAACTCATTCACGATCAGATTCCTCTAAACACACAATATGTGATGAGATGAGTGTACTCCAGAACATGCTGTGTTTGTATCTTCGTCATTCAATGAAATAATCAAATTAAGTGAACAAATTGAAAAAAATGATATCATCCTTCTCACTGGTAGATTGTCTTCAGATTGCTCCAATAATTAAGTATTTATCTCTATGGATATCTTTCTAGTGTGTCTGCCCATACTGGTGTGAACGATGAGAACACTCACAGATGTTGTCTCGGTGTTGCAGTGCTTTGCTTTCGGACAGGCCGGGTATTCTCAGGTCTCTCTGAGCCCGCAGACCGTCCAGCTCATACTTCACTATGTACTGCTTCTCCGCCAGGGTCAGGAACACCTCCATATTATCTGTCACACACATGAACAGACACAGATGCATGGATGTTGCCCTTCATGCATGAATACAAACACACACATGAATGAACAACACAGTTTTTAAAAGAACAAGACGTACGTAAGAGTGTACGGCCATGTTAGCAGCTCTGTGAGGCCGTTCGGAGGCAGGGTGGTGCTTTGAGCTAAATGTTAACATCAGCATGCTAACTGTAACAATGCTGATGTTTAATATACATTATTATACACTGCTCAAAAAAATAAAGGGAACACTTAAACAACACAATGTAACTCCAAGTCAATCACACTTCTGTGAAATCAAACTGTCCACTTAGGAAGCAACACTGATTGACAATCAATTTCACATGCTGTTGTGCAAATGGAATAGACAACAGGTGGAAATTATAGGCAATTAGCAAGACACCCCCAATAAAGGAGTGGTTCTGCAGGTGGTGACCACAGACCACTTCTCAGTTCCTATGCTTTCTGGCTGATGTTTTGGTCACTTTTGAATGCTGGCGGTGCTTTCACTCTAGTGGTAGCATGAGACGGAGTCTACAACCCACACAAGTGGCTCAGGTAGTGCAGCTCATCCAGGATGGCACATCAATGCGAGCTGTGGCAAGAAGGTTTGCTGTGTCTGTCAGCGTAGTGTCCAGAGCATGGAGGCGCTACCAGGAGACAGGCCAGTACATCAGGAGACGTGGAGGAGGCCGTAGGAGGGCAACAACCCAGCAGCAGGACCGCTACCTCCGCCTTTGTGCAAGGAGGAACAGGAGGAGCACTGCCAGAGCCCTGCAAAATGACCTCCAGCAGGCCACAAATGTGCATGTGTCTGCTCAAACGGTCAGAAACAGACTCCATGAGGGTGGTATGAGGGCCCGACATCCACAGGTGGGGGTTGTGCTTACAGCCCAACACCGTGCAGGACGTTTGGCATTTGCCAGAGAACACCAAGATTGGCAAATTCGCCACTGGCGCCCTGTGCTCTTCACAGATGAAAGCAGGTTCACACTGAGCACATGTGACAGACGTGACAGAGTCTGGAGACGCCGTGGAGAACGTTCTGCTGCCTGCAACATCCTCCAGCATGACCGGTTTGGCAGTGGGTCAGTAATGGTGTGGGGTGGCATTTCTTTTGGGGGGCCGCACAGCCCTCCATGTGCTCACCAGAGGTAGCCTGACTGCCATTAGGTACCGAGATGAGATCCTCAGACCCCTTGTGAGACCATATGCTGGTGCAGTTGGCCCTGGCATTGATGCTATGGACTGGCCCACCCATTCCCCAGACCTGAATCCAATTGAGCACATCTGGGACATCATGTCTCGCTCCATCCACCAACGCCACGTTGCACCACAGACTGTCCAGGAAGTTGGAGGATGCTTTAGTCCAGGTCTGGGAGGAGATCCCTCAGGAGACCATCCGCCACCTCATCAGGAGCATGCCCAGGCGTTGTAGGGAGGTCATACAGGCACGTGGAGGCCACACACACTACTGAGTCCTCATTTTGACTTGTTTTAAGGACATTACATCAAAGTTGGATCAGCCTGTAGTGTGTTTTTCCACTTTAATTTTGAGTGTGACTCCAAATCCAGACCTCCATGGGTTAATAAATTTGATTTCCATTGATAATTTTTGTGTGATTTTGTTGTCAGCACATTCAACTATGTAAAGAACAAAGTATTTAATAAGAATATTTCATTCATTCAGATCTAGGATGTGTTATTTTAGTGTTCCCTTTATTTTTTTGAGCAGTGTACATGCTACCATGTTACTGTCTGATCTCTTTTTAGCATGGTTTTGCAGGAAGTTGATCATGAACCAAAATACTGGAGATTTTGACCAGATGATGGCACTGGAGGAAAAGTTCAAGGATCAAGTCAATACAGTTCCTTCTTAAGGGGACATTAATGTCTGTACCAGATTTCACTGCAATTCATCCAACAGCTGTTGAGGTATTTCATTCTCAAAGTGACAGACAGACATACTGTGAGCTCGGCTAAAAACATCATAAAATATTGAGCATGAAGATCAAAGACATCGGATCCTTGGTGGGATGTTGAAAACATATCAATAATAATATCAGCATGATTTTGCTCTGAAAATGAAGGACTTAAATGTGTTCAATTCACAAAGACTGGTACCCCCGTTTATTGATAGCCAGCATCCAACTGAGGAGGAGGTGAAGGTCATTCAAGGGCTATGACAGGCAAGATAGAAATCTTGGATCAGATCATACTATTAAATTATAATTATAATTCAACGTACAATCACCCCGCACATCAAGTTCACTAGAGAACATAAAGAGGTGAGTAAGCTACCATTCCCAGACACCTGTATTCATGTGAAGGTAAGAGTCTCATCACGACTTAAGGTGGACACAGTCACATCAACAGGGACCAGCAGAAGCATCCTGGTGGAGCTCCAAAACAGAGAACAACTCTTTGTGAAGACCAGACCAAAACTGGATACAGAGTCAACTAGGAAGGGGTCAAGGAGTCAAGGAGTCAGATCAAGAAGGATATTCACATCTGACACTTCTGAGATCCTCTTAGACTAGAGACACAGATCTGATATCCAGACCCCCATACCAATGATAACATGATCACAATCCCATCCACAGTCACAGATTATACACACATGAACAACCCTTCTACTCACCATGTCAGCTTTGATCATCCAGTTTATATTTCAGTAAAATAGCACTGGGTAGAACAGTGCTTAATATTTATAAAAATAAGTTCAGTATATTTGTGTTTAACACATTGTGTAACACTGTCCTGTTAAAACCATGTATCTCCAAAATACATGTTTTTATTCATGAGCTGACTTTGTGACAGTGTGTGTCATATTTCAGATCAATACATGGGTCTTTTAAAGGTTTATTTAATAAGGAACATGAAGGAACAACTAATGCTGGGCTTACACCAAACAATTTTCACAGTCCCAGACTAAAAACTGAAAGTCTTTAGTAAATCTTAGGAGTTTTACTGGAGTCACAGCGCTCCCGTCATCCCGATCGTTAAGTTTAAGGTGGTAATCTGTGCTGTTTCATATTAGTCTTAATAATATCAAATGTGTTTGATATTATTGCAAGTCGCAGTGACGTAACACCATCAACAACCAATAGAAGAGCTCTGACAAAAGTGGAAACATGAAACCTGACAGTCAGAACAAGAACAACAACAAAAAAAACAAACCACTGCACACACTAGTGTGCTGCTTCTCCTCCATTTTGTAAGTTTCTACTAAGAGCATGATGGGAAAAAATTGCATGGTGGGAAAAAAATGCTAAAAGAATCTAGTTGTAGTCTTGTAAATAGTGACCCTGCAAGATTCACACAGTCTTTGTAAAATCTCAGTCCGAGACTAGGCTGTGACTAAAAACTCTAAACACTTGTCTTTAGATGTGAGCTGATAGTTTTCCAAGAGTCTTTTCCAAATCTTTTCAAAGTCTTCTGATGTATGGGTAGCATAATCCTTCAGTTTGTCTGACACTGGACACTTGTGCTTTGAACACAGACAAGCAATGGAAAAACACAACTAAAATGAATTTTTTACAGTCAGCAGCTGCTAAAGTGTTGGGCATGATGGGAGTTTTAGTTTATGACTCACTCTTTATAGGCTGATAGAATAAGTAGGAATCGGTAGAGTAAACATTGAGACAGTAAAACATTTCCTGGTGCTCTTTTAACTTGACACACATTTGATCCTCTGTGTGCAGTATGTATTAAAGAACTAACACACACACCCTGTGTCATGTTATGGTTTCAACATGTAACGTGTGTTCTTGTTCATGTTGATGTGTTCATGAATGCATTCAAAGCTCCACTGCTGTACCTGAATCTTTAAAGTTGTCTCTGTCGTTGTAGGAGAAGGGCTCCATGTCCCCATTGTGGTACGTCTTGCAAAGTCCCAACTCTTCAGTGGCTCTGAGAAGCGTACAGCGTGGGGCAGAGACCACGATGATGTTACCAGTGACGTCCTCACCCGGGTGGGCCAGTAATGCAGCACCTGGGATCAGATAGTAAAGCAAAGAGCACTGAAACCTTTATTTTACATATATATATACATCGGACATATGAGTGTTTAAGTAAGTCTAATGTGAGCCGATCCTTAAAGCACTGAGCTGGTAGGAAGAATCCTTTTTTTAGCAGCTGATGTATCATCCACACCTACAGACAGATGGCAGGTGACACACGTGAATACAGTCTAAATATGGCAATGAGGCGCTTATTTGGAAAGGCATACATGTGGACATGGATGTATTAACCTACATCGTAATAACTGGTATTTAAATAGAAATGCAATAAAATGTTTTAACGCTAAAGTGCTTCCAGGCAACAGACTTCCATAACAAGAGAGTCTGTCTGTTTTTCTTTGTTACAATGAATGCAGGAGAGATCATCCCTGTTTTTGGGGCCCTCACCTCCATCTTTCTGAGGAGTACCAATCAGTCTGAGGAGCCACCTTTTCGTCTCAGGGCGGACCTTCTCTCCGAGCCTCACCAGAACCAGCGGCTCTACCCGCTCTGACACGCAGCAGGGACAACTGACTTTAGTCCAGCCCAGTCTAAAAGTGGTGGCACCCAGCGTGCTCAGGACCTTCCCCGCTGGAGCCTTGTCCTCTGGCTGGGCTGCTTCAGTGCTGCCGTCACCTTCATTGTCTCCTGGCTTACTCATGGTGACCCTGAAAAGAAATGTCAACATGTTTTAGTAATGTGCTATGTTGTGGTGTTGTTCTCGTCCTGGAGAGTTTGTGTTCAACATCTCCATCCTCATCATCATCATCTCCCAACAGAACCTGTGGAGGCAGATCGTCTTCAAAGTGCTACTCATGGTTTAGTGACACCACAAAAAAAACTGTTTTTCTCTTCCTGTTATATTACTGAACTTGTTAAGCTAAGAAAACACTATTTTATATGTGTTCAAGCAATAGACTTTTTATGGTTGACCATTTACATATTTCAGTGCAATCAAATGTTGACAGTTATTATTTTAATTTTATCACTACATTTGCATTAACAGCTATTAAATTACATTACTAACTACAACACTAAGGAAGTTATGGAGCTGTTAGATTTGCATGTGAGACTAAAAATGTGAAGCAGTTTTTGGGCATAATTTTCCAATAATCTGCATACTGCATTTTGTCATTCCCACGTTGGCTGTAACTTTAGTTACTCGCTGCACTCTTCAGATTTGAGTCTGTTCCACATGTTTCAGTTTCTCACGAGGAAATTCAGCGGTTATTTCTGCACTAACGGCAGATAAAAGAACTTCCTGTCTTTTGACTGTGTTACAAGTGGGCTTGAAGATTCACGGACATACAGACAAACTGAATGACCACAGGATCAGACTGACAGAGAGGCAGGTACACAGAAATGAAAGTGATCCGTTCCTCCTGTTTGATTGAGTTATGCTCAAACAGACAGTGACAGAGAGAGAGAGAGAGAGAGAGAGAGAGAGACATATAGAGTGAAGGTGAGGATGAATCAGGAAATACGAAACCTGTCAGAACGTTGTTCTGGTCGTTCTGGTTTCCAGTCCTGCAGCAGGCCCACACTCCCTCCAAACTCCTGTCTGAACACACACACACACACAGACAGATGAACATAAAGACAACAACATCTATTCAGTTTTCCTGAAAAGAAACCAGGAAAAAACACACTCTCACTCTGCACACACTTACCCAGCCTCAGTGTGTGCTTCCTCCCAGGTGTCTCTCTGTGTGTGTTTAGAAGGTAGGAATGCGGATGAACTTCCAGGGACTGCAGGGTGTGGAGGGCTGTTTGGTTTTTATTCACGCTCCTCCCTCCTGCCTGCTCTCTGCTTTACTGCTGCCACTTCAGCCCAGGGTCCTACTGCTACCCTGTGTTCGCTGTGTTAAAAACACACACACCCAGAGATGCTCCAGGGCAACTGCAGTTTGGTTTGAAACCTCAGACGATCTGCTGCTTTAAAAACAGGCCAGGTGACCCACATTAGTACAATGGTGACCTTTATTAAACAGACACAATAAAGCAAATCCAATGTATGACATTTGGACAAAATTACACTGTTATGCATACTCTGTGTGAGTGTGTTTAGATGCATTTTATTCTTCAGTATTTTAAATATATTTATTAATAAATATAGTCTGAGAGGGAAACATTACTCTTTGGATGAACTACACACAAGAAAACTTTCTTCTCAGTGGGGGGTAAGTTAATACTCCTTCAAATTTACAGATTTTTGCATTAAAATAGTTGGTAATGTGATGACTTCTATGTTGTTCTAAGTCTGTCCTGAATTGGCACATGCTAGTGTGTTTGTGTTTTTCGTTGTATCACAAGCCGGCCATTAGTTGATTCCTTTAAAATGGGTAGCCATGGAAAATACATAGTGGGGTTGTAATGTTGAATTCTTGTTCAGGTTGTGTCAGAGATGTGTTGATTCAACCCTCTAGTAATTCAACTCTACAGAGGCCTTACTTTGTGTTCATGCACTGGATTGCATTAAATAGTGAGTTGAATGTGTAATATTTGTCCAACCCTGCATATGAGCCTTCAATAACACATAATAATATAATAATAATAATAATTATTATTATTCTTGTTAGTAGTAGTAGTACTATATTGTATTTCTTTGTTTCAGAGCCACAGAGGACAATATTGGGATTCCCCATGAGACTTAACAATGTAAAATCATGCCCATTAACTTAACCCCCAACCCTAACCCCATTTAAGAAGGAGGTATGAATAAATAATAAACAGATAATGTAATAAAAAAATACAAGAGACAGACATCAGAAATATACACACATTTATTTACAAATACATTGCATTTGCATAGACATTTTAAAATCCAAAATAAAAGTTAAAAGTAAAACAAGTAAGTATAAGTAAACAGATTTAGGAAATATTATTTTACGCTGCATATTTCAGCACAAGGAAAATTTCACTTGTCAGAAGCAAAGCTTACAAGTTGTTGGTTTTCATCTTTTTCATATAAATATACATAAATAAGATCTGTGTATACTTTAAGCCAACAGGTGGATTCATTTCACTTTGCCAAGCAGCCGACAATCAGTTTGCATTATCACTCTCATCATCATCATTAGCACAGTCATCTCCTCCATCATTACTGACATCAAAAATCATTTTTGGTTCTTGTGGAGTCTATGTATTACATAATCATTATATAAAAAGGTCAGGATTCTTTCTTTAGGATGTCTTGAACTTTCATTACCAGCTGCAGTGTGCAGCATAAGGCAGACAGTGTTATGGTTTTATAGAAACTGATTTGTGTGTTAAAGACAATATGACACATTTTGGTGCAGTTAAATCTCAGCCCTGCAAGCCCTGGTGAAATCTATTTAAGTGGTTTCATCAGAACCTGTGCTTTGGTAACATAGCCCTCTTAAAGTTTACCTGAAGATCATTATTGCTGTTCAAATTATTAAGGAAAGAAAGCAATGCAAATGGAGACACCTTTCTGTAGTAATATTATATTCTTCTAGAAAAACTGTTATAATTCTCTGAAATAGATCTTGAATATTATTTTACATATGTAGAAGTTATGTACATATATTATGTAAGTGGGAGTTTTCTTCAAACTAGAAAAGCTGATAAAAATTATTTTCTACAGTTGCCATATATTCTCACTCTACCAATTTATGTAAATGGTATTAATTAAGTTTGTTCTGCATTAATTATCAGTGTTGTCAAGTGTTTAGAGGAGACAGTTTGAGGATCCGCCAGTCTATCAAAACATCCTGCTGTCCAGTCAGATGGTTCGTCCATCGTCATCCTGCGGGGATCTGAAGGGCCACATAAACCAGTGGCTTTAAACGGATGGAGTGAAAGACACAAAGGCCCGGGCTCTGCTTAGTCTGTGTTGAAAGCCCGATCTATTTTAAAAATCTTGAAGAAAATAACCCCACTCTGGTCACAAAGCTGACACTGTGACCCTGAGATCTCCACAGCAGAACGTCTGACAGGCTGGCCTCATGCCTCCAGCTCTGCCCCTCTGACAACACTCTACTCCGTTTTCACCCCTACATGCATCCGTTTTCTTATTGGACAATAAGAAAACATCCACTCACTCTGACAACGTAAAACTTGTGCAATTGAAGAATCTCCTCTTCTGTACAAAGCATCTTACAAAATATTTCTTCTACATATTTGCTGTAGCATTAATGACAACAAAGAAATGGAGGAAGGATTAAAACAGACTCGCAAAAATATATCTCCACGGTGGTTTCACACATTTAGAACTCTGCTTTACAGGACATCGACAGTATATCGCATCAGCACACTGCAGTATAATTTCACTTCGGCAGCTATGCTTATAATTAATAAGTTAAATCTAAACTTTCAAATGAATATCAGCATGTTCAAATATCTGAAACCAAATGTTTTCCATTCACAACTGTTTCCAGAAACTACAGTGAGAGCGAACACGGTGGAGGGGACTTCAGCTGAAAACTGAAAACAAAGCTGCAGTGTAACAGCGTAGCAGCTTAGCTGGGGGATGGCTAAAAGCTTGTTCAAGCTGCAGATAGTGTGGAGGAGGAAGTATAAAGACGTCTTTTTTTCCTGAGTTATTTAACCAGTTTGGAGGCTCTCTCTCTCTCTGTCTCTTTGTCTCTCTCTCACTCACAATCTCTAAATCTACTCTCTCTCACACACACTCTCTGTCTCATTCACTTCTTTCTCTACCATCCACATTCACCTACCATCAATCACTTCCTGTTCCCTCTCTCCCACTCTGAGGGAAGCTAGGACAGTGTGTAAGTGTGCCTTTGTGTTTGTGTGTGCACGTCCCCATTTTTGCGAATGTGCTTCTACATTCATTTGTGCTGTGCTGTTGGCAAATGTTTAGGAAGCAGGAACATTTTTTTGAGTTTCTTCAGTGTCATTTTGGATGTACTCTACAGTATTCACCAGCTATGGAGGAATCATAACATTCCTTTAAATTAAATGAAACCGTAACAATCAAAAGGTATAGTTGTGCACATGCGTGTGTGTGTGTCTGTTCATGTGTGAGTGTGTGTCCCTCTCTTTCCATGGCCCACCTCCTGTCTGTACATTATGACATTGGGTGATGACTTGGCTGATGAGGTCAGTGCGGCGAGGAGCACAGCAGTGGTAGCCGTTGCTTTGGTTATAAAAAAATGGCACAGGAAGGCCTTGTGTAGAAATGGTCACAGCGCGGACTGGTCAACACCCAGATGTGCAAACTCAGGCAAAGACTTTGTTGCTGTCTGGAATCAAAAAGCAGCTTGATATGTGTTTTAGTATGTATGACAGGTTTAATTGCAGTGGCCAAGGAGTCTTCAGCAGTGGAACCTCCTCTTTGGTTGTGAAAGCTAAAGGTGAAGGTTGAATTAAGGGTGCTTATAGCATGAGGGCTGATTGCTAAAAAGGGTCGTTGATAAGTCCTGTGGCCCTTCAGGAGAGTCGTGTCAGCGTTAGAATTTCTCATCAGGGATGACTGTGTTGAAGGGGTGGTCCCAGAACGTGGTGGTGATTCCAAAACCTGGAGAGAGAAATAAAGATTTATATCAGAAGATCACAATAAAAACACAGCAGGGAGAATCAGGCCTAAGGACAGAGTAGTAGCAGTAGTTTACAGTGCTTACCTGCTCTCTGGTGCTCAAAGTGGTGTTTGACGTGGTAGGCCTTCAGGCCATACATATATGAGCCTTTCTTTGGCGAGCCATAGTGAAGGTAGTAGTGGATCATATCGTACACCACGTAGCCACACAGTCCCCCGACAAACACGCATACCCCAAGGATGTCTGGCAGCGTGCTGCGGAGGATTAAATAGAAACATCCCACCACTAAGGAGGCCAGGCCGGGCGGGAAGACCAGCCGAGAGCCGTCAAATGGAGACTGTTGAGAAAGAAGTTTGTCATATGAAACATGACATTATGACATTAATAGTTTTTATCTGATTTTCAAAAAGAAAAAGAACATTTATAAGAGAATAATTAATAGCCGTAACATTTACAGATATTAAAAATGAATGTGTATTCACAGCAGAAAAGTTTCTTTAAAAAAAAACATTTCTTTATTACCAGCAATATAAAAATTACTCATTGATTGAATTCTTCACTGATTATTTCTGTTTGTGCTGTAACAGACAACATAATAACACAGGTTTTATGATTAAACCAGTTTTATGATCATGAGACGTGCACCATCCCTCAGCCTCAGTGGTGGTGTCTACCTTGTGGTGTTGTCCATGCAGGAGGAAGTGTAGCGTGATGAGATAGTAGTTATGGGCTGGTGGTTTCATGTGAAAGACAAAGCGATGGATGCAGTACTCGATGAATGACCACAAGAACCAGCCCATCAGAAAGAGCAGTGGGAAAACGTACTTATGGATTGGGATAGAGAAGTCTGCGAACACACACACACAAATATTGACATAGATATGTGCACACACTAGCTGGAAATGAAAATGACAAACAGAAACATGTTGTACAAATGAGCATGTGGATTGCGTAAATGCAGCCTGAAAGAGTCTCTCGTGCTTATGCGCTCATTATATGAGCATGTATTGCATATAACTGTGTGCAGACAGGCACTTGTGTGTGTCACCTGAAGTGAGGACTATCCTGGTGGTGCCCTTTGCCAGTGTGGTGTAGCAGTGCCAGCTGAAATAAAACACAATAGGGAGCCACACCACTGGTACCCAGTACCTGTAGCAAAGACAGCAATATTATCACATTCACATTTGTTTTCTGAGAAGAAAGAAGAAGAAATGTCCTTTCTGTCACATTTCTGTCAATTTCATATTTTCTATAATAACTGACCTGAGTTTAGCTAAAAAAGCAGAACTGCATGACAATGAATGTGGGTGAAACAGCTCTTTTCTGGGTTATAATGGGCTTAAGAATAACAGCACATTTGAATACACTTAAAGTGGATTTAACACTGTTAATTATACAATTATATGACTATGTTATACAGGTAAGAATGGAATATTTGGACAGTCTCCTCTCTTACCAGGAAGTCTTGGTGCTGGCCTCCAGGAAAGGGTTTCCAAACAGTCTGATTGGTCTGTCAACTGGCTGGTGAACCCACGCATCATATTTCTCACCGAGGTGGCCTACCTGCCATGCGAGGGGCTTCCGCCAGTCCACCAAATCCTGTAGAGATACAACCAATGAGAAATCACAGTAAAATATGCAAGTCAATGTGATACAAAACGAGTTTTAACAGAGAGGGAGAGTCACTTTATCATCTCCAGCAGGTGGCAGCAGAGAGTTAAAAACTAGAGAACTACAGTGGGACTGCTGAAACCAGGAAGTGGCTTGTATGTTTGTTTATGCCTGTGTGCTTTTGAGGGTTTAATATTGATCCGAAGCCAGCAATAACTAAATATTTCCATTATGAGTCCAAAGAACAGAGATTGTGATACTTTTACAAGCTCTTTACAAGCGCCTCATGCTTTCACCCACACGTGAGACATGTTGCTGCAGTGTGGCTGAACAATAGCAGTAGTCAAGTTTCACGCTGATCTGTGCTCAGTTTTGTAATATCTACAGGAATATTACAGGTGGAGAACATGGGGGGAGGCAGATCTTGAGTTGAAGGGACAAAACCTATTTTTGAGAAAGATGAGTACAGTAAAACCACGACCAGAGTAGAAGAGATCACTAACTTGTTACATTAGAGCAGGTAGCCAACACTTTAATCTGAATTTTAATCTGAAACTGTTTGAAGGATCATTGATGTCAACTTTTGCACTTCTAAATGTTTTTTGAGGAAATAATGGTCGTTTCCCTGCAGACGGTGTCTCTCTTGTGATACCCCTCTGGGGACATTCGTACCAGGCACCGACAGTCACCTGATTACAAGTAATAACAGGTTACCACCTAGATCAGAATCAGAGCACTGCCTCGTGACACCCATCTCTGCTTTTAATTATCTCCATTCAGTCAGGACAAAGTGATAATGCAGCTTCTTCAGTATTTATGTGGAAAGTATATAATACTGTGCATTTATATGACTACAAGAAAAATAACTCCCAAAAAAAAAACACCTGGATAAAAACATACATAAAATAAACTGCTTTGTCAAAGGTAAAGGAAAAAAAACTATAAGACGTGCAGTGAAATCAGCTGGTACCTTACAAGTTGTGAGCTGAAGCTCTGATGGGGCTGCTGACAACTCTGGTATTCATGTCCACATTTGTCAAACGGGACAAAAACAGTATCATCAGCTGATAGGCAACAAGTCAGCGCTACATCAGTTATTAGAAAACTTAAATTTTTACAAGACATTAACTCTTGAAAAAAGAAGTGAAATTGACAGTCACATGAGCTAAGAACACAAGTGATAGAGGGGGGAATTTCCCACAAACAAGTGACCATGGTTTGCAACAAGAACAAAGTTATTTAATTCTATCACCAAGAAAATGTCTCATTTTCAAAGTCACATCCGAGTCACATGATAAACACCACATGAATGTGGCACTTCTACTGTAGCTTACTAATATGTGTTATTATTGTTCATTCTCATGGTATTTACATACACTGTAACATCAACCACTAGCAGACTAGCACTGGCTGATCTTCCTGGCAACAATAATTCAGTCAGTACTGAATATCAGCACACATTCATACTGATGGTCTTGTAAAATGTTAAGTTTGCTCATAAGAACAAAGATAAGGATGCTGGTTTCTGTATTGTAAATTAACTTGTGAGAAGAGACAAAAGAAAGCGTTTCATGTAAATTTATGAAACCATGTCTGACATTCCACACAGGTGGTGTGATTCAAAAGGACAGGTGAGTATCTAAATAATGTGAGACAGTAGTAGCATTCCTGCTTTACCAGTTTGACTGAAGCAAGTAGAGCAAACAGCAAGTCTGTTTTTTAAATTCCCACAAAGGACAGCCCTCAACAATGGTTTCCAGCACTGCAGCCAGACTAAAACAAACGCATGTATTTGGCACATAGGTTTGGTTACTGAAATCACACCCCACCATGTGATGGGAGTGCCCAGAGGCACAGGATGTACTTCACTGTGACAACAAAACAGGAGACACTTTAAAGGGGGCAGTGCAGGGTCAAAACTTTTGGGCTGGGAATTGGGTTGAGGTTAAAGGCGAAGAAAAGGCACATGGCACTGAGGGTGAAGGTAAGGTGTGATGGCACTGCTGCCATTTTTATGTCTGTTTGTGCATATTTGTACTGTGTGTGTAGCAGTGTGAGAAATTCAGAGTCTACCAGCAAACAGGGACAGTTTTGGAACAAGGCAGGGTGAATAACCTGATGACTGTTCACTCTTCTTCTACCCCTCCATCACCAGCACACACACACACTTACACATGCACACACACATACCCTTCCTACCCATGTAACCAAGAACTATTTCAACAAACACTCACATACACAAGGAGATATTGTATGAAGGAATACACTCTCCATGTGATCACATACCAAATCTTTCACGGAAAACACACACACACACACACACACACATACGTTGTTCAGGTCCACGGAGCTGCAGAGATTGAATGGGGAATCCTCTTCTTCCTCTTTCAGCGTCTTGTTTGTCGTCTTTTCTGCCGTCTTTCCTTCTGTCTGTTCACTGGCCTTCCTCCTCTCTCTCAGACTCTGAAGAAAACAAAGCAGAACAGAAAAACAGACATTAACATCAGAAAAGTAGACTCTCAATCAGAGCTGGGGGTAAATGTCTCTCTTGTTTCTCCTAGACTCCTATTTTTCCTATTTTTTTCCAATTTTATTTTGTAAAAGTAACAAGTCCACAGATAGGCCACCTGTTTAGATCGTGCCTATCAAATAAACCATGAGATGATTAAGACACACAATCACTGATCTGTGTGTGTGTGTGTGTGTGCTTGCTGCAGCGTGTCTGTGTGTGTGCGTGTGTGAGAGAGAGAGAAAGAGCGTGGTGAGCGACACATTTCCAAAGAGGCCGCCCTTTGATCTTTCCTGTTGTATGTAACAGCCTCACCACCATATCATATACTTCATGGTTATGGCCACATTGACACTTTACATTTACAATCTTTGACCTTTGAACCTGTTCATCACTGAAAAACACCTACAGTTGCTGTTTCTGTCACTGTTTCCACAGGTAAAAGGGCAAAAATTTAACATTGCCCACATTAGTCTATCACTGATCTGACGTGATCATCAGTTCTTTAATTATTCTGCTAACACTTTTCCTTTAAAGATCAATATTGTCCTCTTTGCTAAGAATGGTAAGAAAACCGAGACCAGGTTTCCAAAATGAAGCCCCAATCTGCAGGGTCTACACTGCATCTGTGGCTCATGAACTAGTTCTGCATGATCCTCATTAAAAAGACAGACCGTGTCCACTCAGGAACATGGGCTGCAGTTGGAAAGAAGAAGAAGAAGTGGCGTTATCACCTCTTCATCACTGTGTTATCTGGATGAAGCATTTGTGACTTGTACACACCCCATTACCATTAAAACTGAAGGAAGTGGTAATTGTAGATTCATAAGGGCACAGGCTGCTGTTTTATATGCTACCCATGTGCAATGGAAACATGTTCATTCAATTTTCCACCATTGTTCAGAACTATGAATGAAATGTCTTGTTGATTTTCTGCTTAAAATAAATAAGTAAAAAGAACTAGAGATAACAGATGATGAACTTTGATGAATTGACAAATTCCAAAGAAGGCCTTCAATTCCCACAACTCAAATATACTTCTTCATATAAAACCTGGAGGTTAGAAAGACAGATGTTTTAAGTTGGCAGTGTCTCTGCGGACAGCGGCAGCTGTGGTTAGCTTGAATTCATATAAGTTACAGTGGTTTCCCTTTGCTGACCCAGTTTCACCCAGGAAATCTGCCCATCACACTCAGTAGCTTGCCCATATTAGACTATATAGCTGCAATGTGTGACTACTGTGGTTAACTGTGGTCAGCTGTCAAATCTTGTTGCATGTTAGCTTGTCAGGCAACAAGACAAGATATAAGCAGTTCATGAACGAGTGACAGATGGTTTGATGTTGTTCCTGACATGAACCACAACAGGGTGCGAGCACTTAAAGCCACCTTTCCAGTCTACCAACAGCAAGTTTAGGGCGGAGTATTACTTTATAAAATTATATCGAGTGTCACAGGGAAACCAGATCCTTGTATCTGCTGCCATCACAATGCAGAAGAAAGAAACAGAGAGACATTTCTCTGTACACCTCCCATCAGTCTGTGACAGAAAGAAATTTGGTGTTCCAAACGCACAATTATCTCCCTCTTCTCATCTGCAGTTGGTTGCCTCTGCTCACTCTTGGAGTACACCACCGACTGTCACTTCCCATCAGTCAAGTGAAATATTCATCACCTGGTTGGTTTCAGACACGTGCACACGGACACATTTACAGACTGCGACACACACGCACACATACACACAGGTCCCCTATGGTTTGTTGCTAACATCACCTATGGCAATTCAACACCTACAGAGGCAATGTTACACCCCCCATTATCACACTACAGTAAGACAAAAAAAGAGAAACAAAGGGACCGTTAACCTGTCTCGTAATTCTTGGAAGAATAAAGCTGATGCTGTAACTCGCTGACATCTTGTAATATGAGATCAATACTGCTTTAGTCCAGTTTGAAATGACAGTACTGTAGTAGTCTTTTATGACCAGGCCTTTTATACTGATAGGCTAACAGTATAAGATTGTTTAACACACATAATGATAATAATCATATATAAAATTTACTGTGTTACTACGCTGATCCAAAAAAAAAATAAAAATATGGATATAAAATATGGATATTTCAATGGCCAAGACTGATTTGTTTGGTGTTGTTAAGGGTGATACTGGACATGGTGATACACACCTGATATCAAAACAATCACACCAGTAACACAAACTAGGGTAACACAGCAAAGGCTCAAAGCCACCAACTCTCTCTCTCTCACACACACACACACAAACACACACACACACACACACACACCTAAACAAGCAAACAATGCAGCATGATAACTCTATGTAGATAGATGAAAGCAGCACATTAAGCAGACACACCCTCAATATCAGCAGCAGCAGCCATGGCCTACATGAGAGTGTGTGTGAGTAATGTGTGATGTTTAATAAGCTCTGCCTCGTCCCACTTTATACATACGGTCTTAACAGTGTGACTAAAGCTCTGTGCCAAGTCCGCAGGAGTGGTGTGTTCGGGGGTTGTAGCCTGTATTGGAAATGTTATTATTCCACCAAGGTTTCCACCCTAAATGGGAGGAGCATCTTATTTTTGTTTACATAAAGCACGATGGTCATGCCTGTGATGATTCTGAAAAAGCTCCACACTGCTGGAGCTTCACTGTTTGTTCATGAAAATGCACGCTGTCACCGGGGAAAACACAATGAAATGTAAACTCGAAAGTATTTTTCTAAATACAGAGAGCGCACACACTTCACACATGCACGCTCTATTGCGTGATACTCAGATCATACCCACTGTGCAACACAGAGGCTTTCTCTCCAGGGAGCTGACAGTGGAAACAAACAAGTAAATAGGAACTGCAATCACATGGCACACATCAAACAATTAAAAACAGTGCAGGAAAATAACTATTTCACTTTGTTATATATAAACTGTTTGTTAATGTTAAGTTTGCTTTGAGATGAGCTTTCTGCACACAATATATGAAAATATAGAACAGAAAATGTGGCATAGTGATGACTTAGACTTACATACGTACAATAAAAATGAGAAAAGCCTGAGTGTGAGGACTGATAAAAGCAGTTGTGGGTTAGTTAGCTCCAGTTACTGATGGCCGATTGGTCCACATTCTTCAACACTGTCACAGGAAGCTCCCGAATAAGAGAACTTGCAAAGTAAAAGAACTTGCAAAGTAATAAACCTAATTTTACTGAAGGGTATCTATTCATTACACCTTATTAAGTCAGTGCTGCTGTTTTTAAATGTCTCTTGAGTGCACAGTGCTATCCCAGAGACAACGTCACTGTTGTCACCTCACCCATTTCACTGTTTGTTTCTCTGCAAATTTAAGGTCCACCACTCAGTCGTCATTCATCTCTAAGGAACTTTCCATCAGCCTGCACATGCCTAATTAACAGAAACAGTCATAAGAGTGATGGCAAAAAAGAACTAATATTTGCCTGAGTATTTATGTATGTGTGTGTGTGATTGCTTGGTAACACTGTGTGACTTAGGCATAGGCTGACAGTGTCTCAGCACGCTCAGGGAAGAGGAACAATATGTGAAAAAAAACAATAAAACAAAGAAAGATATCGGTTCTGTCCTGTCACCCTGTTTAAACACTGTAATATTTGAAGCAAAATTTAGAAGAATAATCAGTGACAATATGCTCTGGTGGTTACATACTCAATCCATCTGATAAGAATTTGCCCTAAATACTGTTTATTGTCTTTTTATCTTTCAAGATTACTCTGTAAGGGCAAAGTTTGATTTAACAGAGCTCAAACACGAAGAAAATCTCAGATATTGCAATGAGTAACTACTTTAGTGGGAATATTTGGATTTCAGTTTCACTGAAAAAATATAAAAGTGATGATTATGTGATTTTTGCTGTGGGGTGTACCAAATAGCCCTGTTACTTAAATCTGGAGAATATAATTTGTAGGCCAAGGAATCTCAATAACACCAAAATGCTTCATTTAAAATTTATCAAAAAATTGTAGCTCCTGTGATTTGGATATTGTACTTGGCCATACTGCCATTCAATGAATTGTTCAGCCTCTTTTCCAAAATAGAACTCACTTATTTAGCCAACTATCCAACAAAAAAAGAGCTACTGTCAACTAAAATACACGAGAGGATAATAACAACAGCTTTGACAAGCACTTAGTATGAAGAGAAGTATAATAAAACAAATAAATAAACTAAAATTGAATTAATTAAATAATTCAAATAAATCTTGTTTCAGTTTCTCCACACAGAAGTGTGAACACAAAATCATTTTGACATTTTTTTAAATTCTGAGACACAATAAACTACTGGAGTAAATTACAATTTACAATTTAATTTAGTCCATTAGTTAGTATGACACATTCAAACAAGGTGGTTTCTGAGGGAAACATTTGCTTCACTTGTTTTGCTGATTTAGTATCAGACTGTCAGAGAAAAGCTTGATGAGCTTCTAGAAAGTTTGACTAGAGAAGTTTTAAATGGCACTAAATTAAAAAAAAGCAGTAGTAACCTTCATATTTTATGACAAACACAGATACTAAAAATGTGGTGCTGGTGGACTTTTAGCTTCATATAAAGCTCCACATGTTCATCCACTGAGGCACCAAAGATTTGCTTTACTCATGCACCTGACCAGGAAGTCATTCAGGCCTTAGTGCTTTTATTTATATTTATATGACTTCACCTTTAAACATGCTGATGTTTGGCAGAAAAATAAAGTACACTGTTTAGTTAAAGTGAATAAAAAGACTATGATTATATGAATTATTACATATTGCCTCCCTGACCAAACAAACAAACACGGCATATTGGAGTGTCAGTGGGAGGTGATCAGTGTCCTCAGTGGTTAAAATAAAAAAAAAAACACACGACAGAGAGAAGTCTATTCTTTCCTGCAGTGACGCAGTAGCAGCAAACACAACATGCAGGTGATTTATACTGACAAAAACCACAGTTCATTTTAATTCATTGTGTGTTCTGAATCTGAGGTTGGCACTAGATACCGTGCCAGTTCTAGAGATTGATATCCTGCCAAAAATACCAGAGGTACCATGGGGTTTTATTGGTATAGAACATATTATCTGTCATTTACCTCAAACAAACAAAAAAGCCAACATCTTCCTCTTTGGCAACTTGTTTCTGTGTCACAGAGTCACAGAAGTGAGAGACTGGAACCATAAAAAACAACCTAACCATGGTTTGATCTAGATTTTAAACTATAAACTGTGGCTGTAGACAACAGACTGGATGTAGTCTTTGTTGTGGTTTTACATTTTCATGACAAGAAAAGTCTAGAGCTCTAAGAATCAGAAAAAACAATCACCACTGGGACCACAGTCACTTTTACTCCCCACGTTTCCAGATCCTCTTTTAGACCCCCGCCTCGTACTAAGTGCCTGCTCTTGTGCTGCCATGGTTAGTGCTTTTCATGCTGTCTTTTAAGTCACACACACACACACACACACACACACACACTCATATTCATAAATCATCACTCATCAACTGAACAAGACTTCAATGCTGTTGAAGAAGACCAACTCGACAAAAACTTTTAATACTGCAAAAAAAAAAAAACAACTACACAATACACCTTCACACCTGACAGACTGAACAGTAATCAACTGATGAAAACAACAATGACAACAAACCATGGATCCTGCATGGGATCAGTGGTGGAAGAAGTATTGAAAACTTTTACTTTTATTTAAGTTTTACCTTAAATGAAATTGGCTATATTACAATAACAAAATACTCAAACAAGTAAAACATTTTGTATGTAAAACCTTAATACGAAATATAACCCGTAACTTCACCTGTCAAAAATATATCGTTTTGTAAAAAGTACTAGTGTATATCTGCCTATTTTCCACATAAAACCAAAGTCAAAATTGTCTTCAAGTATAAAGTAAGTAAGTAGTAAGTAAGTGAATACTTATATACTTAGTATCCTGGTAACCTTATGGGTATCTCGTACAAAGTTATTAAAATTGTACTGGTATGAAGACACTGACGTTTTTCTATTTTTTTATTTTTAAAACTTTGGATAATTAAAGAAACAAATGTTTCCCTCTTAGGATTGAAAATGTTTCCTAAAGCTGGAATCTTACATGGAGGTTTTAAAGATCCGCTTCATGGAGAAAAATACAGGAGCAAAGAGCAACCAGTGTAAACTTATTCTCAAAAACTGAGACGATGTCAGTTGTGCTCATCGCCTGTCTCAACGCTAATTCATCTAAAAACAAACAGTCACAATGACATGTGTTAAACCTGACAACTGTGCAATCAAAGAGGAAGGGGAGTCAAATGACCAGGGGAGTTCCTCTTTACTGACACTGAGCACTGAACACTGACTCAAGTACACTTAATATGACAGTTGCTTCCTAACAATGAATTACAGCCTAAAAAGTCACAATCAAGAAAATGTATCATGAGTTTGACACAAAACATGTTTGATTTCACTGTAAACGTGTTCTCAGAGCAGGTAGTGTATTCTTAATGTCCTTTCAGTCATTAATATTCATGTGAAATCCATCGTGATTTCCATTAGGTTTGGTTGAATTAAGCAGCTTGGCTGTACTGGGACTCTCCTTGTGTGTTGTGATATTAAAAAGCAATCAAACGTAGATCTGTATAAACACAACACGCCATCTCTCCATCTCTCTTTCAGTCAGTCGTTCATGCTGCTATCAGCTCAAACACACATAAATGTAAAAGCAGTAAAGCCACAGAGCAAATGAAAACCAGGTCATTTGCCAGTTGTTAAGTGACCACTGAGAGCTGTGTACGCCCTTCAGACCTGAGCGGAGACAATGAGTAGTATGCTTGTGCTGTTGACATTACTCTCACCCCATTGTCACGTTGAGGGTGACACATATCGAAGGCATCAGACTGAAGAAGGAAACCTTCACGACCTTTCGTGGCTGTAGCTTGTGTAGTTGGATTAAAAAAACATTCAATGCAGGTACACGACATTTGTTCACACAAACATCTTAAACCTGCAAAGATTACTTTTGCTGTGTTTCTAAAAATGCATACATTATTCCTCCTGTGTGCGTGATATTTACTGTTTGGATGGATTATCAACTCAGAATTGAAAATCCTCTCATGGCACAGGAGAACGGCCTTATATGTCACCTTACAATTAAACAGAAACACCTGTGATGACGATAAGAAGTCAGAGGCACCATGTTAGAAGAGGGCAGGGAAACTGAATAATCTTACTTTACAGAGGATAACACAGTCAAGGAGAAAGACATAAGGGGTGTTCTGTCTCAGTAGGCAGAAAGATATACAAGAATGAGAGACAAAAAACAAAGGAGATGGTTAGAGTGGGGCAGCGATGTGGCCTGGTACCATCACAAGACAGAAACTATAGTCAGCCTCCGCTGGGAGAGGAGGAGGAGGAGGAGGAGGAGAATGTGGGTGGGTGAAATAAATGAATGTGGTGAAGGGGGAAAAACGGGTTTTGAAAGCAGTAGGGCGTTGAGTTTGATTGTGATTACAGTGAGAGAAAATGTCCCTCAACTCTGATTTGTAATAGACAAACTATTAATTATGATGACTCAACAGTTTAAAACACACAAAGAGGTAGCTGAATATGAGCAGCAGCTTCAGATTGTAGTTTGTTATGGTTTGTTGTGATCCCAGTGTTAAGCCTGTGGGGAGGGGGAGGAGCCAGTAAGGTGGGATTGGGTTGGCATGAATCATTGTGGGGTTTGGAGGCTGAACTGATGGAAAAGAGGGTTCAAACCAGGGTTGAAGGACTGAGCATGAGAGACACTCAGGGTGTTTTCACACTTGGTCCCTTTCAGCCCTCTAAACGAACTTTCAGATCGATGACTCTGCATTTTTTGTCTATGTCTATATGTGAACACTCCAACCGTACTCAGACCCCTTTAAAACGAACTGTACTGAGACCACCTGGGGAGGAGGTCTCAGTACAGTTCGCTAAAAAATTGTGAACACAAAGCACACCGGGTTCACTTCGCCTTTTTGCACTGTATTGTAACCTTCTTTGCTTGCCGTAGATTGGTCACGTGACTGCAGCCGGGAAAACTTAAATAGCTTTTTGTGTTCATATGTAATCTGGATAACTCTATTTTCCCTATGTATGTGCGCTAATTTAACCAGAAAACACAGGAGGGCAACCATAGCAGCCGAAATTTTGTTCCAGGTGAAAACTACCCAGAATGCAGTGCAGTGGGGGACTGAGAGCTCCAGAGGATCTAGTGTGAACAGAAAGAGGACTGAGGCCCCATCAAAGCTGAACTGGACCAGAAAGAGAACCCGGTCCTCTTTGAAATAAACTCACAATGTGAACACAAAAAGAACTGAGTTCATTTTCTTTTGGTCCACTTTTTGGTCCACTTAAAGAGGACTGAGTTTGGTTCTTTTAAAAGGGACCAAGTGTGAAAACACCCTAAAACAACTACAACTAAGTTGAATCCTTCGCTGGATTGGGTGAGACACAGGTGGAGGGCAGAGGAGCTGAAAAGGAGGGGGGACACTGACGAAACACCTCTTACATATGACACAGAAGAATTGCACATAATATAATTTATAATAAGAATTTCATAACAACAATTTTCACATAATTTCAAATCAATAACATGTTTGTCTTCAGGAGGAAAGACCTGCTGGCTCTTAATTGAACTCCTCAATTCACTTCACTTCGATTTACAGATGCTGAGTACTGGTCCCATATCACTGCTTTTTCCCCCCATAATTTAAAATCAGCATATTTAACTGCCTGAAACCGATTAAAATCATTTTGACCTAAGATAACACAAGGCTCCGAGTTGCTGTGCCACTATAAAACTAACTTGGCAACCGATCTGCTGTGAGTGACTGAATAGAAAAAGTTTAATGACAGCGCTTAGATTGCAGTGCACACTCATTAAGCTTATTTACAACATCACACAAACATACACACACGCACAACTGCCTTCAGTGTAAAATGAGTCTATTCCCTAAATAATTTATATTGTAAATTTAGGAGCTGTCTGATTAACTGATCAAAAACATCTCGCTTTACCTATTTCACTTTGTGTATGAAATGACATTTATTTTTCTTGTCTTTTACTGATAATTGTTTATTTTGGTTTGACCTGATTTGATTTGTGTTTTGTGCTGAAATAAAAACACACACTTAAAGACTGACCCTACCAGTAAAACTGTGATTTTGTTCTCTTCGAGGTGTTTGTGGGTTTCCATCACTGCATTTTATTATGGAGTGTTTTATGACTGGTGATAGGGAGAGTACTGGGACCAAAGGTGGGAGAACTGTGTGTTGGGCAAAAGTTAAGTTAGAGTAGATGTACCTTCTGGGCAGCCACTATGTAAGCACACTTGGTCATGGTTCATTTCTTTAAATAGACATTCTGAGATCAAAGGATGACGACAGCGGAAGCCAGGCAGTGAATTAACTCCGGTGTTTCTCTTCCAAAAGTCTGAAATATTTGTTATCATAAAAAACATCTCACATGTTAATACAGATTTTGGCTCAGTTACCAACTCTGTCCCATCCTGGGGGTAATATTACCTGTGTGTTTTGCCCTTAAATTGTTTCCAACTGAGTGCCAAAACCTGCACTTCTGGTTAACCAGCACTATGAAGTAACTTGACTCTGCGTTACCCTTTTTTGTAATAATCAGTGCTGCACACACACTGAGGCAGGATGGCTGAGGATCCCTACTAGATTTTAGTAAATAAATAAGAGCAAAGATACGACAGAGCATCAAAGGTAGCAGCTCTACTTGGGACCTTAGTACTAGAAAAAGTTTTCATAACCTTTGTGGTCTCCGGTTACATATGAGAGCAGATGAGAGGGGTCAGTCAGTCAACCTGGGAAGGCACATGTGTTGGTTTATCACTCCTTTACTGATGGTTTTGTAAGAATTACACCCAGAACATTTGTTCTACTACATCAGATATTTCATATCTATTCGCTCTGGCTTACATGATTTGGGGTCAGGTATTCTAAAGACCCCAGCTTTTGTTTCACCTGTTTCAAGTTTCTTATTTGCTGCTCTTCTTTCATGTTGCAGGTCCAAGCAAAGCGCGCAAAAAAAGAATTGTCAATGAGTGATGTTTTTATTATCTGACTGAAGCGTGGGAGACAGATCAATATACACACACATCTCATTATTCGCTATAAATGACCGAAACGAGACAAGAACGTGAAACCTGGATAAATCCAAACTGACAATGGATGAGTGAGTAATTATCCTTCAAATACCACAGTTATCTCTTTGTGTAAAATCATACTACGCAATTTACCACAAACTGGGCATTGTGACAACTGTGTTGAGTGTGTGTGCTTGTGTGTGTTGGGTGTGTCACAGCAAGTCCCTGGTGGGACGTGTGTTGAATGAGCAGGGCTGAAGTTCAATAACACTGTGGAAAGTTCAATAGCACTGAAAAGGCCATGAGCCCTGAATACCTGTGTGGCACAATGAGCAAATGTAAGAGAAAATGACTTATTTACCAAATCTAACAGTGGTGACTCACCAAAGTCTATTGATCTTTATAAATCCATTCACACATCAACTCTGCAATATCATGGCTCAATACACACACACATACATGTACACATATAGCCATATTATTTCATGTAGCTTAAAAAACCATGTAACTAGTCTCTTGACAGCTGTGGTGACAACCAAATACACTGATGACAGATTTTCAGGTTCAGGAAAAAGCCTAAGTCAAGTGCAGCAAAGTCTACAGGAAGTCAGCGCCTTGCTGTGCTATTCAGATTTGATTATGACATCACTGTCAGCAGAGTCATCACATGACTGTGTATAAAGGTTGCGATCACAGCTCACACTCAGATGAGGGATAGATGAGGGAGAGATAGCGATATACACACCTCCTCCCCTGGATCCAGCCACAAACGCAGTCATGCCTTTGCCAGTTCACCAGCCACCTTATTACACAACGGCATTCATCCACTGCTGAAATATTCCACCGCTCCCAAATTAGCCAACCGATTGGGATAAGAGTGACCAAACCCTCATCTCACCCTCACCTCATCTGATGAGGTGTGCTGGCCGCTCTGAGGAGTGTGTGCACATTTTTGAGCCACAGAGAGAGAGAGGAGTGGTGGGTAGAAGGCATTTTCCGATGATTTTTGCGCCGAATGCTGTCAGAATTGTTCAAACCAATCCCTCGGCTGAAATTGTCGTCGTTATTGTCGGCAGTCTGAGATGACCCTCAAATATGTCTAGTTATATTACTACTGGTCAGCTTGGGTTGCCCGCCTTGTTTGCTACATGTTTCCGATGCCGGTAGATGCTGTTACTTTTTTCTTTTCAGTAACTCTTGATTTATTTTGTGATCTAACGGAACCATTCCCAGAGCTTTCTCCTCAAAGAAATGGGCACTCTCTGACATAAGGTAAATAAAAAAATTTAAACAAGATTAATCGAACCTTGGCACAGCACACCACTCATCTTCTTTTCAGCGTGAAAAAAGAAAAGTGAATGACAGAATGTAAACAATATGTGGGATGAATAATGACTGCATGACAGAGCTTAATGCTATATAACACATGCACAATACAAGTCACATCCACCTGATGACACGCAGGTGCTTCGCTTTGACTGGGAATGCTTTAAAGCCAGTGTTTACATTAGAGGACGCCACAAGGACATGACAGAAATGGGGATCGAAAGGGTGAGGACGTGTGTGTGCGTGTGTTCGTGTGTTGATAACATGCTCACTCATCTCCCTCTAACCAAAAGAACCAGTAAAACCTGAATGACCAGGACTCAAGATTCCTCCCTCCCTCGCTCGCTCTCGCTCGCTCTCTCTGTACCTGTTGTGTGTGTGTGCACAAGAATCAGAGGCTCTCTGTAGCTAGCAAGCTTGTGCAGGAGGTATCGTGTTACCATAAAGACAATTAGTAGTGAGCTAAGCGCTGTATAAACACTGAAACCACCCTCACCATGCTGCTATGTTCGGGATGTGCTTTGACATTTATTTCATTAAAAAAGAAAACAGACCTAAAGCAAAGAATGCAGCGAAACCTGTAGCCGTTAATGTACCATGACATTTCTCTGAATACATTTGCAGCTGAAGCAAAAGCTTATTTTTTTGTTTTGCTGTATATTTAAAAGCATAATGAAACAAAAACAGGCCCCTACTTTCATGTTTTATTTGCTCTGCTTACACTAAAGCTCTACAATGCTCTAGGCAACAGTATGTCAACATTGTCCAGTTTATTTGTAATTCATTTGAATTTGTGTGAAAACATGAAATCTATAAATGACACTCAGCGGTGATAGAAAAGGGCAAGGCCGACAGAGAGCAAAAAGCAGCAGCTAGTTCCTGAGGTGTACACACACACACACACACACACACACACATCGACTTCTTGCTGCTAGTTTCTATGGTGTACCACTATCAGCTAACCATTTTGACCAGAGGAGCACACACAATGACACTCGTGCTCATCCACCAGTGACAGGAGTTTATCTGAAGACCTTAACCAGACTCTGACCAGCATCCAGGTTGTGCTGTATCGTGCTGCAGAAATCCTGGCTCTGTTCCTCTCTCCCTGTAGACCCCACTACTGTACGCTGACTGCTCCAGGCTGCCTCTCTCCATCTTCTCCTCCCTCCTCTGGGTGTGCCTGAGAATCTTGTCTTTTTCTTCCACACCTTGCAACCGTTTCTTCTGCTGCTGCAACAATGTGTGTGTGTGTTACCCCCTGGGCTATGAACCAACACATCCACAAATACTAGATGAAGGAGGCCAACAAGGCGCGCTTGCTTCATCATTCATAACTATCATACTACTATCATGTACTGATATACACATACAATTTTAGAAGAGTTAAGCAGAAATTCAATCCCAGTGTTGCATATTCTCCACCGTCCTTTTCTTTATGACCACTGGCAAACATTAGCAGGGGCTTAAACCTCTAAAGTCAATCAAATCCCCCTCTGAGATCACAACAGAGCAACGAGTGCGAACAATGCCGTCTGTTAAGGATTTATGGGTGAAAAGTTGCCACCTCAGAACTCAGTAGCGCAGTATAAACAATGAGAGAGAAGAGTCCTGGCAGGATGTGGAGACACTCCTGTGAGACCTTTGCTCAAATCAATTGCACCTTTCAGGCATATGTTCCTCTCCATCCCCTCTGACTGTCCATCCAGCCTGCCTGCACCTCGCCCTCTCTCTTTTCAAGGTGTTACCGTGGCGATGAGGGGAGCCACCTGAGGCCTCCACCTGTGTGTTAATTGCCCTGTCGGCAGTCTCTATGGCAGCGAAGATAAACAATGCGCCGGGTAATGTATCACCCCAGTGGTAAACGCAGAGCAGCTCTTATGAGGTATAAAAGCGGCAGTTCACCTCTACAGCTAATTGGGAAAAACTGATGACATGGCCGCTGGTTTGTGGGCAGTCCTAGTAAATACTGTGCTATTGCTCTCTTGTGATTGGCTCGTTTTAAGTCAAAGCGTATGATGGCCTGCAGGGACAAAGTCTTAATAAATAGCCAGAGTTTATTACTCTTGGGTGCTGGCAAAAATAAATTGTAGCAACTTTTGGCACTTACAGGTGTTAATATTGAACTCGGTGTTAACCTCCCATAACCCCATCAATCTCTCCCCCCTTTCCCTCCGCTTACCCTCTGATGCAAGACAATCACATCATTGAGCAGAAAAAGATCCATGCAGATGAAAGTCTGCATTCCTGCGCTCCACCAGCCTGACCTGGTCACCCTCCAGCATTCCATCCACAAAACTTATCAACGCTCACAATCATGACCTCGATACTCTTACCTACTGGTTTCTACCTTATTATTCTCTGCTCTTCTCCATCTCTCTGTGCTCTCTCTCCTGTGGCCTTTCCTCTCCACGTTTCACTTTACTGCTCCGCTCTGCACTGTAAGAACTCGCAACTCACTTCCAGTCTCATTCTCCGCATATGTTCACATCCTGCTGAGCTCTTCTATAGCATCTCTGTTGTTTATTCATGCACTCACTCGCACACTCACTCATTTGTGATTCTACTCATTTAACAATACGCATACTATCCTCCCATGGTCGTCATTATATGGCCACATTCTCCTGCGCATTGGGCATAAATACAAATGCCTCTGCACTTTGCCCCGTTGACTTCGTTTACATTTCAAGTTCATGTGTACAAAGAGACAGTGAGGCCCAACAGATGGAGTAAGACAAAAACGGAGGAATGTGTCAGGAATTGTTGAGCAAGGAATTTCCACATCCTCCCCAGGGGAAGACAGGCCGCGCCGGCTCGATTCCTTCAAGACAAAGCGACGGGGGCACAGAGCAAACAAAGGTGCACTGCTAACTGACTGACTGATTAAGGGGATAAACACTTATGTCTCTACTCAACCTCTGATGAAAAATGTGCACACACTGTAACATAGCACGACACTGGTGCTTGGACTTACTCAGGATCATCACTTAAGGGGACATTTCTTGGGAGACTCCACACACATATTTGTACTTTGGGGTCAATCTTACCAAACACCTCAAAAAGCTCAGGTACTACACTAAACATCAGGGACACAGACATTGCTCATTATCTCACTTTGCAAAGATAATGTGCAGGGACATCAGATCAAACTTTTTTCTCTGTCCCAAATCCCATGGATCTGAATATTTTACCCAGTGAGTGCTGAATAAAAGGGAATAGTATTTTTTTTCACATTAAAGGCTGACCAGTAGCAGGAGCACTGCTCAGCCTACAAAAACAGTTGTATTATGCCCTCTGTGGCTTTGGAAGAGTTTTGTCATGTCTGAGAAAGAAACCCTGGTAATGTCTTGGTGATGTCATCAGCCTGTTCATGAAGATTATAAATTTTCAACAGCAAAGCCAAGTTTGAAAAATGTGGGCCAGACTGAAAGAACTCAATAGAAAGATGCTACCAAGTTGCAGTATGGGAAATGTAGGAGGTATATAACATTTGATCAAACTGATTCTGTATATTAAAGACCTGGTTTTAGATCCTTAATGATTTACATTAAAATGTGAACTGTTTATGTAAGGACAAACGACTACTGGCTCCATCTTCATTGTGGAAAAGCACATACAGTACAAACACTGGTTCTGAATGGAGGCAATCAGCATCTATTGCAAACCAGTTCAATTTGTTGACGGTGTAAACAGCGTCTCTGTTTGATTGTAAACCTGCTCGCAAACACACACACTAGAAGCTACAGTCTCGCCCCTTACTGCTCACGCAGGTCTTGGATTTAGTCCTTGTAGACCCTGTTCCCAGGTATCTCACTGCTGACTGCAGTGAGATACCTGGGAAGATTATCATCCCTGTCTCCACATGAAAGTGAATAATCCCTAAGAAAACACAACTTTGTCCTCTTGGATCCAGCGGGTGTGACTATAATGCAGCTCACAGCAGAAAAACAACCAAATGAAAACACACATGAAAATATGAGGCATGGATAGACTGAGGTAGCGCCTTAAGTGTTGGGCAACAACACATACCATCTGTCAGTCATTTGTTGGTTTGCTTGACTTCTCATGACTGATGCAGTTGGGTGATCTTAAGACCCAGTTCAGGACATCAGGGAAATCTAAAGGCAGACCAAAATTTCAAACAAGAAAATAATGGACCCACAAATGCCAGATTCTTGCTTTTCACCATAGAATAAGTGTATTCTGATTAATAATTCAAATAAGAACGATACCATCTCTTCTAATCTCCACTTTAATCTCTTTCTGTTTGCACTGTGAGCAACCTCAAACAGAACGTTATACAGGTCCTGTAATATCTGCCGAGCTTTCTCGATACCATTTGCTTATACTCTGTTCAAACACTTTGTCCTGTGTGGCAGAGTGCAGGCAGAGTAGTCTCCCATGAGACAGAAAAGTGCAGACTGCTTAGCAGGGCTTAACCCATTGGGGGACAGGTCTTCCCTTAAAGAAATGTACCAGGAAGCTTCATTATAGCAGGTCCAGAGGACCACACTGGACTTTGTCCAATCTGAAGGGTGTTGCCCAGTTAAAAATGATTTGTCGTGGCAACTAACAATAGTATCAGTGGCTGGGAAATTTAAGGTATCACACAATATGACACGCCAACCTTATTCACCCCAATGTAACAGTGGTATTATCATACAGATGATTTTGTGATATATGTAACCAATCACTATTTACATAACCAGAATTATTATATTGTGTCTATCCCTGCAATAGAAAAACATTTCAGTTCCATGTGGGCGTAATTAACTTGTCAAAAAGATGAACTGCCAGAAAGCAGAAGCGTGAGAAATTGTGTGCAGTAAATATAGAGGACACTTTTGTCTAGTGTTGATGCTACTGTGTCAATCACACGTCACAAGAAGCCCAATTGACAGCTGAATATTGGATATTGAGTTTTTCATTTTCCTATTACCGACCAATGACTCAACACGTGTTGAGATTCGTGCCTCAAGAACAAAGTGTGTGATGTGTCCCTTTCTCAGCTGTTCGGTGATGGAGGATGAAGCCACGACAGAACAAAAAACATATCATATTATTTTATAGATTTAACTGTCAAACCCAATGGTAAAAATGCTCCTTTGTTCTTGTTACCTCTCTAACTGACCTCTCTGTTGGATGCAGTCCAAGCACAATTAAAAAACCGTTTAAAGTCACGCAGCATGACAAGCAGCTGCTTGGCCAAAGTGCCATTTACAGCCATCAGGCCAATCATTAGAGAACTAAACGAGGGCAGGTTTAACATTCGCAGTTAGACCAAGACACCCAGCGACTGCAGAAAGAGAGAGTGAGCTTCATTTGTTCTTCAGCCATACCTGGGGGATAAATTATGTAGGGGTCATATCTCATTAACAACTGGAATGTCGTGGTGACTCAGTCGGTGGGATGAAATCTGTCTCATGGCCTCCATTGTCTGTCTTACCATGAGTGTCACAGCCAGCAGCTGCACATATACGTTCCTCGGTAGGGCTGAGGCTTTAAACCAACACTAGCACTTCAGTTTATTTCAGCAAAATAATTTAGTGACATCAGGATCTTAATGAGAAGCTCTCTCCTCACACCTGAGTCCATGTTGGGCCTGCAATACACTGACCTCAGAGCTGAATCAAACAAGCTGCAGATGAAATAAAAGGGAGAGAAATGTGTGATTAACACTTGAGATTTGCACTCTTTTGATGGGTTTATGGGTTTATATCTGCTCTCCAAAGCTGAGAAAAGATAAAAACTACATTACTATGTTTAATAGCTTGACTGACATAAAATTCTCATGTCCAGCACACATTCACATGCACACACGTACTTGCTAAAGGCCATCTTTAGATCTCACAGCTAGTCCAAAAGTCCACGTTTTATAGTTATGACTTATCAGTGATGGATGCAAGATGCTCCTGAGAGGATAAAGAAGAAGAAGAAAATTGCTTTTGTTGCTGCAGTTGTATAAACTGAGATGCAGCCAACAGGGAGACACGCTCAGACACAAACACGGACACACATGAGAGTGGACAAGACATGTAAATGTTAACTCTGTCGTCAAGACATTCATGCAAACTCTCTGTTTGTCCCTGCTCACACAGGGAGAAAAGCACAGAGCTAACTTGGGTGTGGATTCATCTGACGGCAGGTGATGGGGGAGTTTCTGGTTTCCCCCCTCAAAAGTGCTGTTTGTCCTTACTGGGACAAGACAAACCAGTTTATTTCTCTCTGCTCACACTCACACCTCTTGAATCATTCATTAACACCACTGATTTGCCCCCCACACACACACACACACACACAGGTCTACCATATCACCTGCACTCCCACTCCCTGCTCCGCTCCGCTCCTCCACCCCCATTCACAGGAATTACACAAGCCGACCCCTCCCTGTGTTGTCTTTTTCCACTCACTCCTCACTCCCAACAATCAATACTGTCCAGGCTCTCTGTGCTCCACAGATACGCCCAGTGAAGTCAAGACAATTATACACCTGTTACACAAACGGCGAACAAGTGACCAGGCCCCTATCGGCTTTCCACTGTCTCCAAACCACTAAAGGGTTTTTGTCAGAGTCACAGTGTCATGTGCAGCCAATAAACACCTGCTTCACAAACTACACTGGCATATTGGGAACAGCTCAGAGCCTTTTCTCCTGGTTGGCCTATTTTAAGACTAAGCAATTAGAGCTGTTGACATCTGAACACACATGTTAGAATATTTTAAAAATTAGGCCTGACAGCTGTGTGACTGGTTTGACTTGTTACCTTGTTACACCACTTGTTACCTGACGGGGAGGGCACAGCCTTTTCTCTGAACATTTGGATCAAGGAGGGCAGATGTTTAAGAAGATCACAGAAATGATAAACTTCCAACCAAGATAGTGAGTCAGTGTGTGTGTGTGTGGAGTGAGAGAGAGAGAGAGGAGAGAGAGAGAGCCCTGTCAGTCTACCATATAGAGCTGGAGGACCCTCCAACAGGTTTTTCATCTTCCCCCCCAGCCTGTTTACATGCCCTAAGATCGGTGCAGCTCTCTGTGTGTGGGTCAGCTCTCTCACCTGAGCCTCCTCGGCGCTGCTGTCTCTGCCCAGCTCTCCGATGTAGTACTGCTCCATCCACCGCCGCGCGTTCTCCGAGTGCCGGTGCGGCGGCCCCTCCATCTCCCGGCTCACGTCCTTGCCGGAGCGGCGGAGGATGAGCGCCTCCCCGCCCGGGTGCATCCGCAGGAAGGCGGTCACGTCGTACACCCTGGTCCCCAGCAGCACCCAGCAGGAGTCCTTGGTGCAGTGGTGGGCCACCTCCCTCTCCGTGAAGAACTGAGGGGACGTGGACGGAGACATCCTGGCGGAGGAGAAGCGGAGCGTCCACCTGAAGCGAAGCTGAACACAGGGAGGAGAGCAGAGAGTCCTCCGTGGACCTGACTGCCGGACCGAGAGTCACACCTCGTCTGTGATACTCACACTGGTGTTCACGAGAGGTCAGCCGCGAGGGGCGGGGTCTGTGACGCCTTCCCTGTCCCGGAAAAGATCGTAGCTATCAACTTTAAGAGTCGCGGCGGCCTGCAGATGTTTCAAAACTTGAAACGTCACGACAATGCAGCTCTCCAGAGTGTTATTGTTATATCGCAAACTAAACAGAGCCTTTCTCTTAAATTTAACGACCATAAAGCTGAGAAAATTCGAGCTTTACGTAAGACGTCCACAGGTGGCTGATTCCTGCATGTTCCCTGAATGCAGCATCTCGTCCAGAAGCACCTGTCGCCGGGAGGACCCTCTGTGGAGCGGAGTGATCAGGGTCTAATTATTGAGTTATATCAGAGACACAGACCAACATCTCCCAGTAAATGTATATTTATTACTGACGTCAATTAACGCGTGACATAACCTGCTGTCACGCAGCCCGTCATCACTTCCTGATCGATAAGATAAGGTCAATGTCCGCGGGCTGCTCCGGGGTGTGAGGCGTCAAACCAACTCACTACACTTCACCTGTCCTTTCATAACAGTTTCAGCACAGACAGACATATCTGTTGCACTTCCTTAAAATTGATTTATGTATTATCTCTGAAACTGAGATCTTCATGTAAAGTTAAAATGAATCAGCAACTCTTCGAAGGTGGTCGGTACAGTGTTTGTGTAGCTCTCCTAAAACAGGGCGTACATTCACTTATCTCCACTCAGCAGACGCTGCTGCCTTCGCGCAGTTTCGGAGGAGGTGCTCCAAATGCGCACACAACAACATGGGGACGAAAATGCTCCTCTAACAGTGAACATCTTCTCTACTGTCAAAGTCTGCGAGGTGTCACGTTCAGGGGGAGCGTGGGAACTTTGTCAGCAGTCATTAAAAGCCATGTACCCTGAGAGTTTTCAGCGAAATCAACCTAAATATGACAAACTATGATAATGATGATAAACTGCAGCGCTGACGTATAAAGCTGTGCTGTTGGAGGGCCTGGCCACACAAATAGATCACCACCTGGGGGTAAAAAAAACAGGTTTGAATGCGCGCCGAGGGATACTTTGAGCTTAATTTGCCTGCACGGGAGACGTGACGGACAGCCCTGAACGCAGCGCGGGAGCGAACACCTGTCCGCGAGCGCCGTCCCGCGAGCTCTGCGGAGGAGACGACGTGCTGTCTCAAACGATCAGTACTGAGTTTACTCAGGCACAGTTACATCCAGACATCATGACTAGCAGCTAATAAAAAGATTATAGGCTATTGACATTTAGGTGGAAGGTTTTCAGACAGGCAGAATAACCCAACCTGTAACCTTGAGAAAATGATCTGATTAAGATTAGCACTGAACTTCTGCTGTGTTATCTACTGAGGACATCCTGCTGTAAGATTCATCGTGACTGCTCTGCAAACTGGCCCTGCCAACATGAAATCATCTGCCCATCATCGCTGATGCTGTTTAATTATTTTATTGCACCCTGATGTAACCATGAACAGCAACACACTGATGCACTCACACAGTTAAACACACAGTGCCACTGTGACTTTGTGGGAGCACATTGAGCTTTGTTTTCTGTAGGAAATGTGCCATACAATAAAGTTTAATAATAATTTCAAAGTAAAGTAAATAAGTTTAAATAACTATTATTATTACATCATCATCATCATCATCATCACTGTCAGCATTTGTGACAGCAATGTCACCAACATTTCTGAAATGTTTACATTCCAGGTGTTATGATTGCCTTGCTCATGCACACCTCATCAAAATAAAGTGAGTAAAAGGCATGATCTATAATCATTCACCGCCCAGCACCACCCTGTGTGTGTAAAACAACAAAATACTCATATGAGCACTCAGTAATGAATAAAATAAAAGAGTGCATTATCTTACAAGTCAATTCAACTCACTGCAATATTGCATCTGTTTATGGCAGGGTGGTGTTGAAGACAGCAGGGGGCAGAAAGAGACCAAAGTACACAGACAGGAAATGGTTGAGGGTGCATGTTGGGGGGTGAGGGTGACAGAAGCAGAGAGGTGTTGAGAGAGCTGCTGAGAAACATCATAAGTGAAACAAGACGCATAATCTCACTTCATCAACAGGAAAAAGTAGCACAGTAAAGAACCTTGTCATGAGTCTTTTTTGCAGATGGTTTAACGCCTCAGTGATCACATGACCCAGCTCAGAAGGTGGCTGGGTGAACAGGAGCGGTGCTTTAGTTGTTGGGTGACAACATTCAACACACACCTCTCATTCTAGCATTGCATTTATAGAGACAGGTGAGTCATAAAGTCTCACCATTCCTTTGGTTGATTATGAGCCAGTCTGACCATTTGTGCATGCCAAGGGTGCTGGTGGGACCCTCAACAGAAATCAATATAATACCACATAATCCATACCTTAGAGTGGGAGCATGTCCGTACAGGAGGTGAAACAGTAGCTCATTAAGGGATATCAGTGAGCCAACAATGGCAACGCCCTCAGAGAACAGAGCTGATAATGTTAATAAATGTTATTAGTTACACATGTGATTGAGGAGTCTGGATATCTCTTACCAGAAAAGCACAATAATCTGTCTCAAATGTATGTCAATATTGCTAAATATTAGGTCAATGTTTTTTCCCTATTTTTAAATCACAGCTGTTAATCCAAAATATTCACGTCACCATCATATTAGAGCTTTAGAATTAAATGGCAAGGTGGTAATAATACAAATTTGTATTATTACCAGTTTGCTACTTTGATCTATACACACACATTTCCTTTTTGTTGTGTGACATAGTTCAGCATAAATGGACTGTTAACCTCAGAGGTGGTTTGTGCATTTGGATTTTTTAAATGGGCTCTTAGATTCCCACCGTTTAAGAGAAAGTCAGGAATGTTTTAGCACACAGTGTTGTTCACAGTTAAACAATAAAGCATTATTAGGATATAAGTAACACTTTATGTAACTGGTCCCTTAGTTTCCTCTTATTAAAAAGGGCCTTTTATGTCACCGTGAATTCCTTGGAAAGTGCATGTAAATTGGTACTAATTATAGAGGACATGAAGATAGTGTTGAACTACACTGTCAGTTACGACTATATAACTGCTTGTGCTTGCACAGAAAGTCTTTGAGTCAGTGCACAGCAGGTCAGTTGAACATACAAAATGTGTAATTTGTCTACACTCAACCGAACAATGCAACATATATATATAAAATGATGTTCGTTCCGATAATAAAAGATTGGAGTTTTTTATTAAGTGAAATTGCTTTGCAAATGCAACAACTGCACATAAACTCAACACAACAAATTAAATTCAACTTTTTCTGAACTTTGTCTGGTGTGGTGGTTCACAATAGGGGGGCTGGGACAAGATTAATCTGAGGGGTCACAAGGTCATTAAAGGGATAAGAAAAAAAAAGAAATTGAGACTTTTTTCTGACATCCTGATTCTCTGTTTTTGACATCATGCTTTTCACAAACATACTGGATTTGATTTCCTCTTTCAGGCCTCTAAAAGGCTCTTATACAATCTTCTAAATTACAGAAGGACTAGAACTTAAAGACCCTCTGTGCAAGTTGTATGTGTCTGAATAATATGCTGAGACAATGAGCTTGACTGATGTGTATGCTAAGTTGTGTCCACCTGTTTCTTCTCCTTACTAGAAACTAGAAAACACATCAGAATGAGTGTCTCACATTTACTGTCTGTTCCCATCAGTGATGTGTAATATTGTACTGATTGATGATATGTAACGCACCGATGCATCACATTGTTCAGGCTCGTCACCCTACACTGTGTGACGCCAGCTCCCTCCTCTCCCTGACATGGCCTCTTATTGTCCACCTATTTTTTCTCCCCCATCTGTCTTTTTCTCCCCACCTCCTCCATTTTGTCACCCATCTGGTCTTTCTTGACATCCCCCTCTCGTCCTACTCCTTTCTCTCTCACTTATCATGCTCCCATGTTTCCTCCCTTCTCATTTCCAGAATTATAGTTACTTCTAAATATACCCTGCATAACAAAGGAGTCCTCAATAATGGACTGCGTGTCAGTGTATGTGTAACCTGAGGCAACAGGCATGTGTGTGTGTGTGATGTTGAGAGTGACTTCACTGTGATGTCAGGCGTAGGCGGGGTTATTTGGTCTCTTCTTAAGAATGATTGGCCTTTCGTCTGGCCTGGTCATGTCGGCATGTATAAGAAGGCAACGATTCCCGCTCTGATGATTATTTCTTCACCACAGAGCATTAACTCCCCCCCCATGGCTGCTGTCGTCCCTGTGAGTATCTGCGTGGTGTGTGTGGTGTTATTCAGTCATAGAACCACATGTAGTCAGGTGAGTTCAGTGTTTGCACTGAGTAGAAGTACAAGTAAGTGCTGTGATTAAGTGCTGTATCCCTCATACAGTGTGATGCAGCATTTGAATTGTGTCTAATAGTGACAGTTGGATGCAGTCAGGAAACACAGCAGTTCACAGCAAACTCAGTACAAGTGATGCATACCGTACCAAAAGTATCATATAAGTTATGTACTTTGGGAAACCTGTGTGAGACGTGATCACATCCACACACTTGAGACTGAGTATATTTGTTCATATTTTTATATTCAGATTTAAGAGTAATTTGTCGAATGTAATGGAGAATACCGAAAGAGAGAATCTGAGAATGTGTGTTTGTTATCAAAGCTCTTCTGTGTACATGACCATTTTAAGATACTGTAACAGGTCAGCTATTGTGTCTGTGTGTGTGTCCGTGTGTGTGTGTGTGTGAATGCGAAAACAACTGTTGGTGGGTAAATCTACATGATCAAGTGTCAGCCCTGTAAATGAATCTGCACAGCTGAATTCTCTTTGTGTGATCAATCCCCTGTGTGTGTATGTGTGTGTGTGTCTTGGGTTTCCGATAGAGAGGGTGATTAAGTCTGCAAGAAGAAGACAGCAGCTCCTAAACTAATTAAAATGGTGTGATATGTGTGTGTGTGTGTGTGTGTCAGAGTGTAACATTTGACGTGTGAATGACAAGAGGCACACAGCGGAGACTGAAGCTGCTCACACGGCCTTATTCTGTTCTGCCTGAACTACCCACATCTATCTACAGTAGCTATTAGTCTCCAGTAGATTAAAATGTTGGGAGGCCAATAATAGCAATCTGTAAATAAATAATTATCCGTGTTTAGAGCGGTGTAAAAGCAGAGCCTTACATTTAGGATAAAGAGGCAGAGACGGACACACATCACACAGCAGAGCACACTAAGCATCTTAAAGTGTTAAAGTTAATTTAGGCAGTAAAACACAAATTCAGCCAGTCCAACAGTGTGCTCTCCCTCTTTTACTGCTGCATTACATACTGCAGTTCAAATAAGAAAGCAAATGTACAAATTTAGCATGATGGATTATTTGTTTTAAAAGGAGTCTTTTAATTGTCTTTTAATTTCAGTGTGAGTGGAAGATTACACATACCTAAGGGAAAAAAAGGAGTGATTCAGTGATAAAGATCATGAGAAAAGTAAAAAAAAGATTTGTATAAAATCTTGAAAATGAAATATTGAGATTAATCTCAACATTTGAATATTGTTATTTTGCTTAGACTGATTTTTGTTTCCACAGAATGGCAATTCAGCCTATAAGACAACATTACAAAGCTCAGAAAAACAATTCCCTCATTTATTACTGTCTGTTTACAGTTTGGCACTGTCTGAGTGTATCCATGCATGCATGTATCCTGTAGATCTGCATGTGTGTATCTAATCTGTGTATTCAGCTCATCACAACATGTGACAAACTGTCCTCTCTTCTCTCTTCACTGCTCCCAGTTTGCCTCCTGCTATGCCAGCGTTCAGCCCCTGCAGCTTTTCGGGAAAGGACCCAGAGGGGGCAACTACCTGTCGCTCCTCGCATACCGGGGTCCTCGCTGCACCCCGCGACCCCGCCTGGCATGTCACGCCCCAAAGATGACCCTGAGACAGATCTGTCGCATGTTGAAGGTGATGAAGCAAGTCAGAAACAAAGAGGCTGCCGCCGCTGCTGCTGCTGCCAGGTGAGGAACAACTCTGCTGCTGCCACCTCTAACCTGTAGCCAATAACTGGTGCAGTAAATGGCACTGACATTTTGCAATACATGAAATAGTTGTTGAGATGTAACATTGGCATATGGCTGTTATAGCATGGCTAAAAAATGGTATGATCTGAAATATTTGGATAAGGTTTTGTTACCCCAAGACATGTTAATCAGCACTAAAGTCACATATGAATGAAAGAACGGGGAACCCTTTATTATTTTATGTTGGGACACCAAAGCAGATAAAGTCCCAAAACTCCATTACTACATACTTCTCTGATGGTCAAAAAGTAGAAATGTATATAAATTATAGCATATTAAATTATAGCAGACTTTACTACTGTTTTGTTACTGCTGCTTTCTAAGGCACCATTTATGAAATGTTTAAAAGTTAAAAACTAATAGGTGGAAAAAATCATTTATGGTTGGTGTTCAGGCTTTCTAACTTGTAATAATTCAGTAATAAATATTAGTAGCCATTAATAAAAGTTTAATAAGTCAGTCAAGTTAATAAATGGATTTAGGCTACAACCAGCTATTTTGTTTAAGGTAAGTTGAAGGGATTTTTCACAAGCTGAAGACCCTTAAGTTGTTCTTATTAAGCATTCAAAACTATTTATCAAGCCATTAGTTAAACCCTATAAAGTCTATAAAAAGAATGCCTTATTAGGATAATAAGGCATATTTCATAAGGTTTTTCTCAAAATGTTTCCTATTTTTCTTTGGTTTCACCAACAAAGTTAATATATCTTCTATATATATATATATTGATATGTGAACACACAGTAAGGATCTGTGATGGGAGCTTTTCAAGGACAGTACAGCCATCACAGTTGCAACATAGGCATATAATGGTGTGAATTCCAGTATACTACTAATGTTAATATTTAGATATTGCACTGAGGTGCAGAAAAAAATTCTACTAAATTACAGAGCTGCAAATGCTGCAGTTTTAGCAAGCATCAGTTCTTCAGGGATAATGAGTTGATAAGCATAGAGAGTTATGTGTCCACCCGTTGAGCCGATTACTTTTATTACATTATTGATGCATTTAGGGAGGATAATAACCAGCCTGTTGGAGCTGACCTTGGCTGCCGCAGACTGGACTGTGATCACACCAGTTGTCCAACCAGTGGAGGCCACAGGAATCTGGGTTTAATAATTAAATACCCTCGTGTCACTGCCAGAGCAAACACTCAGTCACACTTCCTCCTCTCATTTTACTGCCTCTTTGTCTGGTTTCTCTCTCGGCACAGGAAGCAAGGGTCCGCAGCTCCCGCCCCAGCGTCACCCGGCACCAAGTCGGAGAAGAAATGCGTCCCGAGCTGTCTCAGACACAAACGCAGTATAAAACGTGTCGGGTGACCCGCGAGGCCCGGCTGAGCCCCAACAACCCTTTAACCCCCAGCAGAAACCTGTTTGCCACCCAGTTACAACTCTCACAGTGACATGGGAGATCATCAAACCACCAATGGGAAAGTTCATTCAGATTATTAGAATTTGGACAGCTAGTCATGTGACTGTGGATGTTGGAGGACGATGTTCGCTTGACTCACCGCCAGGAGAGGATGATGTGATCTTTTTCACAAACATCCTTTGCTTCAGAAAGGGGATTTTCTAAAGACAAAAATAACTCAAGCTACCATTTTTAAAGGTCTTCCTGGGTGTTTTTTGTTGTTGTTCAGCTGAGTAGGACTTTTATTAACTCACGACTAACATCACCTTCCCTCTGAGGAGTGAACTTCTATCAGGCTGCCTCCTTCTCTTCTACTTCCTTTTATTGATAAAACCAACACAACTTTGAATCCATAAATGAATTTGTTGGCTTATTTAAGAAAAAAGTATACTACCATTACTGAGGGTGTTTATAAAATATGAAAAACAATTTGAATATGGCATGGACAACCAGCTAATGTCACAGAGAGTAGTAACAGACTGAAAAAATTATTAACTAAATTATTGAAATGACAGTTCCCTTTGTTGTTTGCATGTAGTGTTGTTTTTGTGAATTTGTCTCTTAAATGTGCAATAAAATTTTAAGTAACCAATCATAACAAATTGTAACTGCACTTACAGTTTTTGTGTGTTTGAATGGGGAAAAACACCATGGAATTATTTCTCCATTACAATAATCATTCATGGATGAAAAAAAGTGAGTTATTATTTAATACTAAAGAAACTGACAATCTAACAACATAATCGGATTCTGATCTCAAATGCTGCTGAATCCTGATTGGTCATCTTTTTCTAACCGAGCTCCGACCTTCAAACCAGCAAGAAGAGCACAGAGAAAAACAAAAATACAGAAATCTCCAGTGTGAAATGACCAAAAGCTTTAACATATCAATATGTTACAGTATTATAAATTATAGTAAAATGCACATTGAGTAAGTTAGTTTAGAGGGTTTAGCACACCACATATCCTGGGGTCTATACCTCAGAGACCACATGCTTTAGGATGAGCACATTTGGTGGTGTCAGATCACTGCGACACAGCTCAGCCTGTAACAAGC
The DNA here is from genome assembly GCA_023238725.1 of Scortum barcoo. Classification (NCBI taxonomy): domain Eukaryota; kingdom Metazoa; phylum Chordata; class Actinopteri; order Centrarchiformes; family Terapontidae; genus Scortum; species Scortum barcoo. The sequence continues at coordinate 24,843,086 of CM041536.1, read as the reverse complement.
AACAAGGGAAAAGAATAACTCAGACATCTAATGACCTGATGATGCTGCTGACACGTCAGCAAAAACTTTCCCTCTTACGCATACAGCAGACAGAGACTTATTACTGTGCATTTGAAGTTCTACTTCTGGGCACCTGATGAATATATGCGTAAAATTCTATATTGTTTCAGCTGTGTTCACTAAATCAGGAAAAACAATAGATATTTAGATTTACCAGCTAGTCTCTGTCTTTGTCTGTGTGCTGTCTGGTGCTGAGCAGTTCGTGTACAGTGGGTTTGGAGAACATAACACTGATTGAGTGAACTGAGTGAACCAAGACAGTAAATGTATCAAAAAAGTAAATTAGTAAGCAAAAAGAGTCTGAAAATCTTTGTAGAGCTGCAGAATTGAGGAGGCATCTTAATTTTATAAAGAAATATTTTATTATCCAATACAGTAGTCAGCATAAAGTGAATCATTAAGGCTGCACTTGTTGTTGTTGAAAAGAATCCATCACGTGTGGATTTTTATCTCCACAGAGATTCTTTTTCACTGCATCAAAGTGACACACAACATTGATTAATTGTGCATCATGACAAGCGCCCAGACCTTTGTACATCTACACTACATGCCAAAAGTTTGGAAGCAAGATCAAATTTGTACAAAAAAAGATCATAGTTTCATTGGTATACTTTGCAACAAAATAAACATGATTATTATATAAAGAGTAACTTATCAGAAGACATTACTGTGTTTTGCAGTTTCTTTTTCAGTGTATCCTTCTTTCCTCAATGTACAAATCTGAACTCTTGTTTCTTTACTCAGTTGCTTCTTTCTGGCCATGTTCTGCGGTAGTTTGTCAGAGATTTGAACGCAGTTGAGATTTATTGGGATTTTTGTATGCAGACTCTCAAAAGCCAAAGAGTTAAAGTGAATAATGCAAACTGTGATTTGTTTTTTTACTTTTGCACTGAAGTTGTGACTCTTGCAAATCTTCTTCGACCCTAAAACTAAGCCCTTCTTTTCTTTTGTTGACATTTATTCAGCAATGGTCTGGTAACATCAATGTATACCTAAAGGTAAATTGAGGAAAATGGTGCCATATCAATGAAAGCAAAGTCTGATCATGCAGTAAATACATCCCAAAATACATATAACATATTGACATGACAAGACAGACATACATTATATGAAGCAGGGCATAATTCCTGAACACACAACAGACAAGTTGGTATGTATGTGAAAAAGCTTACTGGGACACTTAATGGCAGTGAGACATCCTTAACTAAATTGGTTGTGCTTTTCCTTATGTTCTTTTTTTTATGTTTATGTTTTTTTATGTTTCTTATCTCTTTGTCTTGTTTAAATCTACCTTAGTTAAGTGCAACTTAACTCTAAATCTAATTACTTTTCCAACCTTAGTATTTCTAAAAAAATCAAGTAAGGTGTGGCATCTAATATGTTGCTCTCTGAATACAACTAAAGAACTCATCTGTGGACTTTCAAGAGCTTCTTGTCATTGAAGGGCAGATAACACACCATTTCAGTAAACACAGCTGTAATACTATTCGTGCAGGTGAGTGAGTGTCACGTGAAAGGAAAGACTGAAAAAGGGCCACAAGGTTCAGAAGCTACCAGTTTGTTTACTGCCCAGAATTATTCATCTGCTGACTAAATACTGTGGAAACTACAGCTCACCTATACCTTTGCACACCGAAAAACAGTGAGCTGATCAGGTGTTTGTGTGTGTGTGGTGTACAGAGAGACCGGAGACCAGGGGCCCTCTGACCGGACAGTAGCCACTGCTGTTCAGACAAGTCCGCTGCTGAATGTTTCATGGCTAAGATGCTTAAAAAGGTAGCACAGTGTTCCTGTGCATCCAGGTATATGTGTCTCTCTCTATACGTGTGTGTGTGTGTGAGAGAGAGAGTGTGTGTACCTGAAGCGTGAGTGAGGAGTCAGGTTGTAGGACAGGAAGCCAAAGCTCTGGTTCCTATACAAGAAGGAAGCTGATACTTCACACACACACACACACACACACACAACAACAACAACAACAACAACAACAACAACAACAACAACAACAACAACAACAACGTGAACAACAACTGATGTTGGTGTAAATGACAACTTTGTTAAAATAAAATGTGATAGAATGTATAATGGTGGAATAAATATCATATAAATCTCAGTACTTGTATGATTCAATAAAGTGCTACAAAGAGTGAATCAGTGTTCCTGATGTACTTTAATACTAACATACATACATAGTCTGTTAAAATAATTAAATAATCAAAAGTGATCATTTATACATTTTACACTTTCAACTGTCACACAGCCAGGAATCATTTTCAAAATGATACTAAATAATAGTCATACATTTTCAGATTGATTAAAGCATTTTCCCACCGTACCACAAGAACTTAAACGCACCAACAAATCAGATTCTTCTAAAAACTCTCCATATGAAACTGAATTGTGCAACTTCAAAATCACAAAACAGCTTACACAAACTAAAAATCCTAATCTTATCTTTGGAAAGAGCCAGGCTATTGATTCCCTCTGTGTCAGTCTATGAAGCAGATGTAGCTCCGCACTGAATTACTGGTATCAATCTTCTTATCTAACTCTCAGCCAGAAAGTGAATGACCACAGATGTGCAACTATTCCTTTTATCTTTACAGTCGTATAGCTCTTATCTCTATCATAAAATACCTTATGATAAATACCTTATGAGCTTGGGATGTCACAAAATGTCTGTCAAAAATTCATTAAGTAACTAATATTAGTGCATGAACTTAAGGGCTGCTACGGGGTCATGTGGGGAGGCCACAGAGAGTAAAACCGAAGAGTTATGCATGAACCATCTGTCTCATCCTGATTGGGTGTGTATTGGATGTGGCACTCACAGATGACCAACTAGCAAATTGGATTAAGCACATTTTTCCAGTAAGTATTGTTTTTCATTTTGGCCATCTCAGAGCGAAAGGTGATCTGAGGCCTTTTCCAAATATGGTGTAGGGCTGCTCCAGTATAATCAGTGACACTGCTAACATTTCTTTCTGGACTGCAACGACGACGACAACAACTCTGGCTTCACCTGCTGATGCTCTGCCTCCCAGAAATGTTTTGCAAACATTTGTCTGCAAATCTCTAATTTACAGTTAAATAATGAGAATTGAATAATGCAAATAAAGCTTGCTTTTTCTGTTTTTGCAGACCAACTGGTAACTGCCGACTGATGGGGAAATAGGCAGCTGTTTTTACAGGCCTGCACAATTTATGTATTTACGCTCTTTTTTGCTATGTTGTGTTCTCCACCAACTATGGATGGAAAATCCTCTCTCGTTAGCTTCTTCATGATCCGCTATGTCAACCAGATAGATGCCACCTGCTATATGGTGCCATTAGGTTAGTACCCATCATGAGTCTGTGCAAATCAGAAAGGGTGAGCAACATCTATCTTTTTTATTGACTGTGAACTAGCTGTATCACCTGTGCACACCTCAAGCTCAGTTTTCATGCTCAAACACTCAGTTACACACTTAATTCATCAGCTGATTGGTGTCCAGCACTCTCATTACAGGGGCTCAGTGTCTGTTGTGTTATAACACAGAGTGCAGGCGCACTTACTGTACCAGGGCGGCTCTGGAGAAACCCGCTGGAACATTTTAGTCATAAGGATTAGTTTTCAGTGTGGGCTACAGTGTGTATGAATCAGGGTAGAGGTTAAAGGTTTGGGTTTAAAATAGAGTCGCCAGAAAGTTCTCACTGATTAAACGTCTCTGTGTGGGAGTGGGAGTGATGCTGAAGGAGGATGGCAATTCAAACTAAAAATAAAATAGACAAATGCAATTCAGCCAAAACATTCCCAACAATCAATGTCGACTTGCTCCGTCTCTTTTTAAAGAACCTTATTTTTTTCATGACAGCTCATTCTGCTTTTTTTCCTGTGACTATTCAATATATAGTCAGTTAATAGTTCATTAAGTAGACCTAGCTAAAAGTAATGTAGTCTTATGTACGTTTAATTCTTTTGTCACTTCGCATTTTATGAAGTTTTATATGTTGAATCAATGATTACTTATTTATTTCCTAGAAGAAACAACCCAATCCTTCTCTTACAAATGAAAAGCCAAAGAAAAAAACACAATTTAATATACTCTTTTACTGCAGCTTAGAGGAAAAGTCATCAATGTAGTCAGTGACTATGAAACCTTGACTTGTCCAGAGTGATTTAAATTGGCAAAGTGATTTGTAATTTCCATCTCTAGAGGGAACATAACCCGAACGTGGGCAACGCGAGCTAAGGTGAAAATACTTCAAATAGAGCTCAGAGAGAAGACACTGAAGGAAAATAACAGAAACAACTGGACTGAGCTGACCTTTGAGATCATCTTGCACTTCTATTAAGTTTGTAGATGTCAGAGTCAAATAAAAAAAATAACTAAAGCAGCAGATGACATACCCTGATTTTTGGTGTGGGTCAACTAAAACACTGGATTTCACATTTCCCATAATTAATAAATAAATAATTAAATCCCAACTTTAAATCCCAACTTTATAGTAATTCTGTCAGAGCCCCCCAGTCCTGATATTGTACGACTTCACAGGCTGTGTAGCACTCATGTATTAAACTCATTTTTATGTGTAAAGTCTGTGGAGTGCTCTATAATCCAACATATTCACTCATTTAAAAAAAAAAAAAAAAAAAAAAAACACTTCTTGTGAGGTAATTACAGATTCAAATTAAAGTCTGTGAGCTACAATCGAACCAACCTGTCAAATTCACAGATGCTCAGCAGATTCAGATACAGTATCTCACAAAAGTGAGTACATCCCTCACATTTTTGTAAATATTGTATTATATCTTTTCATGGGACAACACTGAAGATATGACACTTTGACACAATGTAAAGTAGTCATTGTACAGCTTGTATAACAGTGTAAATTTGCTGTCCCCTCAAAATAACTCAACACACAGCCATTAATGTCTAAACCGCTGGCAACAAAAGTGAGTACACCATTAAGGGAAAATGTCCAAAATGTGCCAATATTTTGTGTGGCCACCATTATTTTCCAGCGCTGCCTTAACCCTCTTCTGCATAGCGTTCATTAGAGCTTCACAGGTTGCCACTGGAATCCTCTTCCACTCCTCCATGACGACATCATGGAGATGGTGGATGTTAGAGACCTTGTGCTCCTCCACCTTCCATTTGAGGATGCACCACAGATGCTCAATAGGGTTTAGGTCTGGAGACATGCGTGGCTAGTCCAGTCCAGTTTCTTTAGCAAGACAGTGGTCGTCTTGGAAGTGCGATTGGGGTCGTTATCATGTTGGAATACTGCCCTGCGGCCCAGTTTCCAAAGGGAGGGGATCATGCTCTGCTTCAGTATGTCACAGTACATGTTGGCATTCATTGTTCCCTCAATGAACTGTAGCTTCCCCAGTGCCGGCAGCACTCATGCAGCCCCAAACCATGACACTCCCACCACCATGCTTGACTGTTGGCAAGACACACTTGTCTTTGTACTCCTCACCTGGTTGCCACCACACACGCTTGACACCATCTGAACCAAATAAGTTTATCTTGGTCTCATCAGACCACAGGACATGGTTCCAGTAATCCATGTCCTTAGTCTGCTTGTCTTCAGCAAACTGTTTGCGGGCTTTCTTGTGCATCATCTTTAGAAGAGGCTTCCTTCTGGGACGACAGCCATGCAGACCAATTTGATGCAGTGTGCGGCATATGGTCTGAGCACTGACAGGCTGACCCCCCCACCCCTTCAACATCTGCAGCAATGCTGGCAGGACTCATATGTCTATTTTCAAAAGACAACCTCTGGATATGATGCTGAGAACGTGCACTCAACTTCTTTGGTCACCATGGCGAGGCCTGTTCTGAGTGGAACCTGTCCTGTTAAACCGATGTATGGTCTTGGCCACCATGCTGCAGCTCAGTTTCAGGGTGTTGGCAATCTTCTTATAGCCTAAACCATCTTTATGTAGAGCAACAATTCTTTTTTTCAGATCATCAGAGTTCTTTGCCATGAGGTGCCATGTTGAAACTTCCAGTGACCAGTATGAGAGAGTGTGAGAGTAATAACACCAAATTTAACACACCTACTCCCCATTCACAGACCCATTCAGAGACCTTGTAACACTAACAAGTCACATGACACCAGGGGAGGGAAAATGGCTAATTGGGCACAATTTGGACATTTTCACTTAGGGGTATACTCACTTTTGTTGCCAGCTGTTTAGACATTGATGGCTATGTGTTGATCCTCCTAGAACCGCTGCCTTATCGTGGTGGAGGAGTTTGCCCTAATGATGCTAGAAGCTATGTTGTCGGGGGCAATTTGCCCCTGGTAGGGTCTCCCAAGGCAAATTGGTTCTAGCTGAAGGGCCAGACAAAGACCAGTTCCAAAGACCCAAATGAGGTAAAAAGAACATGAAGGACACATGTACCCTGCCCTGAGGTGTACCGGGGCCCTGCCCTGGAGCCAGGCCTAGGGAGGTGGTTTGCCGGCGAGCGCCCTGGCCGGATCCAGCCCGAAGCAGTGAGCAGCAGGAGGAACCGTTTCGGTCTGGTGCAGTGTGGATAGGGTGGCAGGTCAAGGCGGGGGCCTTGGCAGCCCAATTCCTGGCTAACGAAACTGGCAATCGGTACATGAATGAATCGAAAGGGTTGCTTCCCTGCGCCTTCGGGTTGGGAAACGGGTTCTGACTGTTGCTATGCTCCAAACAGCAGTTCAGAATACCCACCCTTTCTGGGGGTCCCTGGGACGGGTGCTGGATAATGCCCCAACTGGGGACTCCATCATCTTGCTGGGGGACTTCAACGCTCACGTGGGCAATGACAGCATGACCTGGAGGGGAGTGCTTGGGAGGAACGGCCTGCCCGATCTGAACCCGAGTGGTGTTCAGTTATTGGACTTCTGTGCTAGTCACAGCTTGTCCATAACTTGAACACCATGTTCGAACATAAGGGTGTCCACAAGTGCACTTGGCACCAGGACGCCCTAGGTCGTAGATTGATGATCGATTTTATAATCGTATCATCTGACCTGCGGCCATATGTTTTGGACACTCGGGTAAAGAGAGGAGCAGAGCTGTCAACTGATCACCACCTGGTGGTGAGTTGGATCAGATGGCAGGGAAGGATGCCAGGCAGACCTGGTAGACACAAATATATAGTGAGGGTTTGCTGGGAACGCCTGGCTGAAGAACCTGTCCAGATGGTCTTCAACTCCTACCTCCGGCAGAGCTTAGACTGCATTCCGCGCCTCAGGAGGGGAAGACGGTAACTCGCTCACACTGTTTACAGTGGGAGTGGGGAACTGTTAACCTCAACTGGGCAGATAGTCGGGCGGTGGAAAGAATACTTCGAGGATCTCCTCAATCCTACCAACACACATTCCCTAGAGGAAACAGAGCCTGGGGGCTCAGAGGTGGGTGCTCTTCATCTCTGGGGCGGAGGTCGTTGAAGCAGTTAAACAACTGCCCAGCAGCGGTGCCCCGGGGGTGGATGAGATCCGCCCTGGGTACCTTAAGGCTCTGGATGTTGTAGGGCTGTCTTGGTTGACACGACTCTACAACATTGCATGGAACATCGGGGGCAGTACCTCTGGAGTGGCAAACTGGGGTGGTGGTCCCCATCTTGAAGAAAGGGGGACCAGAGGGTGTGTTCCAACTATAGGGGGATCACACTCCTCAGTCCTCCCTGGGAAGGTCTACACCAGGGTACTGGAGAGGAGAGTCTGACCGATAGGTCGAACCTCAGATTCAAGAGGAACAATGTGGTTTTCGTCCTTGTCGTGGAACAGTGGACCAGCTCTTTACCCACTCCGGGAATATGGGGTGGATGTCCCCTTATTAAGGGCCATTCAATCCCTGTATTGTATGAGTGTGAGTTTGGTTCGCATTGCCGGCAGTAAGTCGGACTTGTTCCCGGTGGGAGTAGGAACTCCGCCAGTGTTGCCCTTTGTCACCGGTCCTGTTCATAATATTTATGAACAGGATTTCTAAACTGGCACAGCACGGTGGGAGAGGGGGTCAGATTCGGTGACCTAAGGATCCCATCTCTGCTTTTTGCGGATGATGTGGTCCTTTTGGCCTCATCGAGTAGTGGCCTCCAGCTCTCACTGGGACGGTTCGCAGCCGAGTATGAAGCGGCTGGGATGAGAATCAGCACCTCTAAGTCCGAGGCCATGGTTCTCAGTCGGAAAGGGGTGTATTGCCCACTCCGGGTCGGGGAGGAGTTCCTGCCCCAAGTGGAGGAGTTTAAGTATCTCGGGGTCTTGTTCACGAAGTGAGGGGAAAAATGGAGCGAGAGATGGACAGACGAATTGGTGCAGCGTCAGTGCAGTGTTGCGGACGTTGATCAAAGTGTCACATCTTCAGTGTTGTCCCATGAAAGATATAATACAATATTGACAAAAATGCCCACATTCACATAAATCCCATGTTGATTTCAGTGTAGTTTTTCCAACCACCTTCAGGGGAGTCAGAAACGGGTCACAAACAGTAACGAGCAACAAACTGACTCTCGACACAAGCAGCGTTCATCTAAATAAAAATCATTTATTTTTCATTAATATTATTATTATTATTATTATCATCATCATTCTATCTAGAGAGTCCACCATGCCACTTTCAGAACTGGAGTAGTGCTAAGACGTCTGTCTGTCTGTTGAATTTTACACAACGGGGTACCTGGGCAGAGGAGGAGCAGACGGGAGGGACGGATGGATGAGACAGGTGGAGGCTGGAACAGGTCAGGGGGGCTTTACAGGCTCACACTCCTGTTCATTCTCCATGCTGATGCAAACAAAGAGGGGATGATATAAAGGAGGGATGACAGAGAGGAGGAGGGTCTGAATTGTCTTTAAAAGTAGTTTGTCCTTGTTGACCTACATGAGACTGAGCTGGGAGGAAAAAAGACCATTTGGGGAGGAGAAGGGGGGGCGATGGGGGAGCAGCTTCAAGCTCATTGGTCGGGCTGCTGGACAAGGGACCAGGACAAGCCAATCGCAGACTGATACAGAGGAGGAGGGTGTATGTATACTTGTCTGCGTGTGTTTGTGTAGGAGGTGTGCTTGCATCAATGTGTGTGTGTGTTTGTGTGTGTAGAGATGTATGTATCCGTATGCTGCGTATCTGTGAGTGTGTAACTGGTCAGAGTTACTTTGATCCATTGTCACTGTACACTTATCAAAGTTACTGTCACAACCGGGTACAAAGTTGAGGTAACAAACATCCTTCTTCCATTTCTGCAGAGAAAAGGACAGAAGAGAGGAGACGTCACTACAGAAAGCATTACATTTAACAGACTTTTTTTTGTCTTTAAAGTGTGTGACTATCAATGTAAAACAATGCGAAAGCAGCAACAGTAAATATGTAAACACCCATACATGGAACAGTCGCAAGTATGAATGGGCGAAAACTTTAAGGAATCAAATGCAGACGCCTGCATACAGAGTCATTGTTTGTCTTTCCTTCAATTTGTCACCCATCTTTATTACTCTGTTTTAATTAGTATTATATGGCATGTATCTTCTGGACACAGCATATTGAGGTGGTGTTAATGGTGGATTTTGTTTGGCTCTGACGACTCAATGGGATTAGGAAAATACAGTGACTGTAAACAAAATGTCTGTGAGTCTCTTGGGGGGGTTAAAGTGGTGGCTTTAATATCATTAATTATACTGAACTTTAGAAACTTAAAGTGTAAACCTAAAAAAAAAAAAAAAAATCAAAATACACAGTGACCAATGAGTCATTTTTCAAACTGATACCTGTTTCATCGTGCTGTAGTGTTGCCACTGGAAACCATGTTGTTGTCAGAGTTTGACAGAGACTGCTCCTTTATTACTGGGTCTGCAGCAGGAGAGGAGAACAACTTTTAAGAATTCCTCACAAACTTTATTTAGTGTCATCTGGAGTGTAGGGACAGAAAAACACAGACTGTAAATGGACAGCAGAGCCTGAGGAAAACTTTCACACAATTCCTGTGTGTTTACATTTCTGATGAAACTGACAATGATTGCTCAGTATTGTGCTGTATAGTGATTTGGAATCAACATAAGTGTGATTTTATGTTGTATTCAACTGTTTCACAAAAGAAAGTTGCAGTTAGTGTTGACTTTACCCCTCAAATTACGATCAAACTTATGTTCAGCTAGTGCCACACACTGAAAGTATTTTTATGTATCTAATCAGAATGCCACAAAACCAAGTCCCAGTGTATCCCTGTGTATGTGTGTGTATGTCGCCTGTGTGAGCTGTGTGTGGTCATGTGTGTCTTGCTCACAGAAGTAGGGGTGCTCCATGGCCTCTGTGGCGGTCAGTCTCTGTTGGTGGTCGTAGCGTAGCAGCTTGTCCAGCAGGTCCAGAGCTTCAGGACTCACCAGGTGCTGGTTCTCTGTCTGCACAAACTGTTCCCAGCGCTTCCTGCTCTGTCTGCAGAAGCACACAACAACACAACAACTTCACTAAACTTGACTTTACTGACTGACGTGGGGAAATTCACAAGCTCCTGTACCCTTCATCCCTTCAGTGGAGAGGTCAAAGGTCAGGGTTAGAGGCAATGCTAGAATTATGGGGGTGGCATTTTGGACCACTAAAGGCACCAGGGAGCAAAGATTTTGATGAGCAGGTCCCTGTTTTGTTTACACTGTGTGCATTACTAGCAGTAGATGATTTCATCTTTGTCAGCTCACGTTTCCAAAGTCTCTCATCATCCACTCTCCATTAGTCTACAGTTGGCGACAATAATGCACCAAGGAACGTAACCACTTCATCAGATAACGGAAAAGTAAAAAGCCAGCTGATGTGAATATGGATGTAAACACTGTAGGTGTAGGTTTAAAATGGTAACAACTAGATAGATTGTGCAAACTTTTCACAAGGAGGCAGGTTTGTTAGGCTTCAAGGATACACACTGTGAGAACTGAGGGTGAAATTGACTGTATGGCTCAAGCTGGTGTCAGAGAAGTTTTCCTCTAAATTTCCTCTCCAGCATATTACGCGAGAGCTGCAGTGGAAAAGCTGAACTGACGTATGTAACTACCACTGTAATGAAGTTTGAATGTAGCCCATTTTATAATGTCAGGCAGGAGAACGTGTTTCTTTGTGTGCTGGTAAGTGAAAAGTCAATGGTCCAAATCAGGTCTGCCTGCGTTACAAGAGGGGCAGCAGATTTATTTATTTTGAGGTTTATTTTCCCAAATGTAAACACAGGAGGGCGTGAACATACGCAGCAGTGAAAGTTTAAATGAGCAGTTTCAGTGTGTTCCTGAAGGACGTTAGCAGGGCAGACGCTCTTCTAATATTCATAATACGTCACTTTGCTGCCCCTCAGGATATTTTCAGCCTGTATTCTGATTTGACTTGTACACCCGCATTCAGCTCAGGAGCAGCTACTGTGTGTCACCATAAGTGTGTGGGGACTCCCAGAGGCAAAGTCAGAGTGGACTCACTGTCCCAGCAGGTCTTTGAAGCGTGGGTCCAGCTCAATGTGGTATTTACGCAGGTAGCCGAACAGCTCGTCTGTCCCCAGGACCTTGGCGATTCGCACCAACTAGAAAACACAACACACCAGGTTCAAACTTTGTGTACCACGGTGAAATAAAGATAAATCTGTATCACATTATGGTTGATACGTTTATTCACCATCTGCCTCATTCAATATGAATATGCTGCTGTTGTCCCTGGTGTGCAGGACGTACCTGGTCATAGTTGTCCTGTCCATGGAAGAAGGGCTCTTTCTGGAAAATCATACTGGCCAGCATACAGCCCAGGCTCCACATGTCTAGACTGTAATCATACATCTGAAACACAAAATCATCAAACAGCACTGCCGATGATGAGAATACAGACATCACGTTAACGTGTGTGCTGACAAGTCACTGTATGACTGACAGCATTGTAAAGATGTGACTTGTTCTGTATGAGAGAGAAACAAAAGTGAAGCATCTCTGAAGTCGGTTTCTGGAACATCATCAGTGGGTGTTTAAATGTGGTTCAGAGTGTGTGAGTCTGTAGGTGTGTGTGTGTGTGTGTGTGTGTGTGTGTGTGTGTGTTACCTGGTAGTCCACCAGGAGTTCGGGGCCTTTGAAGTATCGTGACGCCACTCTGACGTTGTACTCCTGGGAAGGATGGTAGAACTCTGCCAAACCCCAGTCTATAAGGCGTAGCTATGGAAACACACAATTAATACTCACTCAGCCTCACTTCACAGTCTGACAACTCAGTGTTGAGAAACTGTGACTAAACAGCACTACCAGGTGAAGCCTAATGTAACTTACGGTTAGTGCCACACACTGTAACAGGTGAGTGTGTCTGTGTGTGTGTGTGAGAGTGTGTATGTGGTATGTATTCTGTGGGGTATTTAAGGTTAATTAACATTCATGTTAGCCTGCTGCCCTCTGCTGGCCAAGTTTAGAAGTGTATGAATTTAACAAGCAGCAGCTCTGCAGATAGCAGGGTATTGATACATCTAAAATTAAAGCACTAATTAGCAGGAGGACTCTTTTTATAAACAGTACAGTATTCTACTTTTCTTATCTTGATGCCTGGGAGTTTATTTTTGCGGTGTTTCTGCACTGCAATTCCCAGATATCCCAGCAGGGAAGCTGTAAGAGCAGCCATTGCCACTGGCTGTGAGCACAGCACGAGGAGGTATCAATCATGTGAGCCTAACATTAATGGGGTTTAAGCCGTTAGCGGACAAAGCCTGGTGGTCGTGTCTGGCTTCACAATGCTTCCTTGGCCAATATAACAATCTTCAGCCACCCAGTCAAAATCACAGCTAATGTTACAACTATAACAACAGCCATGATAACGGCCATTAGCCATGGATATAACAAGAGGGACGCCCACAAGCGCTGTGCTGGCAATCAGCGGCGACGGCTGCAGCTCGGCTTCCCTCTTCTTCCTTGATTGACATCTATGTTCTGCCACTCTTTACTCCGTCTGCTCTGCCACCACTGCTCATGCTTTTTCGCCGCCAGATATTCCACATGTTCAGGATAGTAACAATAAATGCTTTCATGAGGTGGACACAGACTGAACTGCGCTGTAGTTGTCACTAACACAGAGGACACAGGACACACATTTATCTAGATAGAAAATACATCAGCTGTTTTTGGAGGATCTCGCTCAGATGGTATGTATAAGAACCAATGCTAATGCACTACCAACCAACAACAATCCAACTCCTTTTCAAAGAGCACAGAACATATAAAAGGGAGCGCTGAAAGGAGAGAGAGAGCCAGAGAGAAAATAAACAGTGAGAGAGAAGGAGAGGGTCAGAAATAGCAGGGTGAGAGATAATATTCAGAGTGTGTGTGGGTGTGTGAAGGAAAAAAAACAAAAAAAAAAAAACAGGAGACTATATAGGGCACCACCTACCTTTCTCAACTGGTGGTCGATCATCACATTGTGGGGTTTGACGTCACGGTGCATGATTCCCATACTGTGACAGTAGTCCAGAGCCTGGCAGACACACACACACACACACATATGAGAGCAGACGGAGATGTAAATATGTGTATACAGTCTGCTGAATTCCCAGGAACCTTGCCAAGAATAGACAAAATGTCTTAGTCATTAAATGTAACATATGAAAAAAAGCCTGACACCAGTAATGCAACACATCTCACCTTCAGTAGTTCATACATATAGAAACGGATATCATAATCTGTCAACTTCTGGTACAACTCCTGCAGGGTAAAAAAAAACATTTAAATCAGAACATGGGACATGGTGAGGCAGCCAGGTCCAGGGAAGGCAGAAAACATCAAATGTGACCTCATGTGCCTGACAGCAGAGCACGCAGAAGAGAGGTGATCGTTTTACCTTGAAGTCTGTGTTATTGATGCATTCAAAGACGAGCGCCGGAGTTCTGGACTGCGCAGCCACCACGGGGGGACAGAGAGGAGGCAGAGAGCTCACATCAGTCAAACAGATCATGAACAACCATGAGAACAGAGCAGGATGTGGCTCATTACTGATCAAGTCACCTGATTAATTCGAAATTTGACAACGCCGCTGAGTGATGTTAGCAACTGAACTCGGTGGAAGTGAAGTGCACGTACAGTAAAGCCATCTGCATCACATTTGATGGACAGATGAGACGTCCAGAAACTGTGAACATAACAATACTTTTCCTGCGGTTTACAGGAACCCTGAGCCCAAACAAAGGGACCCTGCATGGTTCCCACCACTGCACTCCATGTGTCTCCATGCACTAAAAATACTCATTCCTTACTGGTTTGCTGAAAAGGAAAAGTTCTAAAAAAAGAGGAATTCAGTCTCAGCTCAGACTGAAAATATAGAAAAAGGGGCCCATTTGTAAAAGTCACAGATATTCCCTAAATTAATGATTAAATGGTATTCTCTGATTTTACTTTGTTGGATTACACCTCTGTAAATGTAAAGGACCAGTAGGGAACCCCAACCCTGAAAAACTAATATAATCACAAAAGGAGCAACAGAAAATCTGGAATGATGACGTTTCATTCTCCCACATGACAACATCAACAGGTTTCACCTTTATGGTAAAAGTAATAATCACGATCGATTACCAACAATCATTTCCTCCCAAAAGTGATTATATCATTTGCAACACCGGTAATCACTCCTGAAATCCCTGATTTCTTTAAACCCATCATTACACCGTTACAGTTGCTTACTTGTGCTTTATATTTCCATACGTGACACAGACGTCAGTTTGATATCACGCTGCAACAAGAGTCATTTTTGGGTGTTAAGAGTAATGGTAAAAAAATAAATAAATAAATCATACAGTGAAGACATTTTTACTTGATTTTGTTTTATGAAACAATTTGCTGGAATAAGAGATAGTGAAGTGTAAACAACATTGAGCAGGCACTGAATATTGTAATTATCAACGCACAGATACAATATGTTACAGTGCTGCGCAGATGTTGCCCTCATTAAGTCTGTCAGGCATTGACCAGATGTGTCACATTCCAATTAAATTGTCTGTTTTCCTGCTGTGACCGAATGCCACTACAGAAATATCAAGTCATATTTTCCACTTATACTTAAAAGTACCCAGTGGACTCACACCACGGGCACACAGCAACCCAAAAAACTTCCTGCCACCAGTTTCAGGCTATTCCACTGATTGACAGTCAGTGGCGTTAAGGGTGCCAAGAAACGTAGCACCATGCCAACCAAAGGCCCGGGAGGAAGAACACTGCTGGCTCGGAAACATGGCAGAATTCAAAACTCTTCAAAAATCAGCTTTGCAAATGTTTTATGAGGGAGAAAATGCATTCAGGATGTGTGTAAGACCTTAAGGATACACACGACTCCAATAGTAGTTTGACTGCTTAACCCAGTGATGGTTTTCTTATTTTAAAAAAGAACAGACATGCCATTAGCGGGCCTACCACTGGGTCTTTGACTGTGTCCACCAGTCGGATGATGTTGGTCCCCCCTCGCAGGTTCTCCAGGATCTTGATCTCTCGCTTGATCTTCTTCTTCTTGACCGGCTAATTCCATGGAAACGCCGTGCGGGGCAAACAGACAAACAAACAAAGGCAGAGATTCAGAGGAGAGGTCTCAGGGCCGAACACATACAAAGTCACGAGACGTAAAAGCAGAGAAGTTTGTGCTATTTCTGTCTCCTCCTCGGCTTGAATCTGCTGAGGCTTCTCGACCTGCTGCGGCTGCATTCTTCAGCATCAGTCTGTCAGCCCTCGTACAGACATTCGGTGCAGGTGGGGGAGGGGGTGGATCAAAATGATTGACAGATAAATTGGCACCGGCTTTGACTCTGTCCCCTGCTAAAATGTCACGGTAACGGGCATCCTCGTCCATCACCTGCTCCACCACGACACCAGCTCCAAACACGGCCAATCTTACTTTGTAATGAAGGGTGATAATCTCTGAGGGAACAGCTGGACAGATGCTGGTCGAAGGTATTTTTAACCACTTCAGACTGTGGCAACACAAGGACGGACTTCAATTTATTTATCCTCTGTATGATCCAACAAACATCTATGTGATCTCTGAGTGAACACACAGCTTTAGATCCTGTTCATTACAGAGGATGAGAAACAACTTGTCCAACACTAAATACATCTAGAAATAAGAGAAGCAAAAGATCTTGCAGCCAGCTAACATCAGTAGTGTACCAGTCAGCTTTATCTATAAACACCACAAACAAGGCAGAAGTGATCCAGCCACTCGACCACACTGTGGTGTTTTGTAGAAATAAACATCTGTATAGAATATATATGTAATAGTGAACATATGCACCTCTTCATTGATGAATGTGTCATTTGTAATCCTCCATAGTTCACAGTTAAAAGATGCCTGCTAAACTAACAACACTAACAACACAACATCCATCAGCCTCTATGCAGCCATCTGTCTGAAAGCCAAAGATATTTAATTCATCACATCTCAACAGACTGAAAAATGTGGGAAATCCTCATAATTAAAAGGCTGAGACTCTGGAATGATTGACAGGGCTAAAAAATGACTTCCATGAATAATCAATTACTGAACCATTAGCTGGTGACTAACCGATTAAACACCTAAATGTTAAATTAGCCCTGAGCCAAACACACATCTTATAACTCTGATAGACGACATTAACATCTGGAGGGAAGCCCTCTGGCAGCATCTCTTAAAGCCTCACTGGTGCACAAGTGGACCGAGCATGAGACAGAGACCTTCGATCCAAACTCAGTTATTCTCAAAGTTTGTAACATCAACAATGAGTAGCCTTATTTCCTACAATTCCTAAAAACTAACAATGAGCTGCAATTATAGTCACTGTGTTCTTGTTCTTCACTAATAGTTTAATTTTTACCTTATAAAATGTCAGAAAAACATTGGAAAAAGTCCATCCCCACAGTCCAAAACCCAAACTTTTTGAGACATCTCTCACAAATTTCAGTCACTTTTCAAGACTTCAACAGTTTCAGACTCTCATTCTTCATACTCTGCTCACTGAAATTCATATTTTACTCCATTTCCAAACCGCACATTCAACACTAAGAGACCCGAGCACTCACCTTCAGGATCTTCACCACCACCTTCTCATTGTTGGTGATGTTGATGGCCTCGAACACCTCGCTGTACTTCCCTCTGCCCAGTTTCCGAACCAGCTGGTAGTCCTCCTGGTTGCTATGGGGACAGACGGGGGAGACAGAGCAGAGCTCGTGTGACTGCGTGAGAAAGACCAGGAAAATATTTTCAGCGCCAAACGCCAAACGTTAAGTCGGTGATAGGGGCCGCCGAGCGCTCCTGTCACTCCTGAAGCGCTCTTAGGGCGGGCGTTGATGGAGGGGTGAGACGATCTGTAGTTCAGATCTGGAGGCTGATGTTATTTAAGTGTGTAGACTGGGGAGGGAGACACGGGGACATGGAAGGGGGGGATTGTGAGACAGTGCAGAGCAGCAGGGCAGTGGGCCGGGAGACTGAGCAAACATAGTGCCATCACACCCTCACAGCTACATGTATAATAATAGGCACCCATCTGCCAATCCACCCCCCCTCACCCACCCCCACCCTGCAGGAACACACATGCACACAGAGGCCCCGTCTGCTCCGCTCAGACATCACATGCATGTAATTAGAGCAGGAAACAGAAATGTCCTCACTTCCAGTTGGGGACGTGAGCCTCGTAGTCCCAGTACTCCCGGCTCTTCAGCGTGTTGACGTCTGCGTACACACGGGACTTGCTACCGGCCACCGGACCCGGCATGGCGAGACCCGAGGCTCGGGCGCTGTGGGCCGTGAGTCCCGGAGATCTGCTGGGGGTGTGTGAGGGGGTGGAGGTGGAGGTGGAGGGGTCACGGACAAGCTGCAGGGGTTAGACCGCTGCCTGGATGAGCTGTGTGTGTGTGTGTGTGTGTGGAGCAGGTGAAGCCAGCTACCGTCCCTCTGCAGCCTCACCAGGAGGAAGGCGGAGAGGACCGGGGGAGGGGGCGTCCGCCGCTGTCAGCGCCCGTCGAGCGGCGCTCCTCGGTCGGATTGTCAGCAGCAGCAGAGCCGGTGTGTCGGTGGGGCTCGGAGGGGGGAGAAAGGAGAGGAGAGGAGAGGAGAGGGGAGGTGGTGGTCTGATGAGAGTGAGGGTGCAGCTGAGGTTACACACGGGACCTTGGAGGCATCGGGGTGCTGAGGTAGAGAGGAACCGGACCCCTCAAAGGCCACAGAGGAGGAGGAGAGGGGGTCAGAGGTGTGGGTGTCTCGGAGTTGGAGCTGCTCTCTCTGCGGGCCCTGAACGTCAGATGGAGGGGGGACGGTGGGCTTCCTGCGCTGGTCGATGGACGGTCGGGGAGGGGGGGCTGCCCTCGGCGGTCCGGTGTTTGCTATCAATCAGCTGATGATGTGACGGATCGGTTGCGGGGGTCGGCCGGAGGGAGAGGGGGTGGTGGTGGTGAGGGGGGGTGGAGCAGAGAGATCGATGTTGTTAGCTAACGTTAGCCAGCGATGCTACTTCAGCGCGGAGATGTCGCACCGACGGGGAGCGCTCGGCGCCGTGCACCACCATCGGCGGAGCCCGCGTCATGTGCGGCCGGCTGCGCGGAGGAGCGGCGCCTCGGTGGCCCGGGAGCAGACGCCGACGGAGGGCCCGGGGATCGGGGGGGAGGGGGTTCTTCTGCAGCCACGGACCTCCCCTGTCGAGAGCGCAGGGAAGGGAGGCGGATTGCGATTGAAGAGCAGCGAGAGAGCCGCCCGGATGTGAAAGCAGCTGGCTGCCGGGGTGAAGATGAGGAGGACGACGAGCGAGCGGCACACAGCGCCCTCCAGCGGCGAGGATGCACCGCAAATGTCTCTCACTGCGCTCAGGATCACAAATAGAGATTCAAGATTCAAGAATTTATTGTCATTACACAACAATTACATCAGCAATCATTGGTAATGAAATTCTTAAGTCCCAGGCTCTCCTAACAATGCTAAAGAAACAAGAAACAAGAAAAGCAAAAGATAATTTAGAAAATAAAATAACAAATAAAATAAAATAAAATGTAAACATAAATAATAAACTAGAGTAATAAAATAAGTAAAGACCTTAAAATATAAGTTATGCAAATAAAATATAAACTGTAAATGTAAGTAGGTATTATAAGTAACATATATACAATAGATATATATACAATAGAGAATATACACAGCAGAAGTGGTGGGTTATTAAGAAGTGGTGGTGTTGTGAACACAGTTTAAAAGTCTTATGGCCTGAGGGATGAAGCTTCCCTGAGCCTGCTGGTTCGGGCTCGAATGCTGCGGAACCGTCGGCCAGACGGCAGCAGGCAGAACAGTTTGTAGCTGGGTGACTGGGGTCCTTAATGATTTTAAGAAGAATAATATTAACATGAGAACATAAGAACAAGAGAATATCAGATCAGATGGTGTCTGAGCCTGATGTGACATCAGACATCTGAACATGTGTCCTTCATAAAAAACTTATAACATGATGCAGAGGTGGAGACAGCTGCTTCAAAAAGGTTAATAATGTCGTTAAAGTAAAGTTCAGTGCCCCTGCTCCATTAACATATACTGAACACACAGGAACAGACAGTAATAAAAGTCATAAGAAAATAAATTAGATCATGTTGAAATGTAGCCTGTATGCCATCAAATATATCTGAATGTCTGTCATAAAGCAATTCCATGAGGCCTGAATGACAAAGCCAGGCTTGTTGGAGACTTAAGGTTAAGTGGGGAGCAGATACGGGGTGTACTCTGTGAGTACAGGCACACACTCAAAGCAGCACATGGATGACAGTCACATCTGCACAGAGGTGACACCCAACAGCACAAAGTTATCTCAGAACTGTCTAAAATGATCCTGATTATTAAAATCATGCACAAGGTGATCTGCTTTACACAGAGCTGTGCATTCTGCAGTGTGTGTGTGTGTGTGTGTGTGTTCAAAATAACAACCAAAATGTTTCATTTCATCAACCAGTGGAACAAGTTGGCAATGCGCCATACACAGGGCTTAGATTTTTACTTCCAGTGAAAGAAAAATGTCCTGACACATTGGGGACTTGAGGATGGATACTTTATTCCAAAAGATTTGGATGAATTTGTAGAAAAGTACAGAATGTCATATATCATTGGGTTCAGACCGATCCTTTCGCCTGACAAGATTATTTATAATAAAAAATAATGAATGAAGTTACTGTGCCGCTGTGCGTAAAGTGCCATTTCTTAATGTCCTTAAAGACTGATCTAGGTTCAAGCTCATAACATGTGAGTATTTGTTGTTTTTCTCAGTTTTACACACTTTCACACATTTCACATTCAATATCTTTGGTTTCTGGTCAAACAAAAAAAGCACTTCAAGGACAAAGGAGTGGACATGTTCACTAAATGATGGCATTTCATGAACTAAATTATTAAAGGAGAACCCCACCTGTAAGTAAAACTCATCTTGTAAAAACAATTGTATGGCTCTGGAGGGGAAATGACCCTGATGATGTCATTAGGGTGATTTAGGCTTGAGACTTGCACTGTGAGATTTGTAGGTTCAGGGTTTCAGAAACTGGACACAATACAAAATAATGACTAAAAGTCCTTATATCAGAATTTCAACGGCATTGATTTCAAAGTTGTTGCTGTTTTTTGTGTCTGCATCCGGAAAGTCCCAAAAACTTTATAGAAGTGCAGCATGAAAGTGCTAGAGCACCTTTTTAATCACAAGAAACAAATTAAACAAACGACAACAATTATGTCTAAACAGGCTGTGGAGGGGTGTGTGATGAATAAGGCAACAAACCTGTCTCTTCATTAACACAGCTGCTCCTTTACATAACTAAATTGTGGTTGTGTGAGGTAACCTCCTGCAGCACAAATTATAGTGGTGAAAAGTAACTAAGTAGATTGACTCAAGTACCTCACTTAAGGAACATTTTAAAAGTCCCTTTTCACTTTATAAATATTGTATTTTTTACTCCATTAAATTTATTTAAGTTGTAATTACTGATATATAAAGATCCTTATAAACACTATATTAGATGCTCTTGCAAATGATGTCTTACTTTACATGTGTACATCCAACAAAATAAAGTCAGTAAAATGTGACTCATGTCAGTTTATAAATGAAAAAAGTTTTATTTGTTAGTGCTGTGTGTAATTGAATGCTACATACATACAGATAATCTTAGCATGAATGTACACGTACTGTACGTCGCCACAAGTTTTTTTCTTTTCATTTTTTTTTCCAACATCATTCACATAAACTACAGAACAATTTGAAAAAGCTATAGGAGGGAACAGTGCTGAGGAGGGGAGGAGGAGGGGGGAGCACCAGTTCCCAGGGACAGAACACAGGAACTAACACAGCAAGCATGCAGAGAGCAAGAGACACCAGGGTCTGACGGGTTTGTTTATCCCAACTGAAGAGCAACGAGGATGGTGGGTGACTGGAGCCGAAACAGACTTTTTCCACTGAAACCATAAGTTAATATGTAGTAGGGTGGATTTCTTTGATTTGTGCTTATACAGGAGACTGGCCTCTCCTTTCTCCGATTTGTTGACGCATATGAGGGTTTTTTTTCCTTTCGATCTTCAAAATTGATCAAGGCGTGACAAGTGTATCTCTCCCTGTCACTCTGCAGTATTCCTCCCTGCATTCTCAGATTGGTCTGTTTTTTTCACACACACCTGAACAGTACTCTGTAAATACACAGGACAAATGATGCACATCTCCCTTGCTAATACTAAGAGCTAAACCAGTGCTGCTGGGCTGGAATTATTCTCAGGCTGTCAATGTACACTGGTATTATTATATTATTATCACACTTTAAGTATACTGCCAGCACTATACAGTATGTGAGGTCCTTGTCCTGCACCTCGAGTGATGACATTTTATTATGCACATCTCATGATGTGTCAGCACCAATTAACAAGTCAAAAGTCCTTGAGCTCTTGTAGTTCTTGGGAAGTATGCACCCACCCTTGTTGATTCCTGATGTGTTCGTGTTGTGGTTATTCAACCTTTACACCACCACCCTGCAGAATAGTTCGTGTGGAGATTGTCTGTCCTCTGAGTTGGCCTTAGAAACAATTGGACATTGTAAAAATTCAATACAACTCTGGCAGATGTGTTAAGAAAAATGCAGCCAGGTTTATCCCAAACCTACCCCAAGGCCCTGGTCTCTCCCTTGAGGAATATATATATTCATATCAATTTAAAGATCGATAAAAAAATAATATAAACTAATGTGAAACCATAAAAAACATACAGTACATTTTTACTTTAAGTCCAAGTTGTTCTCAAAGTCTTATAATGCCAGATTGAGAAAATAACAATAAAAATATGACAGCTGATGGAACTGACCACCTGACCTCACATGATTATGATGATGATGATGATGATGGACAGACACAGAAAGCACAAGAGGAGGAAGAGGCAGAGAGGCACCGTGACCTCGTTTTAAGGCTAAAACAAAAAGAGAAGAATTGCAAGCTAGGATTAAAAAAAAATAATGCTACTTCCGTCTCCCTGGCCTCCCCGTTTGGATTCAATACTGCACTCAACCCGTGAATCAAGAGTGAAATGGGGGGAGGGGAGAAAGGGGAACAGCTCCCGACAGAAAAAGGAACAATGGCGCTCACAGCTGAAATGTAAACCAACATGTTTTCCAGGCATCTAGAATCTCATAGCATTCAAAGAGGAGGACGGTGTCATTCATTCTGGTATAAACCCCCTCTGACAGACACTCCGTCAACCATAACGCAACACGGAGCAGGAAAAACGCAGTTAATACTTCTTTCCAAAAGACAAACAGAGAGTGCAGGTTCCATCCTGCAAAAAGAGCTCAGACAGACCAGTATGGTTAGTAAATTAAAAAAAATAAAGAAAAAGGCAAAGGTCTGTTGAAACATTTCTAATACAATTCTCTACAGTCTGAATTTCCCTGTTTGACAATACTGTTTACATTCACACATTCGCTCACACATACAGACACACACGCAGGTTTCTCTTTGAGTTTCCCTGCTACATACCCATACAATCACTATATGGACTACAAAAACAACAAAAGAGCATTTGTCAAAACATTTCACATGGTAAAAAGTAGCAAGAATACAAAAACAGTTCTTACATATATTTTTTTTAAGAAAAGGACAAATTCTGACATTTCCAACTCACCTGGCTAAGTACACTCACACATTTGAAGTATGTACAGGCTGAGAGAGGAAGTGTCATGTTCAAACATGGACATTTTCAGTACACAAATCTAACAGCACTGACCTCTGCAGGGATATAACAGGTACATTAGTGTGAAATATATATTTCTATATATGTCTATACTGAGGGTATGGTGAGATTGTTGTTGATCATCAGGCTCTGTCTTGACGTGTGTTAACTTCAGCTGGTTGGTTAGTCTACACACCTTTAGGATCGGGTGCTGCTTCATTCTGGTCTTTTGGTACAAACAGGAGTAGCCATGAAAACCATGGCGCACACATACACTCACAGACATTTTATCATTGGAAATATTTCACTATTGGGACAATAAAGCCCCCAAACTCCCCCCAACACTGTTTCCCTTCACATATTCTGTGGAGCTTACTGGCTACTGTATAAATAATACGAGTAAAAATACTAAAAATTGGAAGCAGGGGGTAGGAACCAAAAGAGTCGATACACTGTTTCTGTATTACTGAGGAGAGATGGAAAGCAAAAGTGTCTGAAGTCATCCTTCACGTGACCTTAGACAAACAAATGTGAGTGTGTTGGCGGGGGTTAGTCAAAGTTGATGCTGAACAGTGACAGGAAGAGGAGGACGCTAAAGAAAGCAGAGATGAGAGGGAGAATGAAGGAGAAACTGAGGGGATGGGAAGCGAAGTCATTGGAGAGAGGAAAGATAAAACAAGGAGATGATCCCCCTCTAGTGTATACTCTAGCAGTGGAGACAGTTTCTGGCCTGGTTAGTTTAGGAGGCTGATTCACTGAGCACACCTTACAATAATACTTACTGCCAAAATAGTTCAAAACGCAAAACAACAGCTGCCTCTTATAAGACAATAAAGGAACACTTATTTTTATCCTCTTCTGGGAAAAGGGGAGGAAATTAGGAGGAAGTATTTGCCAGATCATCCTACATTATGGCACCTGTTTCTGTCTGCAACAGTCCAAGTATGACTGATGGCAGCTAAGTGGTTGTGACGTTTTCACTGCTATCAGCTGTGTCAGTGTGGGGCTGAGTATAAGGGTGAGAGGACAGGTATAAAAAGAAAAAGAGGTGGAACAAAAGGGAAAGCGCAGGGCTCCCCCTCATGATCTTATGGGGTGACACGGGTCACAATACTAAAGGGGTTTGGGCAAGTTAGTAAACCAACAAAAACTTGATGTATCACTATCGGGAATGAACGCAATAAAAAATAGCCTCAATTGTCCTACACATGTGGTGATCCATAGGCTGAATAAAGAGCCTACAAGGGACAAACAGAGGACAGGAGTTTAGGGGACTGTCTGTTCAAGGGGAAAAGTCCCCGAGGGTTTATATGCACTGGGGCACGGGGTAACCCCCTCCGTCGGCTGTGTGCTGCACCGTGTGATCCTGTAAAGAGCCCAAGTCACTGAAGCGCTCACCGCACCAAACACACTTGAACTGGCCCTCTCTGGAGTGCGTGCTCTGGTGTTTGGTCAGGTGCTCGCGCTGTTTGAAGCCCTTGTTGCAGTGGCCACATTTGTACGGTTTCTCCCCCGTGTGCACGCGCCGGTGTCGGTTCAGGTCTGATGAGTATTTGAAACGTTTCTCACAGTCAGGGCACTTCAGCGGTTTTTCTCGCGAGGGGTCACAGCGGTGCTGGACAAATTCCGAGGAGGACAGGAAGCGGCGGTCACAGAGCGAGCACTTGAGGGGCTTCTCTTGGCAGTGAGAGTTTTGATGCCGCTGTAACGTGGAGCTCTTCTTGTAGCCTTTGCCACAAACGTCACACTTGTACGGCTTGTCTGGGGAGGAGTTGGACGACTCGCCGCACTTGTGTCGGAGCAGCTCTCCTGACTGGCTGAACTCCTTCTGGCATGAGGCGCACTTGAACAGGTTGTCCATGCCATGGACATGCTGGTGGTAGAGGAGGTGAGAGGGCTGCATGAAGCCCTTGTCGCACAGATTGCATTTGAACGGCCGGTCAGTAGGGTCTTTGTGCGTGCGTCGGTGGCGCACCAGTGCATACTGCTGCTTGAAGCTCATCTGACACTCATCACAGTGGAAGGGACGCTCCTCCGAGTGTGTGCGCTCGTGCTGGCGAAGGTCAGACGGACGCTTGAAACCCTTACCGCATGTGGCACAACGGAACGGGCGGGAACCCTGCGGGTGGCAGGGGTGGTGAAGGAGCTCTGACGACTCTTTGAAATGCAGCTCACACAAGTTACATTTGAACAAGTGCTCACCAGAGTGAACATACATGTGGCGTACAAGGTGGGAGCGGTGCTTGAAACTCTTTTCACAAACAGCACACTTGAACGGGCGTTCGCTGCTGTGTGTTCGCTGGTGGTGCTGTAGGTGTGACGACTGGCTGAAGGCCTTGTCACATGTGTCACATTTGAAGGGCTTCTCTCCTGTGTGCACTCTCTCGTGCCGTGTGAGTTCTGAGAGGTGTTTGAAGCCCTTTTGACAAACAGAGCATTTGTACGGCCGGTCCCGGGCCGAGGGAAAAGGTAGAATAGATGAGCTGCTGCTGGCTGAGGCCCCGTCGCTGTTGGGCTGCTGGGGATTATTTGAGTTGGGTGTGACACTGCCAGAAGAGCCGGGTCGGTACGTCTTCTCACATATTGAACACTTCATTGGGTTGGTGCTGTTATGGGATGTGTGGTGCTGTGCTAAAGAGGTGAGCAGGGAGAAGCCCATCTTGCACACCCCACATACAAACGGCTTCTGCTCCACCTGAACACATTGGTGTTCTAGCAAGTCCGTCGCCTGGTGGAAAATCTTCATGCACTGGGTGCACTGGAATGACCTGTCCTGACTCACCATGCACTGGTGCTCATGTGGGTTGGCCAGGTGAGAGATATCGTGTCCACAGGCCCCACACTTGTGTCCTCCCTCTGCCCCTACCTGCAGGGAGGTCTGCTGGGCCTGTGCGGGGTGCTGCTGCTGCTGACCGTGCTGCCCACCTCCATGCTGCTGTCCCCCGCTGTGCTGTTGGCCGTGCTGCCCGTGCTGGGTCTGTTGCTGCTGCTGCTGTAGAGACGTAGCATCTGGCTGCAGCACGATGCCATACACAGCACAGCCCAGTGCGTTCTCCGCTCCTGGAGGGATGGTGTGGACGACCTGAGGGGGACCGACTGCATGCTGCTGCCAGGCCTCTGTCATGCGGGCTCGAGTGTAGGGATTCAGTTTGGCAGCTGGCGTGGCCCAACTGCAGTGAGAAAGAGAAATAGGACGCATATTTAAATAACGGTCTGAAGAATTAAGAGTGTGTTAAGAAAAAACATGCAAAAACTTACTCCATCTTGGCAAGTGGCACTGAAGAACTGTGACAGAAGACTTAATGAGGGAGACAGCGCCGGGCAGAGAACAGGTGTTGGGAGAGAGGGAGGAAAACCCCCTGCTTTCTCTTTATTCTTGGCTTTCAAGTGGTATCTGCATGACAGAGAGAATCAAGGTGAGTCACTTCATCAGTGGCAGGGATGCAAAAAATGACTACTTTCATTATCGATTACTGTCTCTCATCTCATGGTCCATAAAATGGTGAAAAATGTTGATGACATTCTCAAATGTCTTATTTGGTCCACAACCCAAAGACATTACTGTTTTTGACATTACTGTCTTTACTGTTACAGAGGACTAAAGGAAACCATAAGATATTCACATTTGAGAAGCAGAAAGGAGAGAATTTGGACACTTTTTTCTGTCTCAAATGACTGAAAATGATTAACGGATAATGAAACAGTTGGCATTTAATTTAATAGCTGACAACTGATCAATTAATCAGCTCTAATCAATGGACAGAGGGAGGTTACTCAACAACGTCTATGTATTTAAACTACAGACTCCTGCCTTATGTTTACTTAACCCAGCAGTCAACAAACCCCTCACAGAATATTTGATGAAAAAACATTACACATGTACGATCTTACTACATTACGTTTAGCAGCCAATGATCTGATTGTCAGAAACACATGACAAACAGAGGATTTGTAATACTGTTCGGTAATGTTGCTAAACTAGGTTAACAAAGCTGTTCTCCAGCCTACACAGACAGCTCCTCAGACAAAATACCAGAGCAGATCTCTCAAACCTGCTCATTAAGCAACTCTGGCAGAAGATACAAACACCATCAGCTGAGCGGATCACACCGTGTTTACATCAGGCATAAGCATCACCCACAAGGAGACAAGAAGGTGCACACTCTCACGGTGATCCCTCCCGTTTGTTGCCAAATTTCCCGACCAAATTTACCGTGATCGGAAACACACAGCAGAGAGAGAGAGCTCATTAACATACACACTCGGGCACAAACAATTACCGCTGAGTGGTGTATTTAAGTCTTTATTATTCTGCTCATGTAGGTCCTCCCCTGTCTATGGAAAAAAAATCAAAATGCTCAACGATTCGCGCTTTAAAAAAAAAGAAAACAGTGGAGGGCAGCGTCTGTGCATCATACCGTTTTTGGTCTCCAGGCAAAGATCACAGTAATCAGGTTAGCTCAGCTAACCTAGCCGCTAGCAGGGAGCTAACACTAGCCTCGGATCTGTCGGGGAGCTGCGCGGGGAAACGGCGACGGGAAGCCCGCGGCCACACACCCGGAGGGCCGGCCCAGCGTCCCCGGCGGAGCGGCCGTGAGTGTCGGGTGAGCTGCTCCCCGTCAGGTCCGTCCTCTCCTCCGCAGACGGCTCCTCTGTTGTCCGGCTGCCGAGGCTCGACGGGGGCCGCGGAAATGTGGGGACCCGCCGGGCATTAAAATGGACGAAAATCCCCCCGTGGTGTCCCGGAGCGGCCGATGAACGCTGTCGCCTCACGTACACATGTGTGTGTCTGCTCGAGCTCCCCCTCGGCCGGAGGAAACATGGACATTTTGTTACTGAAAGCTAGCTAGCTATGGGCTAGCTCCGGAGCTGCAGCTCATGCCGCGCACGGGAACATGAATAGACCAATTGGCACGCACACAACGAGGGGCGCACACACACACTCACACACACACACGGAACCTCACACACACGGTGTGTGAACCTGGTGTGTGATGGCTTTAATGTAACACACTCTTCTTCCCCAGTTGAGACCAAAATATGACTGTTTATAAGTCCAAATTAATTATTAAAAATAAAACTCTCTCCAGTTTCATCCCAACCTGCCACTTTTCACTTTTCAGTGTTTTGAATTTTATTCACAATCTAACAAACAGCAGTGCAACCGAGTGAACCGCAGAAACACACAGCTTCCTCCTGAGTGCGTCGTGCACACACGGTGGTGCGCGCTGAAAGGGGAACTGAGTTCAGGTGGGCTGCGTTTCACTGGGGGACAAATGAGCCTCACAACAGGTTGTTTACACCGGAAGCGCAGCGGTGTGCGGAAGAGAGGCAGGCTGAGTGTGTGTGTGTGTGGGGGGGGCATCCGACATGTTTCTAGTGTAATAACTGAGTGTGAGGCTCCAGGTGTGGTGACACACCGAGTGTCCGACATGCTGGTCTGCTACAGCAGCAGCTCCGAGGATGAGGCTGAGGAGGCACATCGAAACAAAAGGTGCGTCCGAAAGTGTCAAGAGGAAGATGATGGTGGTGCTCAAGGCTGCCCTGCCAGCAAGAAACCCAAAATTGAGGAACAGGCTCCTAAAACAAGGTGTGTGTGGTTGATTTCATTTCATTCTAGTAGAGACTGCGGGGAGGAAAAGGGGAAAAACAGGCTGTAACTCATGATCAAGATGACACCTGTGTAATAAACCGTCCTGCCACATATAAATATAACACTGCTGAATGATAAAGCTACTGAAACTGTTTATGTTCACCTCAGTGTCAGACAGGACTTCTCACACTTGGCAGCCACTGACTGAAATAAATCAGAAGCAGCTTTATTGGCCCAGCATGTGTGCACATACTGACTCTGATATTTACTCAGACATAGACACAGCAACTAAGAAGACAACAAAGCAGAAAAAAAAGGTTTAAAATTCAAGATTTTATTTGTAATGTGCATAACAATTACATGGAGTGGTCAGTGAAACTCTTTAATTCACATGCTCCTTCTAACGACGCTCCAAATATGTAAAAAGAAAAAGAAAAAGTGTAAGTGAAAATGATATTCAAGATAGTTCAAGATATAGGAATAGAATATAGTATATATGATAAATTATAAAAGTAAAATAAATGTAAAATATAAAGTAGAATATCAACATAAATAAATTACAAATAGAAAAAAGTCAAGTATTATTGTACACTGGCTGGATGATTATAAACAGTATATGCATGTATACATGACTATATACTATAAAATAAATGCACTGTGCAGGATTGACTTTGACAGTGCAGGACTGACTTTGACAGTGCATGGTTATATGTTCACGTTGATAAAAGGTGCAGTTCAGACTGTATAGATATAATGTAGCATTGGCTGTGTTGAAGGATTACTGACATGAGTTGAGTGTGACATCCTCTGGGTAGAAACTGGTGATAAAATAATGTGATTTCTGTGCCTGGACCAGCAGGCTGCCTCTTCCTGGCTGCCTGTTGTCCATGTTTCCGGAAGAAGTGGACCCACAGACAGAAGACAGCTTTCTTCATGGTGGACGCATCCGCTCCTTCAAACATGAGAGAGGGAACTGGGCCACCTATGTTTATTTGCCGTGTAAGAACAACACAGCCTCACGCATGTTACCCGTTGTTTGTTTAACCTGACACTTCACCTACTTTGGTGTCTCCTCTCCACATCAGACCACCCAGAGGAGGAGTTCAGGGAGTTGTTGGAGGAGCTGCTCTCGGTGGCGAGGGCCCGTGGGGCTGGTTTGACCCCGCAGGAGGAGTTCCACCTCAGCCTGTCTCAGACGGTGGTGCTGAGACACCACTGGATCCAACCGTTCACTCAGAGCCTCAGGGCAGGCCTGGTGCACTGCAAGAGGTTTGCTAAAATCCCCATAATCAGGAACATTCAAGGCATATACATTATATACAACAAGTAATTTGTAGGATAGTTCATTTGATTGCACACATGATAAAAAAGTAAGACACTTAAGGCAAAATATATTTAATGTATTTCATATTTATATATCTCACAAAAACAAGGGCAGATAGTAAGCTAACAGGAAATGAAAACATGAAGAGAAGAATCCCTGAGGATCACTTGTACTGGAGTAGGTAGCTGTAGTAGTAGTAGCTGTAGAAATAAATTAGGAAAAGCTATGAAAATCGCTTCAGACGCTGATTACAGTGGTTTCTTGTTTCCAGGTTTGTGTGCTCAGCTGGGAGATTGAGGGTCTATTGTAATGCTGAGAGGACGAGGTACAGTCAAAGCCATCAACTGTCTCCAAATATATGACTTGGTCACCGGCCAAGCATTTGTAAAGTCATACTGTGACACAGGCTGATGAATTGTTATTGATGCCAAACAAGTTGTAGACTCTGTCAAAGATAATTGTCTGCTTACCTGAGCTACTCCCTGAGCTTTACCTCGTCATGGTTTGACAGCCTGTCTGTGTGTCTGTTGTCCCCTGCAGGACGTTTCTGGGGATGGAAGTGTGTACTGGACATGCTCAATTGTTGGACCTGGTCCAAGTGGTGGACAGAACAATGACAGAGTTTCGCCTGGACACTTTCTATAAGGTCACTGAGCAGCACATTTTAACACACACAACAATCGTTAGTCATCTTGGATCAGTTTCTGTGTTTGAATGAGTCTTTTTCTGTTGTTGAAGTGTGTGTACCTGGGTTAGTGAATCTAAATTATTTAACTGGATTTTCTTCTATGTTGTAGCAACCCTTTCGTTTTAATTCTGATATAAGCTCAATATATATTATGATTTGTTGAAGAAAGAAATATTAGTCAATGAATGATTGTAAATCGTTGTTTTGTAGTGCACGTCCATGTTTTACCTCCATAATGTCCCCTATAATGTGTTTTCCAGGATCCATCTTTCCATGTGAGTCTGGCCTGGTGTGTTGGAGACGTGACGGGACAGATAAAAGAGTGCATTCAGGAGCTACAGGTACTGAGACAACTTTAAACAACCTTTAATCCAGACATCACTGACAGATAAACTGCAGTTCCTCAGTTCATTTTAAAGTTCCCCAGTATGTTTGATCTGGCCCCATATATCAGCAGATATTAGTTTATTGCAGCTATATCAGCATGCATGTTGGCTGATAGGAAACCGTAGTACAAAAATGCCAAACAAATATGAATTTGTAAAGTTTCTCCATCATATACAGTTGTTTGTTCACATGAGACTTATTGACTGTAAAATACTGTCTCTGATGTTTTGATTGTTAGAAACTGGTTGACGACCATGAAGAAGGACCACTTCTGCTAAGGTTGGACTGCATGGAGGTGCGCTGCAGGACGGGAAACAAGACTTTTCACTTCCCTCTGGAGCCCTGACATTTTACACGTGTACCCCGACCACTGGACCTTTACAGCTGTGTTCTTCTGACTCATGTCAATGAGCCGAAAAAGTGATCAAATCAAGAATGAAATGATTCCTTGAAAGCCAAAACAGTATATGTGTCAGGTGCATGAGTGCTTTATTTTTGTCCACATGAAAATCAGGACAAACCGGACTGAAGCTGGCTCATTTCAAATGATGGACTCACCAGATTCAGTCCAGCTGTTGTTCAGTTAAGTGTCAGACATGAGTGATGACAGTAGCCTATCAGCTGTCATCATCACACACCACCTCCTGTTACACACAAATGTTCATTAATTTTGAAAGATTAGTCTGTTGGCAATCTATTTAGTGATACAAAGATGTTGTATTCTTTTAATAAGTGCTGGCAGATATGTAGCATGTCCAAACAAAGACAATCAGTGCTCAATGGCAAAAATGCTGTATTTTATGCGTTATTTTAATACTGTATAAATAAAGTTGCTACTATTTCTTTTCTTTTGCCTCTAGTGTTTTTTTTCTTCATAGCACCAATGCTACGAGATGTGATCAGGGTTCAGAGAATTATGACTCGTGCGAGAAGCTGCACATTTTAGAGGAAACTGATCAGTATCGAAAACCTCACTGTGTGGTTCAAACACGCAGGCATGTCTTACCATTAACTCATTAACATGAACAGAACAGAGGACACATCACTTAATATAGTTTGGATGACTGTCACTTAATATGTCGTGGTTTTCGTAAAGTCACCACCCCATTCAGTGTCTATATAGTTCACTATCAACATCCAGGTGGCAGTTTGCTCTAAATCTCCAGCTTTTAAGAAAAACTGTTCAGAGCGAGGACTGTCCCAGTGCACAAAAATAAAATATATTTTTAACAAAGTGAGAAACCTGTATCAGGGATTTACTGCAAAAAGAGAAGTCGGTGTAATATTTGAAATATTTTACTCCATAGAAGGCAACACACATTTCTGATACAGATCTGATTCACAGCAAATATGGAGTATATCATCTTGGTCTGACCCAGAGAGGGCTGCATGGCACAGTATAAATCACTTGTGGCTGCATGTCCACAAGGACAGGGAGTCAGGTTATAACCTCTGTACTCAGAGCTGTTCAAGTCTGTCTAAACAGAAAGAGGACATAACAAATAATAAACAAGAAAACTCTGATATACACCATAAACGATAAAAGGTGCCTTATTTGAGCCTGTGTAAATCCAGACAGCTGCTTTGAACCAAGCCTGGGCAGAAAATATGTACAGATTAATTAAAATGTTTGGCTTAATATAGTAGGATTTATAGTAGTTTAATTTACACTGAATGCTAAAGTACTGATTCCAACAGTACAAAAACAGCACGTCCCTGTCATTTGACTTTTTGATATAGACAGTGAGAGAGTCTCTTAAAAATGGAGCTTGAAGGCTCTTTCATCTCTCTTTTTTTCCCCCCACAAAATAAAAACTCAAGGTTCACTTACTAGATTTTCTGGTCACATCACCTAAGCGTGAAAGTTTGGACTGAAATTTGGACAGGACAACTGAAGTATCTCTACCTATTAAGAGTTCATACAGAGTGACTTAAATCAACATCCATATCCTGGGTATGGTTCTAGTCCTGCAGCCCACAGCTCGTGAAACATGGAAAACACAGTAAAAATGACAGAACCTTACAGCTTGGCTGAATGAAAAAGAAAAAAATTAAATCACCAAAAAGTTGTTTTGATATAAGTATACTTAGGATTGCCCATCTATAGAGTATATTCAGCGCTCTGAAACATGTCATCAGTTGTTGGGAAAGATACAAATATACTATGTGCTTTACCATTTAGCCTAACAACAATCTCCTTCACAACATTAATAAAAAGATCTAACTTTCATGAATAACTCAGAAAGTGGCACATACAGTGTATCCCTGGTTTTTGACTTGTACATACACATCTTTCATCATAATAAGGTGGATTCAGTAAGTAAAATCTCAGGTTCTTTGAAAACTGAGACCATCAGAAAATTAAATATAAAGTTATTTGGGAATACTCTACAGTGAACAACCTGACATTAACATAAGTTTTATAATTACGGCTATAAAATGAATTTAAAACTTTGTTTCTGAAATTGTTACAAAATGTTCACACTTTTTCTGAAGCAATATGGCATGTACAGGGGAATATTCTGGCTGTCAGTGTCAGTCCCTGTCTTTCTTTGTGTGTGTGTGTGGATCCAGCTCCATGCGCACTGGTCCTTCAGTTTCTGCGATCATCACGGGGAGAACAGTACAGTCTTGATGTAAGACACAGTCGTGAAGTTTAACAACATGTTGACGTGTTCGTTCCCTGGAAGCTCTTTTAACGTCACAGGCTGTTTTTGCTTTCCTACCCACCGCTTGCACTGGATGGCGCTGCGCAAGTTCACCGTCCCGTCCCCATCGCCGTACACCACTGTGGGCTCCACGTCGGGGAACTTGTCAGAGTACTGGAAGGCCTCCGACGTGGGGATGCCGCTGCCGTACAAGCAGTGGACAGCCACACCAGGGGGCGTGAGGGTGGTCACCAGCGGCTCCGTGTCCTGACGCATCAGCCAGCCGTCCTCAAAACCGATGTCTGAGTAGAGGCGCTTGTAGTCATGCACAGTGTAGTTGGCGGCGGGTGTCTGCACCAAGACCTGGTGGTGGAGAGGGGAAAAATAGTTTCCCAGTTGTTTAATGGTTGGTTACTTCTACCAAATACACGAAAGGAACGAAATTACACTGCCTCTTACTTTTCTCATCAAAAAGAGTCTCAGCCTGGAGTTTTCAAAGATGTTTTTGTCTCTATGTCCTGAGGGAAATATCTGCCTCTTTAGCTACTAAATGCTGCACTGTGTTCACCATTTAGTCAGTAACTTTGTTACAGAGTGCTGCTACAGCTGAAAACAAAGTTAATGAGAGTTGAATTTACAAGCTGGAAAATCCACAAAATTTGCCCCCCCCCCCAAAAAAAAAAAGCTAAAACACTTCATAGAGATTATTGGAGCTACAGAGTTGGGTAATAATATTCTTTAAAAACTGGACAAAGACAGATACTAAATGTGACAAAGAAAGATGGGCAGAGACGCACAGGACAGGTCTCTCTAGTGGGAAAGTAAATCAGGAACACATCTACAAAAGTACATGAATACACACACACACACCTGATCATTGGGCCAGGAGTGGGCGTAGGGGAGCAGCCAGGAGGTGGAGACAGCGGTACGTTGCTGGGTGCGAATCTTCAACGGACTGATCACTGGGATGCGGTTATTATCACCTGCAGGCAGGGAAAAGAAACCAGACTGAGAACTGAAACTGAGCAGGGAATTACCAGCCCCAGACCCAAAACCAACCTGAGTTTCACAGTGTGACCTCTTAAGGAAAAAAAAGTCCTACAGCCATGAGACATACTGTAGGTACACATGTATAGAAATTATGTAGTGCACAGTATTGTTTAATGCTGAGTTGTGTCAGAGAAGGGAAGCATTTACCAACATACAGGATCTGATGTAACTGGCTTTATTCAGTTTGGCCTGAGCCGTGATGAAGTAATCTAACAGAGGAACAAGTGAGGGATGACAGCAGTTACTGAACATCATTATCACACAGGCTGTGCCCGTCTCATCACTTAAAATGTCCCACTTTGTGGTAGGGACGACTGAATGTTTGAAAGTGTGACGGGCTTCCCTGCCTGGTAGAGACGCACCATTAAATTGCACATCCACTCACAGCTGTTCACAAACAACTGCTGCCCAGCTCTGACCACAACAGAGATGAGCAGATGTTTATTTGTGCGAATAAAACAAATCTGATTACTTAATTAGAGAGGATGGAACATCAGTTTCTAGTTTAAGCTCCAGGCCGGTCCTGCCATCATAGAACAAAGCTGGGGGTTATATCTAAATAATAATGATGTCAGGTTTATCTGTCTGTAGTATGAGTTAACAACTAATCTCTGCTGTAACCTGTCTAAATTCAGTGTTGTGTATATCTCTACTTAGTTAATACTTGATAAGATGTTAAAAGATGGTTTGAATTCACAAGGAGCTGGTGCAACTTCCTCCTGGTCTTATTTCTTGCTTTTCTTATACTTCCTAAAGTGTTGCAAACAATATTTTATGAGGGTAAATATATTACAGTGTAGGAGTTGTAAACATTCGTGTATACTTTAATTTCAGGGACTTTTCCATTTTTCCTTCAAAAGTTATGTTTTTTCTTTGCTCCATTTCCATTTTATGTTTTTTTATATGTGATGTTATTTCATCAAGTATAAAGTGAATGTATCAATATTTTGATACCTTTGGGACTAAAGTTTTATTTACATTCATGCTTCTATGAATTTAATTGTGCTAATTAGAAGATAATCTTGGTCTGTTAGAGTGCAGAGTGTGCTATGGTGTCCATGATGGTAAGCATGGTGCACTTTGTTTCTCTCTTCATGCTGTTATACAGGCACAGAGACTATTTATGACAGATCTGTGGATGTTTTCTTTCTCTCCTGCTGCAGGTATATGAGTCTGTGCTTGATCATTTATTTGCTGTAATATCATTAATAAAAATATATTTGGGCTTAGTTTTCTGGGAAGCCTTTTTGTAATGGTAGAGTTCATGTTATCCTCTCTGAACTTCTCCTGGGAAGGCAGGGAGAGGGCGGTTGGGGTGTCTACACACTACATAAGCACATGTGACTGTTTCCATTACCAGTTCCAACTCTTACCAGAGGTGACCACGCGGAGGGTCTTGGCCACCCCCGCCCACGGTGGTCCCAGAGAGATGAAAGCTTTGATGTATTTGTCTTTCCAGGCCTGTGGCTGCTGGTTGAGGAAGTACAAGGTGTACATGTTGCCCATGCTGTGAGCGATGAGCACCACCGGCCTGCCGGCCTTCTCCGCCATCTCTTCGATCATCTTCTGCAGAGCCAGGAAATACTCTTTATTCTCGTCTGACAGAGAAGAAAGAAGGAACAGATAAGATGAGTAAACAAAGATTCCCCCACTGGCCTCTGTAAAAGTCCTTGCATCTCCACTATTAGGTTGGAACACTTCCAGGACACAAACGTTTTATTCCTTCCTGTTTGGCAAGGAAAAGCTCCAACAAGGGTGAAAAATGTGGCCTGATGGGTAAAATTGTGAACACTTTCCCAGGGTATTTACCCCTTCCTAAGTAAAAGCCTTCCTTGACTGGCAGGAATACTGTTTAAATGGATGTGCTCACATTTATCGTGTCATCCAGTTGTTTTGTTTCCTCATAACGTGCTCACTCACGTGTTCATTCTTGTGACTGCAAACCCTTTAAAAAGCCTGCCAAATGATTCTTTAACTTCCTTAACCACTGAATTGAACAGAGCAATGCCTTGCATGGCAACAACAACACATCCAATCCGTTGTTAGTCAGATGTTGTAAATGTATCAGTTGCCTCAACACACAGACAGCTAATGTGCTTTATGTACTTCTGTCCTTGTGAGAAGCAGCTACGTGAGCCAGACTCATGTTTTGTTTTGTGACAAACTCACAAGACTGGTGAAAACAATGGAAATGAAAAAGTGTATTATAACAGGCTCATCATTTATAGGTCAGGATAAAAGCTCAGTGGATGAATGCAAATCATCTTGGTTGTAAATTGGATGGTGTGTGCCAGTGTGTGGGAGTGTGTGTGCAGGGTTGCTTACTGGGGGCTTTCCTCCAATCATAGGGAGCTCCTCTGACGTCAACATCTCTGGTATAGCCCCAATCTACCAATGCCTGTACTATAGAGAAGAAATACATGCCTAGGACACACACACACAAACACACACACAGAGGAAAGAAGAGGAAAATAAATCATCATACATCAGTATCTGACTCGCAACATAAGAGGGGATAAAACTAATAACCTCATTCCTGTTTGTCTATCTTTGTGAGGACCCGTTTTTTGCACATTTTGGAAACCAAGGACATTTTGCACAGTTGGCTTCAGGCCTTCAACTCACCCACACTGCGTTTGCTGGGATCCAGATACTCCAGTGAATACGTCTGTCCAAACCCCGGGACACGGATGTCCACACCTGGCGGGGAGAAGGTGCTGTGTGTGGTCCTGTTGTAAATCAGCCTGCACACACAAATTGTCACAAAGAGGATTCAATCAATGTCAGTTCTGCATCCGTGGTGAACCACAGACTCCCAAATATATCTTACTACGTGACAACAGAAACACTTCCCATACCTTGTTAGTTATGTGTGACAACAACTTCCCCAAAGGTGGTTTTTAAATATCCAGTGCAGATGCGAGAGAAGATGTCTGGCTTTGCCAAGCAGAAGCCAGCGTTTTCAGAAGATATCTTAGTACTACAGTGAAAATGAGATTTTTCAAAAGCTACAAATCAGTGGTTGCTAGAGCGGTGCTCTTTCTGGGTCTTAGTTATTTTATATAATTGTGCCAATTCTAATCAGCATTATTTTAATTTAACTTACAACTCTGAATTACACATTCATTTACCAGATTTTATTCAATCAGTCAGTGACTCGCTTGATTTAGCTCGATGCACCTCAACACGTACAAACCTGAAGTCTGACTCGCATGTCTTTCCTACACACTTTTATTCTGTCACTAACGTCATCTACATTCTGGGTCATTTTATGTATCTGGCTTAACACGGGTCTTTGTTCTGCATGTGTGGATCACTGACTTGGAAAACGCCTGGTCTAGTAAAAGTGGTTATTAGCGGTGGCTAATCTAACACTATGTTTCAGCATTTTCCATTATCCCGTAATCATCACTTGTGGACACAGTAACAAAGGTTATGTAAACTAGCTTTGGGCCTAAAGTTACAGATTAATCCCGCACTAAAATGTATTAAATGTACTTACATTGTAAGTGCTGCATACACCTAGACAGAAACTATCACTTTTAAATAAGAGATAGTTTATAACTTGAAGGTTATTTAAAATCAGACTGATCACTGGGCACATTTCTGAGTTAGTCCTAGAATGTATTCTCTGGTTCTGAGCTTTAAATTAACTACTGTGCATCTGTACATGTGTTGTCTGTAGCCTCAGAGCTATGCCAGCCAGTCAAAATTGCAAACCTGTTATCAGCCAGTCATACGAGTGCTGCTCATTGTTTACACTTTCTACTCATGTTGCTTTCATTTTAAAACAAGAATGCAAGATAACTTTGTTTTCATTTATTTAACTTCTGACGTCTGATACTGCAGTTAGAAGTATGACTTGTTTATCCTGCAATACCATTTTATGGGTGGAACAGGAAGTAGGGCTATCATTATTGTAGAATGTCTCTTTGTATAATTGCGCGTCAAAGTTCTCATTTTGAGGTACTGTTGTTCACAGTGCTCATGTATAACATAATAAAAAGAGTATCTATCATCTATATTCTGTAAATGATGAGACTTTACTCCACAAAAACAAAGCAGAAGACACAGGAAAGTGAATGGCTAAAATAAAGACTCGATCAGTGTCTGTCATGTAAATCTTTTTAAGGTGATTGCCGATGGAGACACTAAAGAAATGCCATCTCACCCTTTATTTCCTTCCATACCTTGTTGTTGTAGATGGGGGGTTCAAAGGTCAGTTTATCCAGTGGAGGCTGACAATCGTTCACAGAAAGTCGACCAATTCATTGAACCCATCTACCTACTCCCTTATCCCACTGACTGCACTTCCAAGAATTTGCTGTTTTGGAATTTGCACCAAAGTATGCTATCTCACACACACGCACACACAAAAAAAACTAGCTTTTCCCACAAAAACAGCAAACTAGAAATACTTTAACCTCTTTGGTCACGTCACCTTTACCACAAAACATGCCACGCTGCTCATCACATGATAATAATCATTACAGGACAAAAAACATTTTATAAGAAAAAAATCATGTGAGGTAGATGAATTCACCAGTGACTGACAAACAGTTACTGATGTCTGAATGGAAACAGAAAGACCCACAATGTCACACCTTATGTTGTCTATCCAACAGTCTATGGCTACAGGGACCAGCAGCTCCAGGTTGAGCCACAGAGTGAAGAAGGAGTCGGTCTTCTTGTAGCAGATGTAGTGGACCACACTGGGTTTATTCAGCTTCGCCTCCAACTGGTTGCCCAGATCCCCCGGAACTGCAACGAGCAACATTAACAATGAGTCACATATCTGCAACACATCACCATCAGGGGAAGATTGGCCAAAATGACATGAAAGGTTTTGTACTAATTACTGTTAATGTAAATATACAGTACAATTCAGTCCAGTGGCAGCACAGAGACATATTTATAATTCAGACTTGAAATGAGACTGGGCAGCTAGCTCCCAAGTCCAAAGCAATGTCAACTCATATTTTAGGCCAACTCTCATGATGGATGCCCAGGAGCGACTGTTCAAAACACTTCGACACTTAAAATTCATTGTAAAAAGGCAGACAGCCAGTGGAAATGTCTGACTGTTCATCCTTGTTTCCTTTCCAAGCCTATGACAGTCGTTGTTCAAATGTTGCTGTTCAACATATTTAAAAAGGTTCAACACTATTAATTATGAACTTTTTAAAGAAACTTTCATGTTTTCATTTTGAATCCTTTTCTTTTGACAAACACTCACTTTTCCTCTCACAGTAAGCGAATGAAGAAATTGAAAAAAAAAATGACTAAAGGTGTTTTGCCTCTTTCAGCTAATACTTTAGCTCTTATCCAACTCTTAAATATTTACATAGTTGAACACTGTAAGTATAACCCAATATTACAGATGCCAAACATGGTTTTTGTCTGTACCTGTGATATTTAACCTCAAGCACAAACCAACAGCAGCAGGTCAGTGTGGGCAAAGCAGTTACACACACTCTTATCACACACTCGTGTAGACAGACAGAGTACATGGTTGTAATTTGGCCAAATACAAATAAGATTCCTCTGAACCCAAGACCTTTTTTAATCATGGAGACGAAGGAGAAGAGGAATGGTAGATACTTCAGTATACAGTGGGTGCTAAGTTTTAGCACTTAACCTGAATTATGGAGTAGATTTCACAAAAGTTACAGTTTATTGTGCAATTAAACTGAGGTTAGAAAAGTCTAGATAAAGACTTCTCAAGCATCCTGACAGCTTTCCTGGCTGTTCCAGCTCAGTCATATGACCAGAGGACTGATCACACAGTAAACACTCGACCTCAACTCACACACACACACACACACAGCTCTTGTTGACCAGAAGAACAAACTGAAGCATGTTTGCGTCAAAAAGCTTTGACTGTTCACTAAATCACGTTAACATTCATGTGGCATTAAGTGCATTTTTTCTGAGAATCCTCGACGCTCCGTGTCCCTCTACTTGACAATGCCTTGCAAAACCCCGTTCACAAATATACCAATTTAAAGATGCCTTGGCTGACAGTAAAGTTAAATCCTCAAAAAAAATGAATACATACATTTTCCGAATGGAATGGAACCTGATTTCGATACGGCATAAATATAACAATCAAAATAGCATTTGTTTAAATTGAACTTAACACACAACCTGCTACACACCGACCGCTCTCTTGGCTACGTTAGCTTCGTGTTTTGGTAGATGATAATAAGACCGGTAGGCCAAACACTTACGAAAGTTAAAATTTAATCGATGTATAGACAAAATAAATGTAGATGTGCTGGCCGAATTTAAGACTGGTCACATTGTGATTTGAAAACAGTTGAGTCTTACTAAAAGCTTTTGATAATGTTTAGGGCGGTCACGGAGAGCTTAAATTGCATTAAATGTGAACGGAGTTTGGCGCTAACCATCGCCCACCGTCGCTAGCTGTTGACGAGCTGCCTGAGTGAAGACGCGAAGTTGCGCAATTATTTGGCAACAGACAGTGATGTGACCAAGACTGGAAACA
This sequence comes from Scortum barcoo, assembly GCA_023238725.1. Classification (NCBI taxonomy): domain Eukaryota; kingdom Metazoa; phylum Chordata; class Actinopteri; order Centrarchiformes; family Terapontidae; genus Scortum; species Scortum barcoo. The sequence continues at coordinate 24,801,711 of CM041536.1, read as the reverse complement.
CCGCAAAACACCGAAGAGGACACTTACTGAGGACCACGGGGGGTCTCGGAGGCTGACAGGACTTGTCGCCGACACATTTCCCGTGTGGTCTCCCGCCGCTCCGAGCCGACAACAGCAACAACAACAAGCCGACTCGGAGCAGCGAGGAAGGGGCGCTTATCCGGTGCCGAGCCGCCATGGCTCAGATGTCTCATAGCCAGGCGGTCATGATGGCCTCCGCCCGTGTGAGTCCGTCTGTAGAGGAGCTGTGCCGGTTCCCTGCTAAACCCTCGGATCTGATTTCCCTAAAGTGACGATGATAGGCGGACAAGAAGCTGCTGATCACGAGGTGCAGATGACAGAGCAATCCACCCGACGGGACGCTTCAGCAATCAAGTCGAGAGCGATCGACCGCGGAGAGAGAGATAAAGTCTGACAAATGGCCCGGCTCTTAACTAATCATCTCACTCACGTGTTTTTTGTTATATCAGATGCTTTATTAGAGGTCGATACAGTCACACGCATTTGGCAGGTTCACACGACAGACTTTCATATATAAGCTGCTGTATATGAACCTGAGGAAGGAGGGGTGTCTTAACTGTAAAAAAGTTGATAATAATGTGATCTCTGTCTAAAAAAAATGTATAAATCCTAAATATGAGACACATTACAGTGGCATCTACTAATCATTACAGTCACACTACACACAGAATATGACAAATACTGTATATGTAATAATGATGTGATGATTCATTCATCAGCCATCAAAAGTAAACAAATCAGAATTGTGTATTTGTGTAAAGATGTGTGTAACAGGATTTTAAGTTGCCTGACCACCACACAGATTACAACATTAAATGAACCATCATACAAATACATTCCTATCACCATGTTAGCAATTGATGTGATAATTATGTGTGCCTGTGCATGTGTCTGTCATGTTTCATCATATATATATATATATATGCGGGGTATACAAGAAAAATACACAGCTTGGAAGTAGATATAAACGGGTCAGAGTCAACACTATACTGCGAGTCATCAGCCTTTAGTTTAGATAAGGGGGTCATGGTTGTGGGCTGGGGGTCAGGGTTAGTCTACTTGCTGTTACTTACTTACTATTGCACGTGGATTGTGTTTTTATACTTGACACCTTGAACAGACTAAAATATCAACTATGTCATAATAATAATCCAGCACTCCATGTGTTTGTGTTTTTAAAGCTTAAATGCTGTCATCCTCTATTGAATTCCAGGTCGGACGTCAACCTCTTTGGGTGTCTCTGAATTGCCCTCCAGGATTTGCTGGATTAAGTTGAGCACCTTTTCATTGAACACTATATCGAGGTGGGCCAGCCCTCTGAACTCTGTAATGTGGACGGGCTTGTCCTGCTGTCCCACCCAGCGTTTGCAAAGACCCATGCTGAAGCTGTCCACTGTGTCGTCCCCGTCGGAGTAAACAAAGTCCACCGGGTCCACATTGGGAAAGTCCTCGTCATAAATGTACGTCACCGGAGTTGGGAGCCCCACGCCGTACATACACCACACTTCGACACCAGGTGGGTGAAGGTCACCCGTCAGGTTCTTGGTGTCCTCCCACATGTGCCTGGAACCGACGAGAGCATAAGGAGGTTGTAAAATATTTTGCACATTGCTACACAAATGGTAGAGCTCTTTCATAAAAAACCCCACCCATGGATATATATATATATATATATATATATATATATATATATATATATATATATATATATATATATATATATATATATCTTTCTATTTTAATTATGTTTCTTGACTATTGTTTTTTACTTGGGGGCTCATGTGCTTTGTCTATACACAAATGCAGCAAAAGAGAAATACTTCATGGTGAAGAGACATATAAAGTAGAGCCTGCACACAGATCTGCTCCCAAAGCAGTGTGTCCTAACACACAATACTGATAATAGATTACTACTGTACACTCACAGTCATTAGAGTTTCCAGAATTTGAGTCACTTAGATTATTATGGACTCTAGGACATCTAAAACTGAGGAGGGTAGTGGTACAGCTTTTGTTCATTAAGAGCGTGTAATAACATCAAAGTTGTAAATTACCAGCCATCCTCATAATTGATGTCGGTGAAGAGGCGCCAGTAGTCCTGGGTGGTGTAGTTAAAGGTCGGCGTGGAGATGAACACGTGGTCCTTTGGCCAGGCTTTCTCAGATGGCAGCATCCAGGGGTTGGTTGTTGTCATCCGCTGCTCCTCGCGGATCTTGATGTTGGAAATCATCGGGATGCCGTCATTTTCACCTGCAGTGAGCAGGAAGTCAAAAGTGTTATGTGGCTATAATAAAGTTAAAGGTGAAAATATAAGAAGAAAGAATGGACAGTTTTGTAGGACATGCTTGATCAATATGAAATGCTCAATCAAGTAGAGTGGTTGTTTTTGATGCTCATTAGTAATACAGATAACATTTATACTGATGCTGCTGTATTGGCAGTGCCACTCCATGTATTAGCCTCTTCCACTGTTCTGTCCTCTAGCTAAATATCTTCTTTCTAATTCTAAGTACTTTGCCTTTACCTGATGCCAGGACTCTAAGTGGTTTAACAGCACCCCCCCATGGAGCTCCCAGTGAAATGAAGCCCTGGATGAATTTGTCCTTCCAGGCCTGAGGCTGGTGGTTGAGGAAGTACAGGACATAGTGGCAGCCCATGCTGTGTCCCAGCAAGTAAACTGGTGCCTGGTACTGGTTGTACATCTCCTCAACCAGGTCCTGCAGCTTTGTGAAATACTCCATATTTTCATCTGTGGGAGGAGGGATGACAGGAGGGTTGGAGGCTGGTAGCATGTACACATGTGCGTAATGTACAAAAGATGCCCTTCCCCTCTTTCTTCTCATCAGCAGCAGCATGAATAATGTTACAGAGTTTATCCTGGTTAAATCAGTGTTGTTCTTTAAAGCTGTATGAATTAATTTTGGCCACATGGGGTCATAAGATCTCCATAACAGGCTGACAAACCCACAGTCCAATTATCTCTATATAAAGTTTATACTGTGTGGCTAACATGGTAGCAAACAGTTGCCTATTTACACATCTAGGAGAACAAAAATTGACATTTGTAATAGTTTGGAGCACTGGTGGTTTTATTGTTTTGGTTCCTTCTCACTGCTCTTATCAACCTTTTTTTCAGCGAGGTAGTTGCTAAAGAGACAGACATTTCCCTCAGGGCTTTGGTGGAGGCCAAAACCAAAATGAGAAAGAGAGTAAATATTGATGATGAGATTATACAATATTTATCAGGTAGCCGGAAACATGATCTGAAATGAATGCTTCTGTTGCTCTGTGTTTACTAGAATTGTAAATGAGCATCTGTTTGCTTTCACATTTATTCATAAATTTCAATACAGCATGTTACAGCTTGTTCCCCAAAAAATCAATTGGTGCATCTTTATAAAGTTCTTCTATATTTGGTATAAAAGAGGCATTTATGAGTTGTCTCATCTGATTTTTAATTTATTCTTTGGTTTCTCTCATCAGTACCATCACAGGAAAAGGAGCCCAAATGCCAACAACCCAGGACATTATTACTTAACAAGCTGAGATGTTATACAGGCTCCTTTTCCCTTCTGGTGTACTTTTTAAGCTTCCATGCCAACGTCTGCAAAGTGCCAAACCTTTTTATTTATATATTCTGACAAGATAACAAAGCTCTTCCACCAGTTACAGTGTGAGTGTGTATGTGCACGTGTAGTTTTGTAACTTACTGGGAGCTAATCTCCAATCATACGGTGCTCCTCGGACTGTCTCATTTCGAATGTAACCCACATGGACCAAATGTTGCACCATGGTGTGAAAATAACCTGCAAAAAACAGCAGCAGACTCAGTCAACACTAATTGGTACAAAGCAGCTGAGCTACAAAGTGCATATAATATATTTAATTAAGATCAGACAAATCCCAAAGGCCAAATATGCCAGTACAGATGTATTTTCCTCACCAGCCAGTTTGTTAGAGTCAAGAAACTCAATGGGATATGTCTGCCCAAATCCTGGCACCCGCACCTGCACCCCCGGTGAGTTGGAAGAACGCCGAGTCGTCCTGTTGTAAACAAGTCTGGCACGCACATAGACATTCATGTCAGTCTGGTTGGACAAAAACATTCTCTGATGTGACTCTAATAATATCTCAAAGAGAACAAAAATATTGTTGTTCCTCAGTATAATTGTTCTGTCTGGTAATGACCACTTAGACCGGGGAGATTTAAGGCAGCGGAGTAACTGAATCATTCATGGATTCATTGTGTACAGTGATGCTGACATACGAAAGGTAACAAACAGGAGGAGAAAATGTCGGGATTCTCCATTTATAATACAGGAGGTAACACAGCAGAAAACATGGTAAAAAAAAACTGTTATGTCATGTTATGTGAAGTAACAGTTGCTGTCAGCTGCTGTGAGACAAAGATGTAGAGTAAAGGTACAGAGAGTTGAAAGTTCCATACATTTTGAAAGTTTACATTAAAAGTCTGTCTGTGTTACCTAATGTTATCGATCCAGCAGTCTACACCTATAGGCATGAACATGTTGAGGTCGATCCACAAGGGGAACCAGTGGTCCGTTTTCTTGTAGCACAACCAGTGGACCAGCGTCGGCTTGTCTAGCTTAGCTTCCAGACGGTTCCCCAAGTTCCCTGGCACTGGTCACACACACACACACACACACACACACATCAGTATTTCAAATTGCAAAGCAAACACTGAAAGGTTCAGTAAACCGTGGGTCAGTGGTTCCCTCTGTGGGAGTTGTTCCCCTTCAGTGGGTTGCAAGATGAATCTGAGGGGTCACAATATGTTTAATGCAATAAGACACTGAAAAAAAAAATTAGACCACTGTTAAGCCACTAAATGCTCTAGTATGTTTACCAGGTGATTGCTAGTCTGCCGTTCGGTACTGGGTACATATTGTTTTGTGCCATTCAAATTCAAATTCAAATTTATTTATTTAGAGCCCAAAATCACAAACATCGTTTGCCTCGGAGGGCTTTACAATCTGCACAGTTGTGACACCCTCTGTCCTTAGACCCTCGAACTGAGTCAGGAAAAACTTCAAAAAAAAGCCTTTATGGGAAAAAGAAGAAGAAGAAACCTGAGGAAGAGCCACAGATGAGGGATCCCTCTCCCTGGGACGGACAGACGTGCAATAGATGCCACATGTACAGAGAACATCATCATCAATCATATTATGGAGTTAAACATGGGTCGTAATAAACTGTAGCTATACTGAGTTCATTGGTTTAGTCCATGTGTGAAGGTATCATAGGTAATTATCAGACCTTTTCAGCTAGAAACAGCTGCCTGCTTCAGCTAGAGACACACCTGATGAGACCAGAGTCTGAAGTTCAGAAATAAAAACAATGAGCTGAAAGATGCTAAAAACTTGTGTATAGCAGAGTTGGGTGGTAATTCTCTGTGGGTGACAACGTTCACATCACACTTACAGCCATTCTATTTATTGTTAACATGAAAATATTGGTAAGTTCAACTTATTATTAGACATGTATTACTGTAATGTTTAATAATTACCATATGTTTAACAGTCTTGTACCTTATACTGTATAAGAGGGAAACGTATGCATCCATCAGAAGGATTGAGGTTAAAACTACACTTTGGGTCCCGAATGTTTGGGACAGTAAGTAAGTATGCAAAATCTTATCTTTGGTGAACAAAATGCACTGTATGTATTTTTTTGTCATAGTAAGCATTATAGACCCCAAACCCACACTTTATTGGCATTTCTCCACTTGGAACTCCTCTACAGTCGACTTCGTGGATCCTAATTTGGACAATGACCTTCTGACTGCAAGCAATCAGTCAGAAGTGGTGGGAAGAGAAAATGTCCTGCAGTGTAATCTTAAAGTGAACCTGTTCCCTAATGAGGGCAGTGAACACATAACAAAACAACACATCAATTTAATCTTTGACTATTTTTATACTTTGCGTGAAGAAGTAAAAAATACTGAGACACATGATGTCTGCAAAGGAGGAGCCATAAAACAGACAGCAAGTTTGATTTTAAAACAAACATTTTAAAAAACGTATATGTGTGAAGAACTGACCAGGGGCCATGATACATTATTTTACTGACACAGCACTAATAAATGACGATTTTACATTATCTCCATATACCTGAAGCAGGTTAAGAACATGTATTATTCTTGTATGAAACAACATGAACAAGTATCTACATGTCTGATCACAACACACTGGAATCAAATACAGATGTTACGCTACTCAAACAAGAAAGGTCTGGCTGAACTGCAACATTTAACTAAAGAGTTATATTTCTGTTTGATCTACAGTAAGAGGAAAGAGCTGGAGGATAAGTAGAGGATCCAGACAGATATCAATGGACAGTGTGGACTCGCAGGTTATGATTTCACTCACTCATGTGGCTTCTAAAACTGATGTAATGACATGATAAAGAATCACAACAAGAATCGTGAATTGAGGGGCAGAGAGGAGGGAAAGGGAAGAGGGACGGCACGTGTTTTAACCAAAACTTGGGCCAAATTCATTAATGTATACAGAGTGAAACGCCTACAGCTGATGTGTCTGTGTGTGTGTGTGTGTGTGCGTGGGGGGACAGTGAGGAACATGACCACTGAGTCATGTTCTGGCCCTTTGAGCCTAAAACGTGTTAGTATGACCCAGATAAGCAGGAAACACACAGTCAAATGTACAGAGCACAGTGTGCAACCTCACTGATAACCTACTGTATACATCAATGCACAGACAGACGGACAGATAGACAGAAAGATAGAGTGCAGTAACAATGACAGATACATAGATAAGCTCCTGTGCCATTTAACCCCTTGTTTTTGTGTGCAGTTTTTCTGTGCTGGAATACCACTTAGTTTGCAGCGATTGAAACCAAATGAATGTAAGAAAAAGCAAGTACGAAACAGAAATACAAAAGGGTATTTCAACTTTAAAAGTGACAGAGGGGCCTCCAGATTGTGAAATAAAGCAGGACACAACTGAAACCTCTTATCATGTCAGTTTGTACTTCAACGGTGGATATTTCCAAACAGCCTTTAACTTTAATCAGCACAAACCAGAGGACATTCACTGAGCTGGAAGCTGTTGTCTGCTTGGCCCTGTGTACTAATCAAGCCCTGGCCCCTAAAGACAGAGAGTATATTCAGCATACAGAGAGAGAGAATCTAATATGTAAGATCGTTTAAAGTGATGATTACATTTACAACCCCTATACACTCACCTATAATGAGAGGAGGAGTGCTGTTGCTCGGTACTCTGGGTTTGGCGTTGGGCGGAAAGACAACGTTGACGATCCAGAAACCTGAGGAGTGATGGAGCCCCAGCACAAAGAGGGCCAGCAGGGCCGAGCAGAGGCGTCCTGCGGGTCCCATGTTTCCTTCAGTCAGCTGTGCGGGACAGTCTGCGCGCTGCTGGAGGGAGAAGAGTCAGTCACCTGCTGGCTGCAGTCGAACTACTCAGTCCTGGTCAGCAGAGTTTGGTGGGAATAACTTCTGAGCATGCTGCGCCTCTTTTTGATCCCTGCAACAAATGTTTTTTTTCCCTTTTTTTGCAGTGAGGATTAATCAAACTGCAAGGTGAACTGATGCAGAGCGCAGCGGGCCCGGGGACAAATAAAACGTGTCCAGCTTACACATTGCCCTATTGATTCCTCCAGATCACACGTATTTGTTGACACAGCAGAATGTAAATGATTGACAGGGAGAAATGACGAGACAACTTTTTTTCTGAGACAAAAAAGAAAACCTAAAACAATCTAGAACAAAAAAAAGAAAGAAAGCTAAATCAATCTTGATGCAGTCTATTAAATCACCCTGGAATAACATTGTGTAATAAAGCATTTGCAGGGGATAACTTACTAACAGAGCCTCCTCTCCTCCTCGGACTCAGCACAGTCCAGCTGTGAGTCTCCGAGAACTTTCCGGTGCATCTGGTGCGGCATTCAAGGTCCTCGTAAACTCCACCTTTTTAACACTTTCTGAGTGGAGATATTAGCAGAAGCTTCACTGTTACATGGGAGAAGTTATCTCCTTCTTTGTGACATAGAATACCTCATTTGCCTTTTGGTTTGTTTCACAAACCAGAGTATAGGGCTTTATTTTGCTGCGCATAGCTAAATAAGACAGAAATGAGCGCAAGATTGATGTTTGTATGCACCAATTAAAACCACGAGTTATCGCTGAGGCATCTATGCTCTGTACGCTCTGAATGTACAGTTTAAGAGGCGAATACCTGACACAGGAGACGCTTTGTCTGATTGGAGCCGCTTCTTTTGTAGGTTTCTGAATTTAAGACGGCATCTTAAGGCAGCATCGTCGAACGTCACCACATCTTGGCTGTTACCATGGATACGGGTTAGCAACAACGCTCCAGGCTCCACGAGCGCAGCAGGTGAACGGAGACACATGTCCGTAACAACAACAACAACAACAACAACAACAACAACAACACTTCAAAGCTGGGCCATCTCATGAGGCTGGTTTGTTTCAGGATCAAGTGTCATTAAATTATAATATTACTGTGTCCACCTGCTGCAGTCAGTACACACATCATCTGCTTTATATGAGGTTACTACAGAGCATTAGCTTATCGTAAACCTACATGTTTGGACACTGTAAGTAGGACACATGGTTATTGCCTCATACATCTTTCTACCTAGGCCTCGACGACAACAAAAAAGGAAAATGATCGATGTGTCACCTCTTCATATTCCATCCCTCCATTTATCTGTCTTTGTCTGCTGTATTTTGAAGATGCAGTCCTGTAAATATTACTGTGGGAAAACATTTTGATCTGACATCTTTTTAGCATATGTAGGCTGTGTCTGCTATGCATAAACACTGATTTTCACCAAAAAAGAGGGAAAGAACCCCCCCCCCCCATCCCTGATTTCACCAGGAGAGTCTGAGAAGGTGAAAATCTTTCAATGTCCACTTTGATTTAAAAGTGGATGTGGATATAACACAGGGACTTAGAATATTGAAAGCCAAATCATAGCAGGAGAGATGCCACTAGAGGTCAGAAGAAAACCGTCAATGAGTAACAACTTGGCCACTTTGGGTGATGATATATGATGATATATACATATATATACTGTATATAGTGGCAAATTGTGAACTCCATAATAAATCAAATATTTTCATTTTAAATACACACTGTTTTCAACACAGATCTGCCCAATACAGCTGACTCTGATAGATAAAGTCTGCGGCAAAAGGCTCCTAGAAACGGATTTGACACCTGACAGAAAGAGGACGCTAAATCCACAAACTGGCTAACAATAATCTTGCAGAAGAAGAAGAGTCACCGGGCGGTGGGCGGGACTTTAGTTGTGTAGCAGAGAAGAAGAAGAAGAAGAAGCTAGCAGCTAGCCTCCCGGTGCTGCAGGTCCAGGTCCAGGTTCAGGTTCAGTCTCGGCTTCAGTCTCAGTCTCTGGTTCTGGTTCAGATTCCGGTACAGGTTCAGGCTCCGGTTCAGTCTCAACATGGTCCAGCTGGTGGGTTCCCTCCGTAAAGAGCTGGCGGACTGCCTGTCCAGCTGCACGGTACTGGTGGTCGGAGCGGGAGGAATCGGCTGTGAGCTGCTGAAGAACCTCGTCCTCACCGGCTTCAAAAACATCGAAGTGGTCCGTCTATTTCTTGCTTTGTCTGTCTGTCCTAGCTGTCTAGTGTGTGTGTGTGTGTGTGTGTGTGTGTGTGTGTGTGTGTGTGTGTGTGTGTGTGTGTGTGTGTGTGTGTGAGAGAGTGTGTGTGTGTGTGTGTGTGTGTGGAGTGAGTGAGGAGAGAGAGAGAGAGAGTGTGTGTGTGTGTGTGTGTGTGTGTGTGTGTGTGTGTGAGAGAGAGAGAGAGAGAGTGTGTGAGTGTGTGTGTGTGCAGTGTGTGTGTCTGTGTCTGTGTGTGTAGCTCTGTTAGCTCTGTTAGCTAATCGTGCTAGCTGGCTCTTTGTGCTGGAGGTGTGCGGGTACGGGCTAATTCCTGAGACGTGGCGTTAGAAGAAGTAAAACTGTAGAGTGTCGCTGATGGTTTGTTACACTCACAGAGAGTTGTACAGGCTCGGGAAGAAGAAGTAAAAACACAGATAGTGTCGGAGCGTTTGGCGCCATTAAAGCCGCTTAGTCAGCCGGATAACTTCTTTGTAACGTGAATATCAGCACAGACACATTTAAACAGCGCTTTGTTTGCTTATATTATGATGTGAATATTATCACATGCTGCAAAATACCAGAGGTCTATTCTGGTAGTAGTTGTGGATGTTTGAGTTTATGAATCAGCCGTCAGATGTTTGTGTCTGTGGATCACACTCCGGACTCAGGGACCTTCAGAGGTCTGAGATAACAGACTACAGTTACATTGATAATGAACAGAATATGTATAAATGGCATCAGGTAGCTTATTTACGTTTACATTGATATATTTAATTAGCACCAAGGTGAATATATAGTAGCTGTAATGCATTTAATACTTTATTCTAGTAAAGTACTGCATACGACCTGATTTTAGTTTAGCCAAAATTTGCATTTACATGTAGAATATTTAAGGTAAAACATTACAGTAGTTAAATGAGAAATGTGAGTTAATCTCTAATTCTAGAGATGTCAAGATGAATACAATGAGATGATTATTCTGGGTTTCAGTATCATTGTTGACTGTTTTAACCAAGATTTATCCTGTGATGGGAGCTGTTTTTACTGTTCTTAGTCATAACAAAGGTTATAATGCTTCCTTGAGACAGATTAATAGAATGAAACCTCTTGAATTGTGTTATTAATCTTGTGGAGTCGATGGCATGTGAGGATAGTTTGCAAGTACAACTAAGCAAGTGATTTAAAAGAGAGGGAATAAAATAAAACTACAAGACAACCAAAGACCCGTCTGTGACATATATTTAAAAATGTGGAGATTATTATGATTATAATCATTCAGTGAATCTGTTTGTCATCATGTGTACAATATTTTCACAGAAACAACTAAAATTTAAACCAAACTGTTAACTGAAAAACTGTGGCAGTACTTGTCTGTCAGATTGATTGATGTTGGCTGTCATATATATAATGACGAGAGAAATATACATGACTGACTTTACAACCCTTTTGTTTCCGGCAGATTGACTTGGACACAATCGATGTCAGCAACCTGAACCGTCAGTTCCTTTTCCAGAAGAAGCATGTTGGCAAGTCTAAAGCACAGGTATGTAAACATCAGGGAGTTGAGCTCTGTCACTGGTAGCTGGAGGGTTGTTCATTTTGTCTGAGACTGCACTGTGTTATGCTGAACACACTGAAATATTGATAGTCTGTAATGCCACACAAATCATTTTCTATGTGCTGATGTGATGTTTCTGGCTCAGGAAGTCTCTTTGTTATTCTGTAGGTGGCCAAGGAGAGCGCCTTGCAGTTTTGTCCCACTGCAAATATCACTGCCTACCATGACAGCATCATGAAGTGAGTCATGATGCATTTAAAAAATCAAAGATTTTAGATTGACTTACAGTCTTTATGGTTCTTTTTTATTTGGTACTGATTGTGTATTTTCCTCTCCAACAGTCCCGACTACAATGTGGAGTTCTTCAGAAAGTTTGTGCTGGTGATGAATGCCTTGGATAACAGAGGTATTCTCACATGGGCACACACTGGTCACATGGTCTCTAAGCAGACATTTTTTGTTACCCCTAAATGCCACCCTATTCAAATGACGAGGAAAATAAACAACTGTTCTGTCTTTGTAGCGGCGCGTAACCATGTGAACAGGATGTGTTTGGCAGCAGACATCCCTCTGATAGAGAGTGGCACAGCTGGATACCTTGGACAAGTCACAGTCATCAAGAAGGTAGAACATTCACATTGTTGTTATATTACTTGTAACCATCCATTGCATTCAGCAGAAGGCTGACAGGCAGTGACTATCCCTCCTCTCACTGTGTATCTGTTGCTCTTTTCATTCCTCCCTGTCCTCTCCCACCTCCCCCTCCTTCCTCAGGGAATGACAGAGTGCTACGAGTGCCAACCTAAGCCCACCCAGAAGACCTTCCCAGGATGCACCATAAGAAACACACCGTCTGAGCCCATTCACTGCATTGTCTGGGCCAAGTATCTCTTCAAGTAAGGCTCACTTAGTAGTAATTTGAACATGTCATTATGTCGCAAAGCTAACATGAGAAAACATATGATATGAAGTAGAGGCCAGAATACAGTGTTCTAATGGTCATCTTCTGCTGTTTGTCTATAGCCAGCTGTTTGGAGAAGAGGATGCAGATCAAGAGGTGTCACCTGACACAGCGGACCCAGAGGCTGCATGTGAGTGAGAGCAGGGCATTGCATTTGTTTCACAATATCTAATGAGTTACACTCAGTTCATTTGTGGCAGCACTTTTTAATTCCTGGTTTGTATCATACTGGATAGTCATATAGGTAGAAATATACAAACACCCTACATTGTGTAAAAGTGTGTGTGTGCTCTGTGAACAGGGAACCCCGAAGACACAGCAGCTCGTGCCACCGCCTCAGAAAAAGATGGGGACATCAAGCGAGTCTCCACCAAGGAATGGGCCCGCTCCACAGGATACGACCCCGTCAAACTCTTCAACAAGGTACCAGGCAAAAAAATCAAACTTGTAGTTTCAGAAATTAAGATACACACTTTATAACTTACTACAAATGTATGGGATACTCACACTTTCTATTTACATAACAAACAGGCATATTACATCTTATCAGAGCCCCAAATCTGGTTAGAAACTGTTAATACATGCAGTCAAGCCATTGTGAGCAAGCTGATGCATGCTTATTTAGGCTGTTTGAGTGATTTTTAAACAGCTCTGTGTTAGCATATCACCACCACAGACACACAGTAACAAGCTTGGTTCTGATTGTCTCTCCTCCCCAGCTTTTCAAAGATGACATCATGTACCTGTTGACCATGGACAAGCTGTGGAAGAAGAGGAAAGCTCCAACACCTCTGGACTGGCAGGAGCTACAGAACAGTGGTATGTCTATAATGAATATTTAAACCAGAGAAAACTTTAGGTTTTGGTTAAATGAAGTTTGGGGGCTTGTATGCTGTTTAATCGTGCTGCTTCTCTTCCCTGCTCTGCCAACCAACTCCTGCAGACGCTGATGATAAGCAATAAACCCAAATCCAACCTGCAAGTCAAGAAATGGTATTGTAGCTATATGGGTGACAGTTGTATTTCTAAAAAAGCAAAAAATGTCAAACTGCTTGTCTGTCAGGAAGATCCTGAGCATGTTTCCAGTTTGTTGAGTTTAGAACAGTCTGGAAACATGAAGATGTCATCAGTTATGTCCTCACAAGCTAGAATCAGCGGTGTAACTACGTTTATAAGATCATAAAAAAAGGTCTCGTAAAAATAATGAATATGAAGTGTCAGCCTACATCCAATTTTCAAATGAACTCAATAACTTTGGACTGATGGATCAGAGAAGACCAGCTGCAGGAACACAAAACAGTCAAATGTCTTTTTCAATGAAGAAAAGTACTTGGATGCATTTGGGATTAAACATCTTTAACAGCTTCCAGTGACTCGTACAATAAACACCAAGCTTTAGAATGATAGTTACTGCAGCACACTGCATACTAACACTGGAGAGATATACTTGTGTTTTTAGTCTACTGCTGTGTAAAATGTGATGCAGTGAAGACAAATGTCTGTCTGAAATATTCACAAGTCAAACACACACGTGTGTCAGGTAACTGGAAATCCCCCTTCCACATACTTTGCATAACTTTTGCAATGACATTTTGTTGTGAAAAAAAAATAATGCTTATAAGTGCCACATGTCATATGCAAAGTAATAACCAGGGGACTTGAAACAGTGTAGTTTATTGCGGCTGACTCCTCTTCTAAAGAAAACCTTATAACAACTGCTGAGCACTGTTGTGTTATTGTGTGAATAGAGGCACAGCCACTGTGTGTGGCTCTTGGCTGTCTAGGGTATTTATTTATTAGTTTGTCTTTATGTTCATCTGTCTTTGTTTTGTGTGTCCCAGCATGTCCACAGGAGGAGTGTCCAGTCTCAGGTTTGAAGGACCAGCAGGTTCTTGGTGTTTGGAGTATCTGCCAGCTGTTCCAGCACAGCGTTGAGACTCTCCGCTCACAGCTGCAGGAGAAGGGAGAGGGAGCTGAGCTGGTGTGGGACAAGGTAACGCACATACGCAAACAGATTGAGGGAGTGTTTGCTCACTTGCTGTAAGATTTCTATCGAATGAAGGAGAAAAAAAAAACAAGATCCGTACAAATCTGAAAAGGAAAAGCTTCATTCTAACCATGATGTTTTTGATTGATTTTTGTAATATTTAATCCAACTACAGTCCTTGAAAAATGCTTTGTTTTAAGCATTATCTGGTGTTTCATCTCCACAGTTACTTACGTAAACCTTTTAATATTTGAAATTAAATTACCTTTATATCATTAAAACCACAAAGACTTTGAGAGTCTAGAAACTTTTGTGTGAGATGCCTTGAAAGTGTTTGAATTGTACTCTTAAAAAGCTGTATGAACCCTGAAAAAAGACGTGTTGATGAATAAACCGTTGTTCCAGAAAACACTGAGGGATACATACATATTAAAGTTCAAAATAGTTCAAAAATAAAGCAGCGTTACGCCTGAGTTTGTTGACCATTTCAGGTTTCTTGCTAGAGAAAACTCTGTGACAAACGGATACATGAGCTGTGTTTCAGTGGCATGTGTGAGTTCAGTGTGTTCACTGCCTCCTCTTGTTGTCAGGATGACCCTCCAGCCATGGACTTTGTTACCGCTGCAGCCAACCTACGTATGCACATCTTTTGCATGAACATGAAGAGTCGCTTTGATGTGAAGTGTAAGTTTGTTGTTCTGTACAACAGGAAATTGGTTTCATTTCATTTCAAACAATATCTCTGTTTAATGACTTCATGTACATAATAGTACAACATCTATTAGTTTGAGATATCTTAAGTTCAGTGTACAGTTGTATTGCACGTCCACATTCAGATTAATGCGTCTGGTTTATTTATTGAATTTTTTTTTTTGTTTCAGCGATGGCGGGTAACATCATTCCAGCTATTGCTACAACCAACGCCGTCATTGCTGGACTCATCGTGCTGGAGGCGCTGAAGATCCTGTCTGGGGAACTGGAAACCTGTCGCACAGTGAGTTCAACTACAAAGTGTCCCTGGCTGGTTAGATTAGCCCAGGCAGCTGTGAGGACCGGGGTGTTTCCCCATAGTTAAAACATAACCTGACTATTGGTTGTGTTCATGTTAAAGGGTAGTTTCACAGTTCCATGTTTCTCTTACAAGAGTCAGATGTCCATATAAACATGCTTCCTGTGATCAAGCCCTCTGTGCATATGGGCTGTGAAAAGATCCCTTCATTATGACTGTCCATTGTAAGTGACCCGGGTCTCAAAAATGTATCCAGGAGTTTATCTGAAACCAATACAAGGCTTCAGCAGGCTGAGATAGACAGCTGTAGACAAATGTGCATGGTCAAAGTACCTTGTTTAAAAATCCGTCTTTGTATTTCCAAAGACACAGTTTTTTGTTGCTCTTTGGTGGAAGGACAGTAACACAAAGAGGGAATTTTGTATTGCAGACAGTAACTTGGAACAAACATCTTATTTGTCAAACACAGACTGCTGAAGCTTCATGTCGACTTGATGAACTTCTGAATATGTTTTGATAGAGAAGGAGGACTGGATTTTGTCCGCCATCACTTACACTGGACGTGCGTTATCGCTATCTAGTTATCTTTGTACAGCCACGGTATCTGTTCCTCAGATGTAAGAAAGAGTGCAGCCTCCAATCAACACATTTTTACTGAGTTGTAGCAATAATGACAAATTACAACAGTTTCAAGAATTCCAATATGATGCACTGATAGCTGCCATGTTGTTTGCTGTCAGTTATGTATGCCCATAATTTTTCTGGGCATGAAAGGAAATAAAGACTTTTGATATTTGTTTTATATTGTTGCTTGCATGCTTTTTACCTAAGAACCACATAGTTTGAGAAACTGTGTTCAGAGTAGACTGTTGTTTTCCACATTTTATGTCAGTCTTTGTTTGTCTCTTCTCTAGATCTTCCTGAACAAGTGTCCCAACCTCAGGAAGAAGCTACTGGTCCCATGTATCCTGGACCCGCCCAACAGCAGCTGCTACGTCTGTGCCAGCAAACCTGAAGTCACAGTCAAACTCAACGTCCACAAAACCATGGTCCTCACTCTGCAGGACAGGGTAATATGATAAGCTTATTTTAAGACATGCTCCAAACTGCCACAGTGAAAGTGTTTTGTTCAAAAGAACTACTCAACTGATTTTGACAACAGTTTCGTTAGTTAAAGTTCTTTAAACTATTCAAATTACTATTGGGGCAGGTTTTCCAGGTCATAGTTCACATATTGCAACTTTGTTCAATCGGAAAATATAGTTTGCACCCTGATATTCACTATATTCTCAGGTGGTAGTCCATGACATCTGTCGTTTATGCCCTGCCAACATCAAACCTGGTACACAGCCTGAGAAAAGCCTGTATTTCATGTAGCATGTAAACTACAGTACAGTTCATACTTGATGGAAGGAGGGTGCTGCTGTTGGATTTTAAATGTTACAGTAAACTTGGCTGGTGTCATGTGGGGTCGAGATGTTTACTGTTATCTTACTTGTTGTTGACTTGATGATTGTATGTGTTTTTATCAGATCCTGAAGGAGAGGTTTGGTATGGTGGCTCCAGATGTTCAGATAGAGGATGGAAAAGGGACCATCCTCATCTCCTCAGAGGAAGGAGAGACAGAAGGTAAGAGGGAATGGGGAGAAGACAATAATGAACGCAGTGAAGAGCACAGAGAAGATGGAACAGGCCAGAGGGGGATGAAAGAGGCTAAATGACACAAGAAATGTTAGGAATGGGAGTAATGCAAGAAAGTATAGAGATTTAGAGAGTGAGATGCAGTTCATTTTTTCTTTTTCAGATGAAAAGTAAAGATTAGTTACTGTTGACACAGCTGGTGAGCTGTGCCTTTGTACTCTGCATCACAAGGATTTGTAATTATAGAGTACGAAATGAGCAGGTTTTGATTGGAACATTAAGTTTCAGCGTTTCCAGAGCTGATGAGACAGATGGCAGAGAGAACAATGAGCCGAGGCACTTTTCATCAGCAAGGGTTAAATTCATCAAACAAATGTAATCTAAATGCATATGAAAATCATTTATTAAAAAATTGAAAATGTTTATGGTTTACAGTTTTAAAACTTAACTTATTTGGCATTTGTTGAGTATGAATAGGGGTAGTGTACATGTGTAATACTAAAAACACATTCCTATTATCAGGTGTGTGTGTGTGTGTGTGTGTGTGTGTGTGTGTGTAACTCCCATCCTGTCCATCCCTCCACAGCCAACAACAGCAAATTTCTTTCTGATTTTGGGATCCGTAACGGCAGCCGTCTCCAAGCTGATGACTTCCTCCAAGACTACACACTCCTCGTCAACGTCCTGCACACGTATGTACCTCTTTGCACACGGACGTATCAATTAAACGTATCATGCGCAGCTAAATCTCTTGTGTTTTGATGTTTTATGGTGATTCTCAGGTGAACGCAAGTGAAACATCAATATACACGTGTGTTCATTTTCAGTGAGGAGCTGGAGCGCGATGTGGAGTTTGAGGTAGTTGGTGAGGCCCCAGACAAAGCTCCGCCCCCTCAGACTAACCAGGAAGAGGTTAACAGCATCACCAATGGCAACAAGGACTCCGCCCAGCCGTCCACATCTTCTAAAGGTCAGTAGCAGAGAAAACTTCATCTATTTTTCTCAGCTTGCATCACTGTGGTGCTGACTTTGTGCGGTCCTGACTGTTGTGTTCATTTGGAGGCTCATCAGGCTGTAGCCAGTAGGTGGTGCAAGTTGGCCTGAGCTGCAGGTTGAAACTGCTGGTACAGCAGCTCTGTCACTGGGTGATGTGTGCTACGACTGGCTTGAGTTACTTTGCATTTCCACTGACATCACTTCAGTAACCTTTATTGCTGCTCTCAGAGAGCTGGAAGAAAAATGTTTTATTAATTTTTTTTTTTTTTTTTTTTTCGAATGCTGCTTTTTGTGGGGATTTTGTCCACAACTGTTTTTTTTGTTTTTTTTTAATTATTAATTGTATTGTAGACCCACAATACATGATCATTGCTGAAAATGTTCATTTGACATTTTGTTAAGTTTTGTTAAGCTGTGTCAACCCACCTTGATGTGACCTTCAGAGTATATTTGATCTTTATAAAGCTTTGAATTGTAATCAGTCATTTGTTTGTCAGGGTTAGTGTTGTTGTGTTTTTGTGGAAATAAGCAGTATGAGCCTGTTTTTCATCTGTGACTGCTGCTGTCCACGTCCTTTCAGCTCCAGCAGAGGAGGATGACCTCATGATCATTGATTCTGATGAGGAGGGAGAGGCGGCGTCCAGCTCTGCAGCAGTGACCAGCGGCACCAAAAGGAAGCACTCGGACGCAGAAACCGGCGAGACCTCCACCAAGCGCCCACGAACGGACCCGTCAAGCGCAGCAGCTGCCCCTGCCGACGATGATGACGACGAGATCATCGCTCTGGACTAACCCCTCATGGTCTTGCAAAGGACCGAGAACTCTTTGAGCGCTTGTCATTTTGACTCGAGACTGACAGTAGGCTTAAATAAAACACCTCTTTTATCAAGAACAATTTACTGCCCTGGTTCGCCTTTCGTCACCCCCGCCCCCGATTGTGTTTGTGCTTTCATACTCCCTTTGCTCTCCGACGTGATGCTGTAAATAGATTCTACATTTTACAAAGTTTTGAAAAATACATACAACTTCTTTGGTTATTTTTATTCATTTCTGGTCCCTATAAAATGCTTCTCTTGATGGTATAAAAAAGTGCTTTTTTTGTATTTTTTATAAACGTACTGTATTTCTCATGCTACACAAGTCAGGGTGTTTTTGTGCTTTGTGGTCAGGTTACAAATGATTTAAAAACCAAAACATTTTCTTGAGCTGTAATGTTGATCTCAGTCATTGTGGAGGGACGGTAACAAACAGACCCAGACCATTGTGGCGCTCTAACCAGGGTGCCTGTCTGTAGGTGCTGTTGATGTCTGTGATCAGGTTGGTAAAGCACAGAGGCGCTGACAGAGAGTTTGGCCATGTTGTGCCATGGGGCGTTAGTTTGCTACCTCTTTTCTAGAACTAACATGTTTTGGCTGCAAATACGTAAACATGCCCTCCATGATACCGCCACAGTGGAGTGTCCAGCTCTTAAGAGAATTTAGGGGAAAAAAACAACAAAAAAAAACACAACTCAGAAACAGCCATGGAGCAGCACAGTGGCACTAACATGGCTCCCTGTGAAACTGCACTGTATGCTAAAGGCTCTGGCTAAGCACAAGTGGCTTAGATCAAGGCTAGTAGTAGTTAAATGTAAACATGTCACAGTTGCTTTTTATTAGCATGACTTGGTTCTGTTTGAGCAGAGAGGGTTTTGCTTGTTTTGTTCAGACGGTTAAAGGGGGAACTCGGACAGAACCAGAGACGCGAGTAGTGGTTTGACCAGAACCAGTCATTCTTTTTCATACTGTGGCGGGTTAATCTGACGGCAGAGCTCCTGCTGTCTTTTCCAGTCTAACCCCTGACTCAGTGTCCATAGTTTTCATATTTCATTGTGATCTGACTTCTTGTTGAAAGGCCATGAGAGCCCTTTGGACCAATTTGGTAAAGACAATAAACTGAACAAATACAGACACTTCTTGTGTGGTCTTGTTTATTTGTCTGTCTTAATGTTGGTACAAAGTCTTTGGAAATGCAGTCATTGCTACGTGTTTTTTAAGACCTTTCATAGCCATCCCATTATTATAACAGGGTTCATACAGGTGCTGGAAATCCTTGAAAACTCTTTAATTTTATTCAGATTTCTTGAAGATTTTTAAAGTGTTTGGATTTTGAATGTGCTTATATGATATGATATATAATATGATAAAGTACTATCTGACTGAATAGTTTTTAAAATAAATATATAGAGATAAGATAAATAGAGAAAGCCCAATTGAGTATAATTGACTACATCCATAAAATGCTGGAAAAGCTTGAAATTGCTTGAAAACTGCTTGAATTTGACATTGGAAAAGGTGAAGGGACCCTGTTATAAAGATCACATAGGGAACATGACACAAACATGACAGTTTAAATAGTCTTGTAGTGGTTTAGTAGTGATTTTTAGACTTGGTTTGATCATTTTGTGTGCCGGTTTTAAACAAGCGCAGCAAGATAGGAGACATCAACACACAATGGCACTGAAGTCCTGCAAATATGTGAAGGGTCAGAAAATAATCTAAAGTAAACACATACATGTGCTACATGCAGAAACATGGCTGCTGGGGCCTGTTCTTGCCAAAGTGGGTCATCATTAGCACACGAGACTGGTAAATATTTTGTTTGTTCAGATCAGGGATTAAAGTCTGACAGTCATGTGGCCAGCTCTGTACACACTGTGACATTCTTGAGAAGAGTAACTGTAATGAAACACTACTACCCAACACACAGACATACACACAGAACTTTACTATAAACAAGATTAAAAAATGTAGACTGATTAGATGATAATGTTCCCCAGTGACAGGATGATGGGTCAGGATACAGATGCATCATGGGAACTTACGCCACTAAAACATAATAAAGAGTTTTATTAACCAAAGCAGAACATGTTCACAGGTTGTGCACTTTTCACTGCTTAGCATTGTTCATAGAGAAAGAGATTTAAGAATTTCATTGACAATGATTGTGTGATGTTATTGTTGTAAAATGACAATAAATTCTTGAATTGTAAAATGACAATAAATTCTTGAATTATAAATTTTGAACCAAAAACAACTCAATGCCCTCTACATACAATGATGCATTAAAACAGAAACATTTTTTAAAATGAGATAGTCTAAAAGAGAGACACATAACTAGAGAATAAGGAAATGTTACTTTGTACTTTATATGGGTAGTTCCTTTTTATGGTGCGTTACACCTCTGTTCCACTACATTTCAAGGAAAAATATCCTATTTACTCCTATATACTCATTTGACACCTATAATTATCTACAGCTAAAGTTACTATAGCTGATTAAGATTTTTCAGCAAAGTCATATGATCAGCAAGTTAAATATGATTGTTGTTGTAGTGATAGCCTGTGAAGTAGCTGATATATGTTGGTTCACTTGTAATGTAGTATATTTTACAGATAATAAGTTGAGGGCAGAAATATTAGAGTATTTGTACACTCAAGTGAAGGATCTGAGTATTCTGCCATTACTGGACAGCAGAGTATGATGGGAAATACGGAGAGAATAAAATACATCCACGGATTAAATAAAGAATCACCCTGGTTATAGTTCACTTGGATTGCCAGATTTAATAACTCAGTTGGTATTGTATAGTTTCTGGAGTTTTTTTGTGTGTTTTCTACTCTTGTTTTTAGGTGACACACTCTGAATGTTTACATCCTGTATTGATCTGCACCACCTCTGTCCTTGTGCAACACCTGGATGTCTCCTCTGTGGGCCAATAAAGCCTGACCGTGTTCTCTCTCCGTGTAAACACCAGCACCGTGCTGAGGTGATGATGATCGTGACATTTGACGATATAGAGAGCTGATTAATTTGAATAACGGGCTCACCTGTCTGCCTCATGTCTGTCTGTCTGTCTGTCTGTCTGTGCTGCATCGCCCGCGGTGCCTCTGACGCCCCTCAGCGGAGCCCTCTGATTGGTCGGAGCAGCAGCCCCCCCCTCAACAACAACAGCCTGACACCAGAAGCTCTCTGATCGCTCACCGAGGCTCCGGCTCGATAAGGACGCTGCCGAAACGGCTCAATTTGACGCCGTGGCTTCAAGAGAAGCAGCTGTTGGCTTTTTTCCACCATTTCTCCTGTTTTTAAAGCCTGTCCCCTCCCTTCCTTTCCTGTCTTCCCCCTTTTCCTCCTCCCCTCCCCCTCCGGGCGGACCGCGGCGCAGCAGCGAGCAGCAGCCGGCCCGCAGCTCACTTTTCGGGCGGGGAGTTTCTCCGAGTTCAGCTTCAGCAGCACAAACGGAGGAGCGACGGAGCCTCGCTGTATCCGGCCGCGGTGAAGGTTAGCTCGGCTAACATGGTGACTCTGACAGCCGTCCTCAGACCTCTGGCTTCGCAGCTCCACCGGCAGCTCGTCAGGCGGGCCGGGGGTCACCAGGGTAACGGCCGTCCGGGGGTGCAACCTCACGGCCTGCTCCAGCAAATATGTGCTGTCCCAGAGTAAGTCACACACACACACACACACACACACACACACAGGGGTTTGACTGTCTGAGTCCACACAGCTGCTCATTATCTCCGTACCTCAGAGTGGAGCACTGTAATGTCAGTGTTGTGGTGTGGTTTGGTGTGTTTTGGTGTGGTTGGGGGTCGGAGGCCTCTCATTGTGGGTCACTCTCCATTCTACAATGTTGTCATCTAAAAAAACGTGCGCAGGGAGAGGAGGAAAACTCGGACTGGACTCTTCCTGTCATCACTGGATCCGGCAGACACCGCTCTGCTGCCTCTGCTCTGGTTGTTTTCTGACTTTTTAAAACTGGCTCCAGGTTTTCCAGACGAGTATCGACACCCCAGCTCACTGCCCCATACAGGTGTCATGTGAAGCCCTTTGACCTGCACTGGGGCCCTGGTGTTGAGTCACTACCTTTGTTCAGTGTCAGGGATTTTGTCTTCCAATGAAATAAATAAAAGAAACCATGTGAGCGTTTGTCAGGTTAGACTGATTCACATGTGTGTGTCCCTGTTGAGCTTTGGTATCCACACTTCTTTAGCTACAGCACCTTTGCACATCATGTGATAGTCGTTGCTTAAAAAGTTAATGTTGCATACTTAATGACGCAGCAATAGGATGCAGCTGTGGCCGTTTTGAACATGTTGCATATTTCTTTAAAAAAATCACTTGTTTCCTTTAAAATTTCAACCTCAGGAAGTCGTTTTCCTTCATTTGGTCGTGCCAGCAGAACATTTGCGCCCTTCTGACGAGTCCCAACAACTCCCTCTCACCACACCCAGTAATAACATGAGCTTGGTCTCGTTCACCATCTCATGCCAGGTACAACCACAGTCAACATATAAAAAAACAAAACAGAATGAAAATAAAAAAACAGGCCAGGGCAGCAGAGCTTTTATGGTCAACCATGATAATAACCAGAGTTCAGATTTAACTTTAACAAGCGTGTTGGACACAGCCTGTCTACAGCTTTATGAAAGGGCTTTTGGTTTGGCTTTGAAGTGGTCCTGCTGAAATTAGCTTTCTTGTTAGCCCAGTGACCCGCCTTTGATTGTTCCCTCTCCTCAGGTATAGACCTCTGACTTACAGGAAAGTAAAACCGATCTGTGCTTCCCTGAAGTAAGGTGGCGTGCCGCTATCGTTTTACCATGCAATGCTTTGAGGTTTGAGAGCTCACGGCCCCGTTGTTGAGCCTCTCAGGCACAACTTCAGAGAGCGTACACATCTCCTCCTTCAGTGGGTTTGGCAGAGCGGAGCCCCAAATCTTAACCCTAAAATATGAGCTTAGAGATTTTTGTTAGAACTTGTCAGGGTTGAGTCACGCCATACATAAGGAAGTGCTCCCTGACAACCAGCACTCTGGGAAGAAAAGTCTCCTAAAGCAGGGGTGCCCTCAGTCCATGCCTTGAAGAAGGGCCAAGAGTGCTGCAAGATTTCTCTCTGTGCTTTGCTCTGTATTTTCATTGTACATATTTGAGACTGTTTCATCACATAAAAGTCATCATTTCAGGGCTCGAGGCAGCATGAGCCGATCAAAGAAGTAAAATCAGACTGTGCTGCCAAACTATTTAAGGCCTACAGCTGTTGGTGCATAGAGAAAACCATGTCCTACACTTGTTATTTCTTATCTACAGGAAAAATGTGGCAAATGCCATGAAAAAGATCACTATAAGGAGGTGCCATCAATTTATAAAAGTTTGGAAATCACTGCCTTAAAGAATAATTACCCTCTATAACTACTTTATTGGACTGGCCATTATTTCTATTGGTTGTAATAACGTATTACAAAGTAATGACTGAGATATCAAAATCCAGTGACATTGCTAAAACCAGTCTACTGAGACATGAAAGACAGAATGAAAAGGAAGAAATACAGATTGTTAAGAGATGTTTAACTGGAAGATCTCCTTGTTCAACTTTGACCTACTTTATCACTGTAGTTTTCTAGTACAGTGAGGGATTATTACCAACATTTCAGATGCACTCGCTTTGAGTTTTACTGCCAGATTTAGATAATCTGGATAAACCGTTGGCTTATTCTGGCTGCTTGTTTGTTGCCCTGGTGTTATAAACTCGAATTTTACTTTGAAAGTGCCGTTCACCCGAAGTAGAATAAAAAACATGGACATACATACACCTGTTATTGAGTCGTGCAGATAGTTTTGGTCTTATCTTTCAAATTGATATCCACATCTTCTTTTGATAATTTACACTCATTCATCAGTGTCAGCAGTGTGTATTTCTTCAGTAGAGATTATTTCCTGTGAAAACTGTTGAGTAATCTCAATCTTTTTTGCTTTGCATGTATCAGCTTAATTACCAATAACATCTCTTACTGTTGTTTGTCAGACATACAGTAATATTTTGGATTTTTGAATGTATTCTTTCTACCTCTGTGGCAGGATGCTGCTGATTTTAAGGGTTTGACAATTTGTCAGATGTCATGATGTTGATACTGATGTTTCTGTGAATTTAACATCTCATCATGGTTAATGTTGCAAATCAATAAGCCAGACTACTTGATCAGAATATTTGCTGTGCTGGCCTTTCAAATAGGTCTGCCCTTCCACCTGCTCTCTGTGATTTTGATACCGTATAGAAATGAATGCAAACCACTGGCTTCCTGTACAATAGAAAGAGCACATGCGTAAATTCAGAATAATAAAGCTGATAAATAAATAAATAAATAATAAACTTATAATAAAGCTGATAAATAAGCTGACATGTGAAACAACACTGCTTGGTCCTCAAACAGGTTTGGCATTTGATCGAGGGCACCTCTGCAGGAAATATCCTTACTGCTGACTTAAATATGTGTTGAGTTCAAGGAGGGCCCTTTAAAAATATCTCTTCATGTTTACTATTTGCAGCTCTTGATACAGAAGACTCGGCTGGCGTCTCAGAACTCGTCATACTCACTTGTCATATTCTCATCCGAGACATCTGGCCGTCATGTGACTGCGGAGCGATGCCACGAATCACAATAACCTCACAGCTAACAATTACCCAGTGAATGAACACAAATGGCTTTGCAAGCAGTTATTGTGGATCCGTGCGATAACAGAGTCAGGCGGCCAACTCCCTCAGGAGGAGCCGCTGAAATCCGATGAAGATGAAGGTCATCTCCCAGTCAGACCTGTTCAGCCTGGCTCTCAGTGGAAAGCTTCAGCCCTGTGCTGGATGAACAGAGAGGAAAACAATAGACTGCGTTGCTTTTGTGCCCTTTGACAGCTAGCCTTGATAGATTTCTTTCTGTAGATCTTTCAGGAGAGGGAGAAAAAAACAGTCTGAGCTTTTTTATTTTATAAATGGAAGATTTATAAGTGGGCGAAGGCGTTTTTGTGGATTTTAATGGAAAAGGAACATGAGCAGAAAAAGGGAGGTAGGAGAAGTGAGCAGAGTTTCGGGTAATTAGAAGTCAGCTCTGACATTGGCCTGAGCTGGAGGTTTGACCGGCCAGAGGTCCTGGTCCGATTTCCCCCGCTGTGGAGGGGAGCTGGGGGCGTGCCAGGACATTCCGCGTGTCACTTTCTGTACAGCCAACCCACTTCTGTCTTATTTTGTAATTTCCTTTGAGGAAAAAAAAGTAAGAGGACTAGAGGGAAGTACAATTGCTCACTTGCTCCTTTTTCATTCATTTCCTCAAAACAGCTGAAGGAAGAAGGATTGTCTGTCTCTGTCTCACTCTGACACTGTGTAGTTTTTTACTTTACTTTTGTGAGAAGAGTTTGATTTGTTGTTTCAAAATGGACTGTCTGAGAATGAAGGAAGCAGCAGAGAACAACATGAAGAGTAGGTGTCAGCAATTTTTGTTTCTGTTTTTTTTTTCAGCTTTTCACCAGCAGTGACACTGCGAGATCTGCCTGCTGTAAAATGTAAAATTACAAATTGTCTGTCTGACTTTTCTCCTTGATTAACTTCCTCTCCTTCTTCTTCTCCTCTTCCTCCCTCCTCTCCAGTGCATCCCATGTGGCAGGGACCTCTCGTGGTACCAGGAGGCGATCGGCAGTCTCCCATCGACATCGTTGTGCGAAAGAGTGTCTTTGATTCTGAGCTGAAGCCGCTGGTCACTGATTACGACCCGCAGACCTGCCAACAGATCTGGAACAACGGTTACTCCTTTTTGGTCGAGTATGATGACACTACAGACAAGTCAAGTAAGTGCTCTTTTGTGTCCTCTCTATATCTTCATATATAAATATATATAAATGTAAAGATATTTTAATCTTTAAAAAAACGAAAAATGTCTTTAAATCTACTCTGTCTTGCCCTTAATCGCCCTCACGTAGAAACTAACACAATTGTTTGCTATATATATGTTCCTCATTTTTAACTACTGGATTGGAAGCAAGTCAGCCATTTACTTTTGAAGCTGGCAGGATTTAAAGGAAATCTGAGCAAAGGAAGGAATGCATGTTTTCGTCTACACAAGAGGATTATCTCCTTTTTCACCCCTCTTAAAGAAACACTGTCTGTAGGAAAATCCAGTAATCAATGCTACACTTAAAGCCGCTGATAAAAAAAAAAAACGCAACTGGCACATGGATCTGGTGACATGTGACTCGCGTGTCTCTCCTGACCTCAATAACCAGTATACAGTCTGTCTTTAAAGTGTTGTTCATTTCTGTATAATTACTGGGCTCCACCAAAACACTACATAATGGGACAAAACCCTCAAATAAATTTTAGTTGAGTAAAATAACAAATGCTTTAAACCTGTAAAATGTCGCACTTTATAGTTGTCACATGCCCTCAGTCTTTGCATTATGAGCTTAGTTCGGTACTGAGAGAACAAAAAGGGTTACACCAGTGAAATGTTGAGCACAGTATTTTATTACCAGTAAAATAAACAAAGGAACAATGGAGTGATCGAGCCAGGACTGCAGGTAGTGTGATCTTTAAATGGATGTTTTCAACTCCGGCAGTGTGTTATGCTGCAGTACCTCCTCCTTATCTGTTGGTACCATTACTGCCTTTGATAAACACTTTACAGATACATAATAAAACGTCATTGCTTTGACCATAATATTTCTGCAATGTTTCTAGGTCAGTGTTACTGCCTGAACAGCGTGTTCCTTCAGCAGACGACCTGTGCGGGATCATTTCCTTCTTTCGGATGAGGAAGCAAATCCTAATATTACCAAACTCTAGACAGTCAGAGATATGATCTGATTCTTTTTGACCATAAGCATGTCATTGTTTTAGAAGGACTGTGAAATGTGTAAAGGTATGATGTACTGATGTACGTGTCTTTTTATTCTGGTGCAGCGCTGAAAGGCGGCCCACTGCAAGATAAATTCAGGTTGTGCCAGTTCCACTTCCACTGGGGTGAGAGCAATGCCTGGGGGTCAGAGCACACCGTGGACAGGAGGCTGTTCCCCGCAGAGGTACTGCGTCTGTGCTGTAACATGAATACATTAACACAGACTGAACATGAAACTAATTATTCCTGCAGGGACCACTGAGATGCTACACATTTCTGTAATATTGTCAACGACATGAGTAAGGTAGGAAAGGTCATTTTTGACGCAAAGCCAGCTGTTATCTGTGTTAATGTTTGTGCATGTTGCAATAACAGTTTGGAACGAAAGGTACAGGGTTGGACTAATGGTGTCACCAAGACCATCATTACCTGTAACTGCAGTATCTTGACATCTTTAGCTCTTTTGAAGCTCTGTTGCTATTAAAAAAAACATGCCTGCTGCTGGATTAATGGAGCATGTTAGGTACAGAGGCGCTGCCGTCACATGTATGGCAAGTGTGTGTGTTATCATGTGACCGTGCCACTGAATAGAAAAGTCTGATATGTTGTACTCAAGAAAATAGGTAATGAAAGAATCTGTGAGAGAGAGAGAGAGAGAGAGAGAGAGAGAGACTCATATCACAGTTAGTCCTTGGTTGTTACTTTCCACATGACCAAATCACCTCTTTAGAGTTAAAAGTTGAATGGAAAAGAAATCAAATACTGCACTGTTTAAACAGTGTAAATACTGACTTTCTTTGCAGACCATCTCTATTTTTTATTATACACATGTGTATCAGTGCGATGAAGTTTTGTACAGTCTTTATCATGCCACGTCTATGTATAGCTGGTATCAGGCATGCTGCCAGATCCTGTGATCCAGCTGTGTTTCTCCATTCTTTTATTTCAATAACGCTTAATTCAAACACAGGAGGTGTACTTGTCTCTCAGCAGGTGGGACTTAAAAGTGGCACTGTTGTCCAGCCTCACGTTTGACCACAGAACATCTATTTTCAAGTTGTTCCATTAACTTCAGCACACTTATGTAACCAGAGGTTCCTCTCACCGCATGTGTTTGGGTGTGCGTGTCCTCTGCCAAGCCCTTGTTGGTGGTGTTTGGAGTGTGTTCATGTCATTGTTGTCATCACTCAGCAGTTCAAGTTACAGTCCTGACTGACAACTTAACATGTAAATGGATGGATGGATTTTTGTGTGTACTGTCAGTGACACTGGGCATTTACTGAATTGTGCCTTCATTTATGATATACTAGGTGAGCTTAGCACTATAAATAAAACATCCAACAAGAGGCTCCTCCATGTAAAACATCACATCACCACAGTTAATACATCTGTTTCTTCATGTTCAACCATCACGTAGTTTGCTGTTGCCTGTTTTCTTTGCATCTTTTCTATCTTTCTTTTTCTTTCTTAGTTCATAAGAAATTGTATGTCATATACAAAAAACATCAAAGTGAATTCAAAATGAGACAAACACAAAAATAATTCTTATTTTGTAAAGAAGGCTGAATGTGAGAAGGAATTAGTGGGTCATTTGGAGGACAGAGTGAGTGGGCCGGGGATCAGGGCAGAGGTGTTAAAAAGATCAAGGTTATGGTTTACAGTCCCACACACAGACAGACCCTTGATGTGTGTGTGTTTGTGTGTGTTCTCAGCTCCACTTGGTCCACTGGAACTCCGACAAGTACAGTTTGTTTGAGGAAGCAGTGATGGAGGACAACGGCCTGGCTGTTATTGGAGTCTTTCTTAAGGTATACCACACACACACACACACAGTCTCTCTCTCTTTCAAATCCTTGTAATAATTACAGAAGCAACATTGGTTGATGTGCACAGACATATTTCAGTCTACCATGTTGCACAGTGTCACTGTTGACATGCATGTTCTGCAGTTGGTGGATGACCTGTTTGTGTGAGGCAGAGCTGTATACATTACATGGTGTGTGTGTCGTGAATGCAGCTGTGACTGATCCAGATTAATGTCTAATCCCTGTGTAGGTGGGAAGGAGACACGAGGGGCTGCAGAAACTGGTAGATGCTCTGCCTGCTATCCGACACAAGGTTAGTACACTCACACACACTCACACAACACATTTATACTCTTTTAAGATGAAGTGCTGATCTCTAAAATGTATCATCAGTCTAGCAACCAGATATATTTACCCTCATAGTGCTTTAAAATTAGGGTATGACTGGTACCTACACTGGACTAGAGTGCCCTCTAGTGTGTGAATAGAGATACTACATATAGGACTGTTCAGACAGGCATCTCACAAGAATCAGAATATCTGTAAGTACTGATGAGCCCTTTTCACCAAGTTAACCCAGAAACTAAGAAAAGTTATATAAAGACATTTCTAAGGTGACTGACTGGAGGTCAGTTTACCCTTCTCTCACATGGCTGCTACTGCACTGCTTATCACTATTAATGTCTGATAAGGTTGGTGTTTGTCCAATAAGATCAAATGTCACAGTTGTAAAATGCTCATTGTGTAATACTTACTTCACTAATTCTATATTGGATAATGATTAGATAACACTGGTTGTAGTATTTGTACGATAGATTCAGTCCTGTCATTATATCAGTCTGCTGTCATGATACTAAGGTTTATCACAGCTTTCAGGACATTTTATCAACATTTTAAATATTTTGATACTTTTATGTGTTTCATAGATTAGAACCCTTTTTGTGTGATCACTGTAAAAAAATTCAGCTGTGACTTTGCTTGTCTCAAATATTTGAGCGTTACACTGACTGTGTGTTTTCCTCTGTCGTCTGCAGGGCAGTGTAGTGGAGTTTACCAGGTTTGACCCTGCCTGCCTGTTACCCACCAACACTGAAGACTATTGGACGTACCATGGCTCCCTGACGACACCCCCGCTGACAGAGTCCGTCACCTGGATCGTTATGAAGCAGCACATAGAAGTCAGCCATGACCAGGTGTGTGTGTATGTTTACATCAAATATTTTTTGCCCACAGTGGATGAAATGGATGTGTGTAATGTAAAAGGTACAGCACACAGCACAGCAAGTCTGCACTTCTATTAAAGTTTTTTTTTTTCCTTTGTTTTTTTTACCCTCCGTTAGATTGTTTTTGGTGTTCTGGCCTCAAAACGCCAGTCTCAAAAACCTTGCTTCCAGATGTAGGATGGAGCTATTTTCAACTCTAAAGCTCTGAGAAAGCCTTGGTATGCTACCTTTGTAGCCCCACACAGCAGACAAACAAAGGTAGTGACTGGCTGGCGAACACAGTGGAGCAGCATTGGCTAGAAACGTGACTCTGAATGATCGCTAATATTTCCCTCTCCTGGACGTGTAAATAAGAAACTCATTGCCAAGATATCCACCATAATAAACTTTTAGGGTTATATCAGATGTTGCGCCTCCCCAAGTAGCCAAAGTCAGTTATTGCAGCTTTAAGTTGAACTGATCACCAGAGCGACCACTAGAGGCTCCTGTTGTCCTTCAGAGGAAAATTTTCTCTGGTGTCTCTTTCAGCAGCAGCTTTGCTTTCAAAGTGAGCTTAAAAACAGGTTCCAGAAGCTTAAGGGTAATCATCTTCAGTGGGACAGCCACATTGCAGCAGTCCTAATTATGTTGAGGTTTGTCCAACTATTTGCACTATGAAGGAAGTTGCACTAAGCTTAACTTGCAAGACAGCATTTTTACCTCAAGGCGTGTAAGCTTGTTACAGCTGTCATCCTGGGAAAGTGTTTCCTGTTTAAGACTATTCATCTCTTTTTCTGATTCTGTCTCTTTGCCCCTCTTTAGCTGGCGGTCTTCCGGAGCCTTCTTTTCACATCAGCCGAAGAGGAGGTCCAGAAGAGTATGGTGAACAACTTCCGCGTGCAGCAGCCTCTCTGTGGTCGCAGCGTCCGATCTTCCTTCACTCCCTTCCTACAGGAGGCGCCGTCAACTGAAGATGACAAGCACACCCACTGATGCTGCTGGACCCAGTACACACATCCTCTCACACAGTAACACACACCATGACCACCGCAACACACAGGGTACCAACACTACCTTTTACTCTGTGATCAGCTGACAAAGTTTCCTCAGAGGAACTTCAGCTCTACTTATTGCTGTTTTACTTTCACAGAGTGAATGTATTTTTTATTATTACAAACAGTAAATGGTTTTACATGGAGGATATAGGGATACTTATGTTTCTGGGTAGATGAGATTTTATTTTCTTCAGATTTTGGTTTGACTGTTGCAGATCAATAACCAGTAAGAGATGGTTTCTGTGGGGAAAATGTGTAGTTTTATTGATTTTATTAACATGAATCATATTTATTATACGTTTACCGTTCACTGACTTACTCTACACCTGTTGTTCTCTATGCTGAGCTGCAGGTAACGTCTCAACAGCACCATGTGCTGGCCACAGTCGGTACTACAACAAAGCCTGCTCTGACTTTTGTCCATATAGGGAGGCTGGAGCTGCTGCCAGTTTACAGCAGACCGCCCAGGAGATTTAATCCCCTTGGGAGTGTGTATCTCAAACAAAATACATGATATCTCTAACGTCTTCAAGGGTTTTGTACCACAGCGTCACTTTTCATCCTGATTTTGTCATCTTTATATTTATAAGTAATAGAATATGTTTTCTTAATTTGTTACAAAGAGATTATACTGTACACAGTACATCTGACATTCAGAAACCTTATGTTTTTACATTATGTGACATTCAAACATCTAACATAGACAGTAGAGTTTTGAATG
Organism: Scortum barcoo; assembly: GCA_023238725.1. Classification (NCBI taxonomy): domain Eukaryota; kingdom Metazoa; phylum Chordata; class Actinopteri; order Centrarchiformes; family Terapontidae; genus Scortum; species Scortum barcoo. Next base: position 24,769,420 of record CM041536.1, on the reverse strand, counting down.
AATTTTACTGAGCCTTTGTTCTTCTCAAATAACTGTTATGGTGCTTTTCCATTACACAGTTCTAGCACTTTCTACTCGACTCAACTCGGCTCGACTCGACAGTTTCAGTCGTTTTCCATTACAATAGAGTTACCACCTCAGTGTGGGTGGGGTCGTCATAATCAGCTAACATGGCCGAAACTCCAGCAACGTCATTTGTTATGCGACACAAACACGAAACAACTATGGAGGCCACCAGACAAAGAAATGTCTGCACCTCGTCGTTGCTCCATTCGAGGGTTAATTTCTGTACAGCAGCCATCTCTGATCGTGTTCGTTGTTGTTATTGCGTTTTAAAAGTGGCGGCGTTGACTCTTATGAACGAGTCGCTCTCCTGACTCATCTAGTGACATCAGGCCCTGGCCAATCAGTGGCCTGCCGTCTGCCGACGTCACATTTTCGGCTCGACTCAGCTCACTTGGAACCCCGGCCGAGTAGGTACTAGAAAAGTACCTGGTACCAGGTACTAAGCGTAATGGAAGCACGCCTAAAACCGAGTCGAAAGTCGGTCGAGGCCGAGCCGAGCCGAGCCGAGTAGGTGCTAGTGGAAAAGCGCCATTAGATATGTTACTAATAGGTTCAAACATGCCAGGTTACTGTAGCACAAACATTCGTTTAAGGAGATTGTGATTGAAATAAGTAGTTCTTTCCATAACTCTTTTTACAGTAGTTTCAAATACCATAACTAAAGTGCCTTAAATGTTCTCTGTGTGTATCCCCAACACATCTTGTTCCATGATGTTGTGGTTCGAATACAGTGGTCCAGGTTGCTCACAGTAACAGTCAGGCTCAGGTGACATTTACTATGATTTTCTCTTCATTTATCTTTTTGAATGATGTAAAGGGAATCAGAACTTCTACAAACACGCCGCTGAGTAGAGGAATTGTGTAAACCTGTAAATGACTAGACTCTCAGGTCGACTAACTGAATCAAGTCTGAATCTGGAGGGATCACCGTCTTTATGAGTCTGTATGGTTTAGTTAGTTTTCTGTTGTCTCACATTGGTTTGTTGATTTTGGGGCTGAAGATTAATGAAATGTGATTGGACAAATCAAATTAGACTGTTTGGGGTTGGGAAAGGGCTTAAAGAGTTACAAATATTGTTGTACCGTAATGTAGAATCTCCAAACTGGTGTAAAATACTTCTTTATCTTTTATTTCAAACTAAAGTCAAAACGCACAAAGGCGAACATGAAAAGCTGTGCTACATGCATATAATACTATAGAGGAGACGTTCAAAGGGAGCTGGATAGATGGGTGACACAGTGGGACCAACTGACTGCAAAAGCCTAGTTCATCACCTTGCCTGTCTAGCAGTGTCCAACACATTTAAATTCAGAGTCATGACGTCATCATCACCTGCCTTCGTAACTCAATGCAAACTCTCATGCAGATCTTTCTGAAAAAATGAAGCACGTACCTGGGATTTATTTTCCGTCTTCTAAGACAAATCAGCATCCAGTTCAGAAGTTGCTATCAGAAACCGAAGCCCTTGTGATTTAAAAGACAGTTAAACAACAAAGACATGTCTGAGCCTGCCTTAACACCTCGACTCACCAATGGACCTGCTTCTTTTGTTGAGAACAATGTTTAGCTGGTGATCTGAGGCCTATGGGAATGATGTTCATTAAAGATCCGAACCGAACACATAAACAAAGACATTAGGTCAATTGAAAAAAACCTACCATCCCTATCTAAATTGATGAAGTAAGCCACATGATAAAGTATAGTGAAAGGCTTTGTTCCAACACTGGATTTTGAGTAACTTGGGTAGTTTCAAATGTCAGTGGGATATTGACTGAGGTTTTCTTACTTCTGGAACAAAGCCTGTTGAGTTACTTAAGGTACACCAGATGCACCTTTTATCCAAAATTTAAAAGCTTTACACCAAGGTAAATCATGCTCTCCTCTATGTGTTTTCTTTCAGACTCAGCATAGATGAGGCTTTTTTATTAAAGAGCGAGCTTATGAAACCTTGCATCATCTAAAGCAGTCTGGCAGTCCGCCTCTTTTGGCTCACGTCCAACAGTTGTGGTGCATTGGGTGAATCTTACTGATGATACTATTAGAATTGAGGAGTAGAGAGAGAGAGAGAGAGAGAGATCGTTAGAAAAAAACCTGTTGACGTTCTCAGACATGATTTCACATCTTTTGACACTTTGAATTTTTATTTTGAAATGTATTTGCACTACAAACAGTATTAAAAGAAAGTGGACGTCGCCATTTCCAACATTATCCATATGTGAGTTTCCTCCACTGACGTACAGTCGAGTCGAGGCAGGGGTGAGAGGTCATGGTTGTCGACATAATGCCTGAGTAACAATGCAACTGTCCAAACTGGCCCTGCAGCTCTTTTGAAACAGACGCTCCGACTCCCCAGTAGGTACTCCATTGGCTCCCCAGTTGAGGCCCAGCATGAAGCCACACGGTGAATAGACTAATTGGATATGTGTTGAAGAGATGAGACGCTATGTGATGTGCACCGAGTGATGTCAACTCATCGTGAAGGCTGCTCGTTTGCTGGATAAAGGCTGAAGGGGTCCGCAGGGGGCCCGATGGCAGGTTTGAGAAGATATTTTTAAAAGCAGAAAAGATTTTTGGTGTGGGCTTGGTGTGGGATTTTTCTTCAAATGATGCAATGCCGAATCTGTGTTCAATGTATTTTACTAACATGGAGACAAGGGACCCAGTACTGCCTTCATCTTGTACAGCTCTATTTTATTGATGTATTTAAACTGTGCACCATGATCTGCCTTCATGTTTCATGACATTTTACTCATGTGAAGTTAATTTCTAATTTATTTTAAAAACAGCTTGGAATGCATTGAATACCAATATGTTCCATATTACACATGTTAAGTCTATGGAAAATGTTTGTCTAAATGGCCTTTTCTGTCAAGTCGCTGATGTGGCTTAAGAAATCAGTCAAAGACAACTTTGTTCACAGATTGTTAAATGAACATATGCGATGTTTTCTGCATCTTAAGCATCTCTAAGCATCTCTGTTCTTGCATCTTTTGTTGAGTTGTATCACAGTCTGCCTTTCTAAACATGAAAGTATTGGAGTACTGTCATCATGCTGTATTTTCTTCATGCTCCCTGTACATCTTCCCTCGCTTCCTGTAGGTCAGTGTGATGTTTTAGCAGGTGTTATGTGATGTTATGTATGCTGTAAACTGTATGCAGTACATATTTTAGTTGTTTATTAGTTCAGTGGGCAGCTGACATTCCTGCCCTATGGGGTTTCACTAGGCCTCTCTCCCCTCCCAGTATGCTTTGCTTCACCTGGATGACTCCTTATAGGCCCCCGTCCAGCTGTGCAACCAGCGAAGGGTTTTTTCTCCCAGAGAAAGAGGGCGTTGAAAACCACCCAGAGATCTCGTGATGATGTAAAGATGATTTTAAAGAAACTGATATATTAATAGATGATGAATGACAATAAAGCAATGTGTGATGTAAACAGAGTGCATATGTTGTGGTGTGTCCCCATGACAGAAGTAGAGATGAATTCTTTGCTGTGCAGTCTGATACATTTCGTTTTCTCATGACATCTGTTTAAAATCACAGCCATACCTGAAACGGCAGAAAACTGAAATCTGAAACCTTTAAAGGAGTTTCTATATAAACTGTCCTTCCAGGAAATGTTTACATCCCCACTGTTCCCCCTGCAGACCCACCTGACCCACCTCCTCTCTAAGCATGAACCAGGGCAGGAACAAGTTCACTCTGTCTAAACCCCCACCCTGCATCCCCGATACCTTTGAAGCCCCCCGACACAGAGAGGGGATGTTTGGTGGCCCCCACCCAGACGCCTGCGGTCCTGAGGGTGGGTTGTTTACACTCTTTTATGCGCTGTTACCACGGCCGGGTGTGATTAAGGTCTCCACCTAATTCAAATAAATGGCGATTGAAGCTGACCCCTGGCGGTGTTTATTGTGCTTGGCTGCAGTGGAGAGGGGCCAGAGTCTACATGGACACACCAGTCAGTTTCTACTGGGCTTCCCCTGATTGTATGAATGGACAGACTGACTGGAGACCCCGAACGCTTTGAACTGTGCAGCGTGTGTGACTGTAAGCATGCATGTGTAGGTGAACAAGAAAAAATATAACCACAGACTTGACTTTACAAACACATACAGTTTGATGTCTAATGTAAAGGATATCAGAGAGAACTGAACGCGAAGCTGAACTGGTAATCTCAAATCTCGGTTGACCAGCTTGCATAAATTATTAGTCTGCGGCCCTGTTTGAGGTGACTACATCTTTTCACAACAGCTAACCGGACAGGTTTCAGTCCTTCCAAACATCATCTTTTCATGTGCCCTAAATCGTGGACCTCTTTGTATAGGAACAGAAGTGTTTTTGACAACAAAATAATCAATAAAGTCTGCCTCAGAGGACTTTGCTGCCCTGTCTGTAGTTCGTACTCACAAAATCTTTAAGTTTTTTTTTTTTTTTCAAGTCTTAGGAATTTTCTTAAACAGCTGGGCAAATACTCCTTTAACAGGAGTAAATATGTATTTGTTGGGGTCTATTTTTGGCTGTGGATTAATACATATTTGGTGCTGTTATTTATATATTTTTATAGTTATTTATAGCAGCAGGATGATAGAGTCAAAAGACTACTGTGTGTAATAAAGGTAATGAAGGAACTTGTCACAAAGTGCCTGTATGTGGCTCATTTATGTGTTTTTAAACATTTTAGCCACATTGGCAACGCAGCTCTGTCAATGGTCAATCCACTGCTTTGATTCAGATTGCTGTGTCTCTGTGGATTTGCTTTTTGTACAGATTGTCCAGAGGATGACGCCTTTGATGATCCTTTGACTTTTCCTCAAGCACCATCATGAAACTGACATTTTGGTTTGTCATGAAGTTTGGTACCGATGTGAATAGTCCCCTGAGAATTCATCCTGCAGATGTTGGTCATCCTTTAATTTATGACGTTGCCACCAGCCTAAGCCATGTTGTGTATTTCTGTGCTAAACAGTAAATGTTAGGATGTTGAAATGCTAAATGAAGATGGTCAACACTGGTAAAAATTGCATAAAAAATGTACAATTTGGACTAAACATTGACAGCTGACTATCAGAACAGTTAACATGTGTAGCTGTATTTCATGTGTCTGTGATTTCTAAAACAACGTATGTCCATTGACCTTTTGGTCTGCGCCACAGTGACCTTGTTCAGTGGCCATCAATGAAGCAGAGAGATGAAAAGAAGATGAAAAAGGCAGTTCTAATTAGAGAAGTCGTCTTCCTGCTGTCCTTCTGTTCCCTGTGTGAGGGGAATCGTTTTGGATCAACAACCCACGAACCCCTCCAGTTCTCCAGAGGTATAAACAGGAACATACAATGAGAGGCCCTTTTCCCTTTGAACTCCAAGCCAGCTGCTCTTCCTCCTCATCTTCCTCCTTTTTTTACTCATCTCTGTGCTCCTCAGCCTCTCTGCTTCAGATATTCCAGACAAAGGATTTCCACCCAGTTTGATCCTGTGTCTAAACTGACGAATATGTTTGAGTGGACTCTTAATTAATGTATCCATAAAAAAAACTTTTACAATGTATTCTTTTTTATTACATGGGAGAAAGAGAGGGGATTTAGAAAGAAATTTTTAATGGTTGATAGAGTTGGGTGTTAAAATGGCTTAGAAACATGTTGCTCTTCTGTGCGGGGGCATGTTTGCCTTTATATTTTCAGCAGAGATGACTGAAAATAAGGAGAGAGAGTGAGAGAGAGGGGATGTGGTTCAAGGTTATACATTTTAAAAAGAGATTAAAAAAGACAAAGTTAAAGTTGTAGCTTCAACATGTTGAGGGGTGCTGTAGAGCTGGGCATATAGTCACTATGAGCGACTCCTTCCACATTACACACAGTCATTTGATCCACTGCCGATATAAAGATGTTGAAGAGTGCAGCTTTAAAGTTTTTTCTATGCTAACATATAAAGCTTGTTTAGAAGTCTTTCCTCTCAGCAGCACCATAGTCATCTACAGTGTGAGCAACAAGAGGACTCAAAACAATGCAGACTCTGACAGGTGTCCCTCCCCATGCATATCTCAGGCTTTCTAAATGCATCAGTGGGAATGACAAACACTGCTCGGCTGTCGGTCTTCATTCCCTGGGAGAGAAGCTGGAAACAGTGGATGTTGCTACAGCTGCCAGGAAAGGACCTCTCCCACACCCACACCAGTATCACGTCTTTGTTTAAGAACATTTTCCCATCAGTGCAGCGTTCCCCCTCATATCTACAACTCTATGCTCTTTGGTGAAACATCCTATCAGCACACCAGAGTGGGTGGTCAGATTATTAGCTGGAATGATGTTAGGAATGGTTTACCATTCATGCAATGTGTGGTCAGTGTGGTCTAAGTTAATATGTGTGGTCTAAGTTAATATGACAAGAAGCATTACTGTGAACGCTGCCATGTGAGGAATTTCAGCATGAACAAGTGATTGTTATATTCATTATGAGACGTTAGTACAACAGAGCACCAGCACAGAGACACAGTCAGCATCTAGACTGTACACTGCAGCTCACAGTGGGTCAGGCTTTGTGTGAAAACTTCTTGAGTCTTTATGACACAAAACAAACACAAACTATCTGCAGGTCTGTTGAGAATGGAGGGACACCTTTGTGAGATTTTCACAACCTGTAGATAAAATCTGCAGAGAAAACAAAAACTGAAGCCCGAGCAAAAAACATCCGTCTGATACTGCAAAGCACCAACATGTGTTAAATATGGTCTTTATTTAGACGAACTCCAGCACTTGTGTTGCAACATCGTGGCTACTAATCATCTCCAGCATAGTCTCAGGTTGGTAACACTACCTGACATTACAGTCATTTCACAACAATGTTGGCACTCATACAGAGCCTTTTCATTCACATGCCTGCACACATTAATGCATACTTGAATGCTCACTGATATGCCATAAAAAATGCCTTTTACAAATAGGTGTGGCTAAAAGATGACAAATATTCATAATCTGCTTCATAATCTGTCTTCATCTAAACATGGTTTTATTTCACAAAAAAAGAGGGATCATTTATCAAGTCCTTAAGATGAATAAAAACATCAGCTGATTGTACATGTAAAGATAATCTAAATAAATTAAAAAATACATCTTATATATGCATCATTAAATATATTAAAGTGTTTTTTTTATTAAAATGAGATAAAGATGAAGAATGATCTGTATGCATTCAAAGTAGTGATTTATTCCATATGAGACACATTTCACATGTGCAACAACATTCAACATGTGATATATTCACGTACATGCACATCTCATACGAAATAAGACATCACATGAGGATACATCAGTTACACTTTTGACATGTAATGTGTACAGTATGTCTACGGCCCCAAGTCCACCTGTTACTACTGAACATGTGAATCCTTACATTATGGCAAACAATTATATCTGGTTTCATTATTAAAGGTTCAGTAATGTACGAGAATAGCTGCTCACTGTAGTGTTGTGCAATTGTTAACCAGACAAGATTAAACTGTGCAAACTATTTCCAGCTGCGGATTAATACACAGTTGGTGCTCCTATGAGTGTGCAGGACAGCAAGATGGTATATGCGAGACTGACTCCAAATAAATGACAGTGTGTGTCCACGGTAACGGAGGAACAGTGTGGCTCACAGGTGTGTTTTTAATAGTTTGTGCACAACAATGGAGCTCTAAAGCACAAAGGAATATACATCAGGCTTTGGATATATGCACAATACTTGTTAGTTGGATGAATTCACTGTTGGCTTTGGTCTTTTACTGTTTCTTCACAAAGACCAAATACAGTAAACCATACACCTTAATCTTTCAGATGAATCACCTGAAAAAGATGGAAAGCACAATAAACTGATGAATCATTAACGGCCACTGAAATTGCTTTGCTGATTCACACTACAGCAGGGCGAGGTAGTAGGTTGAAAGTAATCAGCAGTTCCCTCATTTTACGAAGGAGATCTGCAGCGCAGAGTCAAGTTAAGTGTAACATTCCTCCACAAACCACACAAGTTTAAGTGGTGTGTAGAAACAGATGTACGGCCTGTGCAATGAGACTTGTTGAAAACTTAAACAGCAAACAACCAGCTGTGTGAGCTGCAGACCTTATTTCAATGCTGCTACATGACATTAGATTTAGAAATCACCCCCCGCCCAGGTTTACAGACACAGACAGAGACAGTGAGTGAGTTGAGTCTCTGGATCTGTAGCTCGGCCTGAGATGAAGGTCTTGCATTCTTCAGGCTTAGTGCAAACGGACAGAAACAATATCAGGACGCACCTCCCGGCTGGATTTGGCCAATAAATGTTGACCGTGTCCACCTGGTCTGAACAGAGGAAATTGTCTGTCTGTGGCGAGGCCAAGCCCACCACACACACACTCAGAAATTTACCCTGTGGTCTGCCACTCCTTTCCTGAAGCCTTCTCCTTAGTTGACTAATCAAAAATCTGGGGCAAATTATGGGCGCAGTCGGTTAAGCAGCATCTAAAGCATTGTTGTTGGTTTAAATATGACCTGGTATCACGGCCACATACTAACTCTTAGTTTCTCCGCTTGTCTTGTAAACATCCTTCCTGTGGCTGCATAAAAAGACTAAAGTGCATTTTTTTCTTTTAACAGGAAGTCTACTCTGACATCCGCTGTAAGAAAAAGACTTAGAGTCAAATGCTCAAAGACAAAAAAGTTTTTTTTTTTTTTTTTTAGAGCAGCCTATTATGTAAAATGTTATGTGTTTATTTGTATGTAGGAAAGGTTTCTTACACAACAGTGTACCTCAGTCACCTCGAGGTGATGAAATGTGAGTTATACAGAGGCGTGGTTTTTCGGGGCCCTGAAGGGAACGCACAAACATTAAAGGAAAAATCCAGAAATACTGCATACGACAGAAGGAATGAAAGTTAAAGCCCCTTGTGTGTTTCTTCTATTGCTGCATATTTCTATTGTTTTAAGTGCTGGACGTACTGTTAAATGGTGGAGCTTTAAATCTCATGTGTGTTTTGTATTCGCAGCTTCCTATATTTGGTATGAATTCAAGTGGTTTTGAAAACTGATGGATGGATTTTTATCTCGGGTCTGTTTGGGGACTGTATCCCAGAATGACCAGCACCAGTTCTGGAGAGATGGCAGCACGTTACCAGTGTTACGTTACACGTTACATTAGAGAACAAAGGGAGTGGAGGGTCATCCATCACATGACACTGCTGACTAACTGAAGGCCACAGCAGGAGGCCTCTGGATCAAACTGGGGCCAATTTCAACAACTTTAGCTGGTCAGTGTGAAAATACTGATCAAAGTCAAAGTCTGAACGTATGAACATCTACCTTGACTTTCCTCTCAGACAGACAGATGACAGGCCGCCTGAGTACAACATGACTGAACCCAGCTGAACAGTGGAATTACCGGAATGACAGCCTTTCATATTTTGCAAATCCAACTAATTTTCAGCACATGAGGGCTGCCGAGACAGACACTTTACAAACACTCCAGTAAGTTAGCGTGTGACTCTTTATCAGAGAAACTCCAGGCTCCACTGCTCTGATGAGGGCGGGCTGGACTCGTAAACTGACAAAAGATGGTCTTCCCTGCTGGGGGAACCCCCTACCCTCATGGTATGCTCACTTTCCTCTCTGTAGTTATAACACCATAAAAACCAGTCCAGCTGCATTGGTTGCTCGGCTGTGAACCTGGACAGGTTCCTTATAGCAGAGCGCTCCTGCTCCTGTGCGGTATCGCTGCAGTTTCCTTGTCTGTTCAACACAGAGAAGATTCTCCCTCAGGGGTCCACCGTGTGAGACCACCTGGTCCCTCAAAGTCTGATCAGAGAGGAGGTGTGCTGCTGGAGAGGGGAGCAGTTCAGCCTTAAGCCACTGGGGGGCGGGAGAGACTGAGCTGGTGTATCAGTGAGGAGGGGAGCAGGGGCCGGACCTGACAGAGGAGGGCCGTCATGCCAGTTTCCACAGAGGCTTTGGACGCTGGCGGAGCAGAGACAGGAGAGAGCACGCTGCTCTGACTCAGAGCTGACACACACCGAGCAGTCCGTCTGACCGGGCAGGCATCACTGCGACAGACAGACAGACAGACACAGAGAGAGGACCGGAGGACTGAGAGCAGCGAGCAGGGAGGCTTTGTGTCTGTGTGGTGAGAGAGAGAGAGGACGAAGAAAGGGGAAACTCCAACCATGTCAGGGTTAAAGAAGAGGAACTCGAACTCCTCGGCGGACCGGGAGGAGGACAAGCAGGTCAAGGAGAGAATGCTGAGCCCGGGAGAGAAGGGGGAGCCCGGCCGGGCGGGGGGCGACGCCAAGAGCCCCGGAGGAGAGGCGCAGGGGGGGGGAGAGGGGGTCGCCCTGAAGAGGACCATCACCCTGCTGAACGGCGTGGCCATCATCGTGGGCACCATCATCGGCTCGGGCATCTTCGTCACCCCGACCGGCGTGGTGCGGGAGGCCGGCTCGGTGGGGCTGTCCCTCATCGTGTGGGCGGTGTGCGGGGTCTTCTCCACGGTGGGCGCGCTCTGCTACGCCGAGCTGGGGACCACCATCAGCAAGTCCGGGGGGGACTACGCCTACATCCTGGAGGTGTACGGCTCCCTGCCGGCTTTCCTCAAGCTGTGGATCGAGCTGCTCATCATCCGGCCGTCCTCGCAGTACATCGTCGCCTACGTGTTCGCCACCTACCTCATCAAGCCGCTGTTCCCGGTGTGCCCGGTGCCCGAGACCGGGGCCAAGCTCGTGGCCTGCCTCTGCATCCGTGAGTATCCGAGCCGAGCCGAGCCGAGCCGGGATGACGCAACGTCAAGGCGTCGTTGTGTTTGTTGTTGGATGATTCAGCGCGAGGCTTAACTTCCTCTGTGTGTGTGTGTGTGTGTGAGTGTATGTTTGTGCTCACCTGTCGACACACACCTGAGGGGAGACAGGCACACGAGACGACCCCCCCCCCACACACACACACACACACACACACACACACACACAGACCACACACACCACAGCATGCAGAGCATCCTCAGTACGGTGAAGTGAAAAGGACCACGTGTAAAACTCACACACACACACACACATCATCAGGACATGTGTCTGCTCGCGCGCAGCTTCAAACACGCTGGTGAAAATTGCCGCGTTATTACGTCAGCTCGGAGAAGATGCTCGCGCGCATCATTGGCTAATTAGAGGAACACTTTCTGCAAATGTTGCTGACTTACAATCTTATTTATATTTATGATTATGTGAATATATTTAATTTGAATGCTCTCCATCTTCTCCATTGTAATAGCTTTATTTAACTGTGTGTGACTTTAAAAACTGAAGGAGGCTTAAAGGTGATAATTTGGGAAATATTTTAATTGAATAGTAGAATAGAGACCACAATGTCCTAAATCTGAAATCACCTGTATTAAAACATAAAGAAATTGATCATCTTTAAAGTCAAATAGATCAAATTAAACGGAGACGCCTCTCATTCAATTAATTATTAGTTTTTTTTATTAACAGCAGGGGGCAGCTTTAGTTGTTATTGCTTGAGACACATATTGTAGGCTGATAAATGATCATATTGCCTCTTTTCAGTCTCTAAATTAAAGGATAACTGTGTGTTAATATGAGATATTTACAATAACAAAGAAATATAATCATCCGTTAATAATGCTTTTTATGTGTAAGAAAAAATGTATGACAATAGGACACGGTGTGATGGACAAATAATATAAATATCTGTATCAATCAATTAAACCTCAGCTATCGTGCTGCGTTCAGGGTCGGTGAGTGTATTTCAGCCTGTAGAGGTGAGCGCCACAGGTTCGGTGCGTTTCACAAACACATTATTTTGTGGCTTGCTTTGTGCAGAGTCTCACAAGATTAACTCTGGATTATTAGCCTCTTAAGCCTGTTAGCTCCAGACTCCGGTTAGCTGTGTTTTCTCTGACTGCCACACACAACAAGAACGCCCCCCTCTCACCATACACACACTCCATCAAAATACATTCACTACATGTGATGCTGTGTGTGTGTGTGTGTGTGTGTGTGTGATGTGTGTGTGTGTGTGGCATGTATGTAAGTGTGTGAGTGTGTGTGTGAGTGTGTGTATGTGGTGCCAGCTAGTAACTCTACTACTTAATCTTGAGATTGGCTGAAGGCTAAATCCTGAGACCACATGACAAAGCCGTGAACTGAGAGGCTCAGTTCTGTGTGTGTGTGTGTGTGTGGGCAGTGGGGTCTGTGTGTGTGTGTGTGTGTGTGTGGGCAGTCATGGGGTCATCACTGTGGGTCACAGTGGGGCTGAGAGCCAATCTACCCACGCATCCATCCATCCATCCATCCTTCCATCCACCGCTTCATATCCATCCATCCTCCATCCACCGCTTCATAGTCTATTTGGGTGCAGGCTGTTGTTCCGTCTGACCTGTTTCTGTGGGATTTCTCTTAATTGAGATCCTTCACTTTCTGTGAGTGTGTGTTAGCTCAGAGCGCATATAAGATTAACACACAGTTGTGTTTTACTTGTTGTATGTGTGTGTGTCCGGCTCTCTACTGTACTCCCTCTCTCTTTGTCTCGGTCTCTTTAACACAGAGCCTCTTTGTGTTCTGTCTCGTCTTTCTGTTGTGGCCCCGACCTGATTTAGGAGCTCTGAAGGGACCTGCTGCTTTAGTTAATCACTTTTAATGGTGGCCAAAGTTTGGGAGCCGCTTCAACAACGCTATGAGTGTGTGTGCATGCGTGTGCAGTGCCATACATGTGTGAGTAAAAGAGGGATGGTTATGGTGGACAGGATTTTATTCCCTCAAGAATTTGTTTACAGTCTCTCTGAATTCCTTTCCAGCTCCCAGAGTGCTTTGAGAGCTGTGAATACGTGCACACACACGCACGTGCACACACACTTACATTACCACAACTTTGAAAATCAAAGAGGGTTCATGGAAAAAATAGTGAAAGCTATTTTAACATCCAGAATGCCTGCAGAGAAGTCAGTTCTCCATCTCTCCATAGTGAAATATAAGGTTGTGGTAGTGCAGATGTGGTGTAATTCAGTGTGAACAGTTTGAGTTAAATAGTCAAAAACAATTTGGTCATGGGGTGGAGGACAGAAATCAGCAGAGGCACATTAAAGAGCTGCTTCAGAAGGATGCCATTGACAGACTCTGTCTTTTTTTCTTTCTCTCTCTGCAGTCCTGTTGACGTTTGTGAACTGCTACAGTGTGAAGGCAGCCACCAGAGTGCAGGACTTTTTTGCCGCAGCCAAGCTCCTCGCACTCGGGCTCATCATCATCATCGGCTTCGTCAGGATTTGCCAAGGTACTTTGCGCAAACATCGACATATGCACACATCCACAAGGTTCCTGTTGGTGTAGGTGTTTTAGCTGGGCCCCATCATAAATGTCCCCTGTGACTCCTCCCATCACCACAAGTAACACACCCTCCAACAGTTCGTCACCTACAGGACTCGCATGTCAGCCATGAATTACAATTACAATTCAAAGTATTTGCTGGCAGCATAATATCCCGATGATAAGAATTTATTATGACATCATTTTACATTTTTTTGTTCTTCATATGAATCATTTTAAATCAGCTGTAATTAAAAACGTAGTAAATTATTTTATTGTTTAGTTTTTTACTCATGTGGTGATTTAAGTTTAAATGATGTATAACAGAACACAGTTCATTGTTTTGGACAGCAGTTTGATTATTTTAGATTGAACTCTGGATATAAGTTACTCTCCTCAGTGCAGTTTGATGTCCTGTACATTAGAATACACACATGTAAGCTAAATAATCCTACTGAAATAGTGTATGCTTGACATGAAGCTTTTTAAAAGCAGCATAGTTTACTATTTCAGAATCTTGAAACCCTTGAGCTTTAGATCATGCAAACTATTACACTTTAAAGCATAAGTAGGTAATTTATCTAAAATTGACTTTTAGTCATTCACTAAAACTGTCACTTTGTCCTGACATGAGATGAGACAGATAATCTGTGATAAAGATCAGACTCCTCTGGCTCCACCTCTAAGGCAATATAACAAGAATCCACCATGCACCTGAATCAAAACAACCAATCAGAGCAGAGTATCTGATGGAGCTTCAGTCTTGCACAGCCTGCAGGCCTTTCCCCTCCCCTGCACTCGTGCTACTTTAGAGCGTACGTAATAATGGATAAAAAAACACCAACTGTCAACAACAGTTTACACATCAAAAACATGTAAGGATAAGAAGAGCAGTGAAGAAAAGCTAAAGTTAAAAAGAAAGAAGTAGAACCAGCATATCTGTAGGGAGGGGCTTTGAAGGCGAGCTGGAGCGCAGTGGAGAGAGAGTGGAAAGAAGCTGGACGTTGGACTTATTTTCTAAATAAGACCACTCTCTTCTAAATCCTACCATCTGCAGCTTTAAATTTGAATAACTTTCGTGGTAAAGTGAGTAACAAAGAGTCAGCTTTGACAGCAGTTCCTTCTTTATAAACTGTAAAATAAGCACAATCAAAGCTCTGTGTTTGACATTTGATTTTGGAAATGCTTCTCCTTTAAATGTTCAGCTTATACTTTAATACGCTCCTGGTGAAAAAAGGTGAGTCCTGAAGATGTTTTCAGACTCAAGTACACACACCTAAGGGTTAATGCTCCTTGCAAATCATTGTTTGTTTATGCTGATGCCTCTAAAGTGACAGTTGGTTTAAATACTAATAAAATAAATAAATGGTTTAAATTACACACACTAAGTCAATGTAGTAATTTATGCATGGAGCGTTGCAGCTCTTAACCAGTGCAGTCTGTGCCACGCGACTAAAACAGGAAGTGGTTCATTTGACTTGAACACATTTGTTTGTTTTTGCCTTGCCTTCCCACGTGTGCTCATCTCATCCTCTGACGTAACACCCTCATCGTCTGACATTACAGGCAATAATGGCTCTCTTGAAAAAAATATATGTCTTAGGTTTTTTTTTGTATTCATGTGTTTTGGTGAAGCTAATTTGACTGTGTTAATGTGCAAAACACAGCTGCTCTGAAGGTCAATTTGAAAGATAAGAACTAATTAAAATAATCCTGAAATCAAGGCAAATTAGCCATCGGCTGCTGTACCCCTCCGAGAGAGACACATGGGGCAAATAGAAAACGGCAGCCCATTATATCTGGCGTTGGATGAAATTAGAGGGGAAACCTGCTTAAAGGGGAGTCAACCGGGCGTGTGTGCTGAATGTGAATGAGCCAGTGTGAGTCACAGGCCGAGTCCTGCAGACTGAATAAAATCACAAAGCTGCTGGTTCTAGATATTAGTAGCTGGAAGCAGACAGAAGGGTCTGTTTTGTGGGTCATGGTTGCAAAATGATTAGTTGTTTTAAAGAGAGGTGCCTCTGAGGGGGGAAAAGTGTGACGTGATCAGGTTTAAACTGAAGTGGAGCTCTCGCAGACTGAGGGGTGATTGTTGAGAGCAGCCGACCACACCAGTAAGCAGTCTGCCCCCTCCGGCTGTGTGTTTACTCTGTCTGGAGCTCCGAGCTCACCTACCACCTCTTATCCTTTGACCTCCCACCTGACGTTAACTCTAGCCAAGCTGTAAGGTTCAGCTGTGAAAATCAGCATTTTTCTTGACACTCTCAGTTTGACTCGAAATGCAACACCAAACATGCAGTTTAACACTTGAAGCATCCAAAACATCCACAAAGTTGTTTAAATTCAAAAGAATGGAGGGAAAACAAGCGTTAAAGTGCTAAATTGAATTTAAAAGCTTGCATTTCACCCTTGAATGATTTTCAGATTTTTTTCTATGTGATTTTTACAGAGCAGAGTCAGTACAATCAAGGGTTTTTGCAGCTGTCTCTGTTAAGTGTGACGGTAATCCCCTGTAATCTCACCCAAGTTTGAACAAATCTGGACCCATGTGCATTTATGTGTTCTCCCATGGGAGAGAGCTGAAAGATGAAAGATGCAGATCCTGTGGGTCAGAGGTCTCTCAGGTCACCTGACTGTTAGGCAAACGCGACCTCAACAGTGAGGGGAGGGAAGGTGGGGATGAAAGAGAGGGGGAGAGAGGTTTGCATGATATAAAAAAAATAGAGTGGAAAAAGGAGAGTGATGCAGTTTGTGGTTTCTGGAAACTGTTTGTCCCCCGCAGAGACCACAGACTCAGCTTCTAGCCAAACCTGCTACAACATTATGTGTGCGGCATTGTCCTGGTGAAATAAACAGTAAGATTGCCACACACACACACACACACACACCGACCGATCTAGCCTTTTGATAGTAGCAAACTGAGTTTAAGGTTGCTGAATGTTAGAAAGAAAAGCCTGTTGAAGCTAGTTGGTGGTCAGATGGGTGTGTGGGTGGACTAATAATGATTAGACCACATGATTGTAACAACATGTTGTTACTTGTTCTGTAATTCAGAAGGGTAAAACATGCTGCTGTTCTTCAGTTAGGAAGTGAACAGAGAGACTTTTTTCCTGAATTTTGCCGTTGTAGCTCCATTTTTAGGCAAGTTTATCAGTTTAAGAGGTTGATGCCAGAGATGTGGCCACTTTCACAATAAAGTAAATGGACTTCAGAGATAATTGTTTGATTTTCATGTTTTTTAAATGGATGCCTAGATTATACACCACTGTCTGTTCTAAATCCATACAAAGATCACAAATGTTACATTACAGCCTCCTGTGTCTCTAAAACCCAGAGCTGCTGATAACTTACTGAACCCCTCCAGTCGAAGCAGAAACTGTATCTGCCTCTCTCTTGGATGGTTAGTCTTAATCCACATAAACTGAATGCAAACCGGGCCTGACTAATACCTGTTTGGGTGTGTAGCTGCAGCACCAAGAGTGATCATGCTCATTTGTATTTGTAGTCCTTTACTAAGTGCCGTTTCAAAAGTGAGCTTTTCTAACATATTTACTCTCATGCCCTTCTTCAGTCTTTAACACCAACCTTTTTCATCGTAGCCAAGCTAATGACTGTTTATCTGAGACACCCCAGATTATCTGGATTTAGACAAAGGCTTGGCGCGTGGCTGTGATTACATCAACAAACCGACCTGCCTCCACTGCAGCCTCTCTGTCTGCTGCTAGATAGTCAGAGTTGGAGGTTATTGAGTGATTTATAAATTTAATGTTTAACTGGACATCTGAAAAAGAATTGAATGAGACCCAGAAAAAAACATTTTAATAACATTACATAGTAATTAGATTCAAAGTTTTTTTTTTTTTTTGAACACTTAGTTTAAGTTACAGACATTCTTAAAAAAGACTCTTCCTTCTATCATACTGTTAAGTTCAGCAAAACTGAGTGTGTGAGTGTGTCTCGTTTTGCGCGATCATGTAGAGATACTGTAGTTTCCGTTTGTTTGGCCATGGTGATGTGAGCTTGGCAACAATAAACCAAGCTGACACCACACACACTGTTCTCTCCTCATCCTGATCCCGGCCGTATTTATTGTGTGTGTGTGTGTCAGTTCCTGGATCTCTGTGGCTCATAAGGTCAGAGTCTGCTGGTGTCTCAGATTAGAGGCCTGTGTAATCTGATTAGCTGGAGTAAAGCCCTGCTCTCTCAATCTGACACCTGCCCACACTGTTTGGAAGTGAAACTCTCACAGAGGCTGATCTGTTGTTGACCGGCCGCACAAACTCACTCTGATTTACTCCACCTTCTCATTCTTATTCTAAAACAAACATGGTTTCGGTAATACATACACACACACACACACACACACACAGAGTTACAGAGTTACATTTACAGACTGATATAAAGGCCCTGGTTGATATTGTGCAGTGGTTTCACACCAGCATGACTCTCCTTGAGGTGTTTGTGAATGAAAGGTGTGTGTTTGTGCTGTGGGAGGCTTTCAAAACAGACTTCTTAGCAAACAGTCTAAAATGTGTGAGCTCCTTTCATCTCAGAGTGTGGCTTATCTGTGTAACGCCTTACTTTATCCACTGTCTCTTTACAGCGAATGTAAACCCACTTAGTGTAAAGTTTGCTCTGAAGCCTTAAATTTGCTGTTGGCTCAACCCACATACACCAAGTTTAGTCCAGCCAGCGGCTGTTCTGATGAGGACCAACATGAAGAGAAGTCATTTGTAACTCCTCACCTTTGTTGTTATAGTAAGTAGGGAATCAGGGCAACAGGTAATCCTTTAAACTCTTTCGTAAGATCAGTGCAGCCGGTCATTGTTTGTTCAACACTACAAATAGTGTAACCTTTCTCATTCTCAAAACTGTACATGTGATTGTATTTATGTTCTGTGAAAATGACAATTTGTGGGTTTAGAATCATCTAACTGTGGCAAAGAAAGTAAGCAAAATGTTGAACTATTCCTTTAAGGTGTGTGCTTTGTAGAATAGGAGTGTATGGTACCAAACAATGAGACCTGTGTAAATACAGTCATTGTACTTTTGAATGCAAAACACTCCATTTAGTGCTTAAATCCTTCTAGTCCCCATTATTAAACCAGGCCTAATTCAAACTGAATATCCCGAGGTAGGAACTTGTGTATGTGCACCTTTTGAGTGTGTGTATGTGTTCGGCATGGTGCATGCATATTTCATTTTCTGTGTGTGTGTGTCTCACTTTCACTGCCTGGCACTGGTATCATGTGACGAGCTGATCGCAGCGCCGAGTGTTCCTGACCAACGTGGTGGAAAGTAATGTGGGAGTACCAGCTGTAAATTGCAGAGTGTTCAAGTTAAGACACAAAGAGGAATGACTGGAGGACGTACCTGTGTTTGTCCACCACTTTTAAAGGACTCACGTCACAAAATAAAGGCCGAGCAGAACAGGAGGAGGCGGACGAACATGATCAGGAGCGAGGGGTGATTCAGACTTCACCACCATGAAAAGCTGTAAAGGTTAGGAACCAGTCAGGCGTCCACTGAGCTCGAGCATTACAGATGTGAGACGGGCTGGAGGTTTCGGGGCAGACAGGCCAGAGGAAATGCTGTGTGAATCTGAGCGTAAAGAAATGGGCAAACAGAAACTTGTGTGTGTGTGTGTGTGCTGATTCTCATCTTCTTCTTTCAGATGCACACGTCAGTGAGAGAAACATCTTCAGTGTTAGAGTGAAACAAAACACGGTTGTTGTTGACACAGAAACTACACTTTAAATTGCTTTTGTCAAATTGATGACACTTTAATTGTGCAGAATCTCTGATTGCTCCTTCCTCAAGTGTCAAACCTGTTGTTACAGTGCTTCCACGAATAAGCTGTCTATGAGAGGTTCATGGCTGCGTGCCAAATAGTTCTCATCTGCACTTAGCTCGGCTCATAGAGTCATATAAATGTTAGCTGGACTTGTGTTTTTTGAATGAAGTGGAGCTGTACCAATTAGTCAATCAGCAGAAAATTAATCTGCAACTATTTGGATAATAGATAAAATATCAAATCAGAATCTTCTGCGTTTCTGTGCTTTATAAATTAATAAATTAAATATTTCTGTTTTAGACTGTTCCTGGCCTGAAAAACCAGACAAGAGAAGGTGTCACATTTGGCTTGAGGACAGAAATCTATTTTAAGACATTCTTTAATGATCAGTCAGTTAAACAAGAGAATAACCTGCCCATTAACTGATAATTAAAATGATTGTTAGTACAGCCCTAATGTTCGGTATGTCGTGTAAAGGCTGGTCAGGACTGGATTCTTTTTGGGCCGATATAGATATTTAAGAACTAAAAGTACTGATAACAATATATTAGCCAATAATAAGTGACACCCATCAATCCAGCCTCTGAAAGGAAGTTTACATTGCAGAAGACTACTCAATTCAAGTACTTTGACCCAGCTGATGGAAACTTTTCTAATTATAGACATGAGATCAAAAATGGGACAGACCAGGACCCCCAGCACAGCTCCCCTGTC
Organism: Scortum barcoo; assembly: GCA_023238725.1. Lineage (NCBI taxonomy): Eukaryota > Metazoa > Chordata > Actinopteri > Centrarchiformes > Terapontidae > Scortum > Scortum barcoo. The sequence continues at coordinate 24,749,538 of CM041536.1, read as the reverse complement.
AGGCTGCTCAGGTGGGCCATGGGGGGCGTTAGGATGCTGCGGTCACACCCTGTTAGGACGGCAGAGCGTAAGACAGTTAGTCACCTGGCCAGCGCCGTTACCGGGCACTTCCCACGCTGTACAGTGGCTTAGGACCCTCAAAGTACCAACACTGCCCGGGGCTGTTGGTTTAGCAACCGTCGGCCTGTCTGAGAATGCGTGCGAGCGTTGTGGGGAGCAGCTCACTCAGGAATGTGGCACAGATCCCCTCAAACCAGCAGCAACCTGGAGGTCAGAGAAGAGGGGCTGCAACCAAAATGTCATAAATTCTCATGACGCCTGATGAATTTCTGTGAAATAGTGATCCGCTCCCATCCCTCAGCGGCTATTCCCCTGCCCTCGAGCAAGGCATTAAACCACGTTCTTCTTGCAGCCCCCTCTGTTTGTCTGCTGTGTGATCCGTCCATCCGCAGAGCCGTGGCACAGCCTGGGTCACTTATTGAGTGTCTCAGCCTGTCTTAACTTAATTTCATTCTGCAGTCCTCGACTGATCCACATACTGAGACAGATTTAAGCTTCCTCCCCCTCCAAAGCCTTTTTTGGTGTGTGTTAGTGTGTGTTGGTCAAATACAGATTGTTGTTTCATTTAATGTTCACATTTGTTCCAGACTGGCTGGTACATGGCCTGCAGAGCAATAATGCAGACAGACGGATTTGAGCTTTTTCTTTTTTTTTTTGTTGCCTTAACCCAATTCTTTCTCCCTGTTGTTCTTCAGGGAGCACAGACGGGCTTCTACCAGAAAATTCCTTTGAGGGGTCAAAATATGAGTTCGGCAGCATCGGCCTGGCTCTATACAGCGGTCTGTTTGCTTATGGCGGCTGGTGAGTTGACACGTCAGCCTACCTGTGTGATCAGGTTGGAAGCCTGCTGAGTTACCACACTCTGTAATTTGTTTGTGAGCCCTCATAATGAAAGGACGGACCACAAAAATCTGTCAGTCAGTAACATGATTCCTCATATGATCAAGACATGACTCCACTGGTGGTCCCTTACTCTTAACACTGAATTATCACCCAGCCCACTTTCTAGTGTTGTTGAAAAAAGGGTCACTGTCATTTTTTTTCTTTTCTTTCTATAAATAAAGAAGAATTTTATTTGTGTAAAAGTTTCTCCCACGTTAAGTTTTTCATGCAGTTTGTAAAAATGTATTTGTCATCCTTTCCATTTATAGATGAATACACAACAAAATGCATTACACGTTTAGCTACATAACTGAACCACATCTCTCTGCTGCTCACAGGAACTACTTGAATTTTGTCACTGAGGAGATGATTGAACCGTACAAGTGAGTGGTAATGAGTTCTTCGCTTTTTGTGACAGTATGCCCACTTATTTACAGAGCTGCTGCCTGTCATCTGGGTTGTAACTAAGAATGTATTTTCATCTTCCTCAGAAACCTTCCCCGTGCCATCATCATCTCTCTGCCAATAGTGACAGTGGTGTACGTCCTGACTAACCTGGCATATTTCACCACCCTCACCCCGCAGCAGATGCTCGACTCAGAGGCCGTGGCTGTGGTGAGTGCGCACACTGCAGTTGTATGAATGGTGTCAAATACACAGAGGATACATTTGACTATGTACTAACCTTTGAAGTTGAAAACAGACTTAAGAATGACATATGTTCTTGGTAGATTGTTGATCAGTTGTCTTAATCACTTCCAGTAGGTTTCCTCTGTGTATGCTCCACTTATGTATGTTTATGAATGAGAATATTACACTACAGAGCTAACACAGCCAAATGAGACAATTTAAATAAATAAATGTATTTAAGAAGTATATCCACAGTCGGTTGATAGTCTGCACATCATCAAACCTCTGGCACTAATTATTCTTATTATGTGCGTGTGTCCTGCAGGATTTTGGTAACTACTACCTGGGTCCCATGGCGTGGATCATCCCGGTGTTTGTGGGTCTGTCCTGCTTTGGATCAGTCAACGGTTCCCTGTTCACATCATCCAGGTAACAGACACACACACACACACACACAAATGAAAAATGCATATGCATAAACACCTATTAACAAAAAGCATGAATCACTTAGCTGTCCATGCCTTCCCTGTCAGGTTATTCTTCGTTGGCTCCCGGGAGGGTCACCTGCCCAGTCTGCTGTCAATGATCCACCCCAGCCTGCTGACCCCGCTGCCCTCACTTATATTCACCGTATGTACATTTACCTCCCAACTCACTGTGCACTAAAACACAGACATCTTACACTATGAGTTATGCTAACTGAACAAATCTCTTTTAAATCACAAGGACTTCTGTCTCTCACACATCAGTGCTTGCCAAGTTCATTACAACTTTTATATCCACTTTAAAAGCTCTGTGTGCTGTTGCTGTTACACATAGCACTGTAAAGTCGTGTCAAAGATGATTGTACTGTGTTGTTTTCTTGCATTGCACACCTGACTGCTTCTCTGCCTCTCTCTCTCTCTCTCTCTCTCTCTCTCTCTCTCTCCCCAGTGCCTGATGACTCTGCTCTACGCCTTCTCCAATGACATTTTCTCCGTCATAAACTTCTTCAGCTTCTTCAACTGGCTCTGCATCGCCATGGCGATCATCGGGATGATGTGGCTCCGTTATAAGAAGCCAGAGCTGGAGCGACCAATCAAGGTGAGGCAAAGAGAACATGAGAGGGGGAAAAAAAAGCAGTGGCTGTGCATTTGTTATTTGGCTTTTTCTGAGGAGCATCACAGAGGGACGAGGACGGACGCTGACAGTTGGGAACGAGCAGACGTGAAAGTCTCACTTTGTCTTTGTCACCATCGACTCCCACTTGAGTTAGCTTTGGCAGCATGAAATGTTTCCTCTTTGTCTGATGCGACCAACAAAGATGCATTCAGCAGAGTTGGATGAATAGAGACTGATTGCAGATTAACGGACAGACGAGAAGCTGGATGCTTGTCAGCTGGTGTTCAGGCTTGCTGGGTTATAGTTGTAGTAGTAGTTGTGTGTGTGTGTGTGTGTGTGTACAAGAGGAAGAGCACCATGTCTCCTGACTAGACCAGTTGCTGCAGGACTCCCCAACACACAAAAGACCATTGTGCCATTATTTGCATGTGAGTGTGTGATCATTCATGTGGGATGCTCTCTGTGTGTGTGTGTGTGCGTGTGTATCTCTTATGAGAGCCTGATGGCTGCCCTGATTCTACTCATCTGCCTGCTGGCACGACGTTGTGTGTTGGTCAGAGGCGGGGTTTGTTAGGCCAGTGAAGTGAAAGAGGCAGAAAGATCTATTGGCCCAGAAACGTGAGTGTGTGTGTGTGTGTGTGTGTGTGTGTGTGTGTGCACTGTGTGTGACTGAGTGGTGGTGGACAGTGGTGGCACTGTCTCTCTGCTGACCTCTATCTCTCTATTTCTCTCTCCCACTCTATTTCTTTCTCCTTTCTTCATCTGTCACATTCCTGTTGTTCAGCAGATCTGGAGCAGAGCTCACAGTGAGATTTACTAATTCATCTCATCTCTGTACATCAGCAACCTCTTAGATTCATGACGCCTTCGGTTCACATCAAGCCAAATGCATGTGATCCCCTGAACACACCATTCGTTGGTGATATTTGGGGGCATTAATCTGCTGCTCCTTTTGTAACCTGGCTACAGAAATTTGCTCCCATTCAGCTGCATGAGCATCAAAGAAGTTCGGCGTATTGTTGGGCGATAAAGCCTGGCTCACCGTCTGTGTTCCAGTTCATCCAGGAGCATGGATTGAATGGGGTCAGTGAGGTCACTGAGGAAGCCATTTCTTTACGGATCTGGCTTTGTACCTGGTGGGGGCAGGACTTTAACTGGACCTAAGGGATCTAGTCTAAAATATGAAAAACAGCTACAGACCAAAAGTACAAAAGTATGAGGACGGTTCTTAATGTGAATGGGGCCACTCGCAGTGACGACACAGAGAATTCTGCAGTCTCCCATCAGTCCCTAATTGGACGTTTTGTGGGTTTCGCTTTCTTGATGAGAGCTGGATGAGAAGACTGATACCACTCTCATGTCTGCCCATCAAGTAGGAAGCTAAAGCCAGCAGCTGGTTAGCTTAGCTTAGCATAAAGACTGGGAACAGTCAGTCTGGCTCTGTCCAATGTTAACAGAATCCCCCTCCCAGCACCTCTGAAGCTCTGTACAAACAGGAGGTTATATATGTCAGGAAGCTGCTGCAAATTCCATGGTACAGTGTGATTCATTCTCATCTCTCTTAACAAGACAGTGATGAAGTTTATCTCCCAAGATGTCAAACTGTTCCATTACGAGAGGGGGAATTCCTCACTTTTCTGATGACTTGAACCTTTTAGACCACCTGTTAAAAAATCCTCCCACCTCCCCTTCCTGCAGGTGAATATTTTACTGCCGGTGAGTTTCGTGCTGGCCTGCCTCTTCCTCATCATCGTCTCCATCTGGAAGACCCCAGTGGAGTGTGCGATCGGCTTCGGCATCATCGCTACCGGAATTCCCGTCTACCTAATCGGCGTGCGGTGGCAGAACAAACCCAAGTGGATGCTGTCTGGAATCTGTGAGTACAACATCTCTTCTCATGTTTCTGAAGCTGTAACTTTACTTGTCGTTGTGAGTAATCGCCACCCGTCTGTCTGTACGTGTGTGTGTGTGTGTGTTTTGCAGTCTCGACCACAGCCTTTTGTCAGAAGATGATGGAGGTGGTGCCTCAGGAGTCCTAAAACGCCTCACCTTGACTACAGCCAGTGGCCAATTGGGTGACACCAACAGTGACCTCTGGGCTCTGATATCACAGCTGACGAAGCTCGACCTCTGTTGACCCCTTTACCCCTCTCTCTGTCTCTCTCTCTCTGTCTCTCTCTCTCTCTCTCTCTCTCTCATTCCCTCTCTGTCTGTCACACACACACACACACACACACACACACACACCGCCCTGTCTGCAGAGGTGCTGATAAAGACCTATGAAGACAGAAGCATTCAGGCGTTTGAGGTTACCATATCTTAGCGGTCTTCAAGCATTTTTCCTTTGGTTCTTATGTTGCTGACATTGGGTCGTTACTGAGTCTGGGCTATTATTAGTCACTAACTATCCTCTGTAGGATGTCATGTGTTGTTGTTTTTTACGATGCATTTCAACGAGTTGTTTTATTTCACTGTTGTTTATTTTGTGAAGAAGTCTGTGTAAAATACAACAGATGTTGTGCCTTACAACGGCGAATAAAGGTATAACTGTCAGCGGTGGCGGTGACTGTCGACAGGTTCTAAGGTAGCTGTCGGTCTCCGCATTGACCTGCAAACAGCTGTAAACAGAGCTCTCTCATAACCTTTGCAGCCAGGAGCTTTTTCAAAGAAATCCTTCAAGCATTTATCTCCAAGAACCAACTTATTTCAAGTAGAAGTTAAACAAAATTAGACCTGGCCCTACATTACAAGTCTTTAGCACTTTTAGTTCAAAGTCTAGTGTTGTCTGCTGTTTGTCCAGGATGTGTCATGTGGGCCACTGTAGTCCCCGTGACCACTCTGTCTGTGTGTCGAGTTTTAGCCCTGCTCTCTTTTGTGACCCTGTGTGGTTTCAACAGTCTATGCTGCTGTAGAAGGAAGTTGAATGAAGATCTTGGAGTGTTTGAGGGATTCCTGTTTTCCCATTTTCACAGCAGGGAAACTGTCTGCAAATGTGTCCCATGAAGCATACGCTTGTTGGCTTGTCTTACTTTAAATAATCCGCTGAACTGTACACCTGCAGACGGATAGTCAGTAAATCAAGCTTACTTAACGTTTGCTCATTTGTCTGGTTAAACGAATCCCTCAGGGAAAGAGGGAGAGTGAGATAGAAGTTTTTTTTGTTAAGTCACGTTTTTGTTCAAAGTCTACTTTTCATTATGTGTTTATTATGTGTTGTCTAAAGCGTTACAGACCGGTAAATGTGAGCATACTGTACTATGTGCAACCTACTGATGTCGCCTCAGTGGTGTTTAATCACTATTAATGTTGCATTGCTCATTGAATCAACATGTGGTCAGATGGACAGAGGTGCATATACTAGTTTGGGAAATTACTCTCATTCAAATGTGGGTCAGATTTCAAGTGTGTCGTATTTTTCTGATGTTTTTTTTTTTCTGCTTTTGGGTAAGCGTTCTCATTTTCTCTTTAGGGATCAATACCTCAGTGTCCCATCTCACAGTGCACCATTTAAAACGTCATCACTCTGAGTGTGTAAGATAATAAAGCCATGTAGCTGTCCACACAGTTAGAGCAGAGTGACAGGAGAGAGGACTGATGCTCTTCTTAGTGCAGTAGATGACTGTGTCGTTTGTGTGTTTATATGATGAAGCGTTTTCTGTGTGTGCGTGTGTGGAGATCAGTTTCTAGTGTCTGAAACAGACACTTGTGACACTTGCATGCACACGTTTCTCTGTCCAACTTCGAAATTCTGTCACATTTTGAGAGGTCAAAGGAAAATATGAGCAGGCAGACAGCGGTGTGCTTAAATCTATGGAGAAAGATGCTAGAGGAAGTGGGAAAGGGGAGATTTGTTTTTGTCAAGTTTTTTAAATTTTATTTTATAGTTGGGGTTCGTTGAAGAATAGAGGGAGGAGCACAGTTTCCATTCACAGTACGACCTGTAGTTTTTTTTCTCTCTCTCTTCCTTATGTTGTGTTTTTACTTGTCCAAACGCAGCGACAGATAGTGCTGTGTTGTTAACGTCAACCCTCCTGGCAACGGACCAAAAGTACACGTAACCATGGCAGAGTTCTTTCCGTAGAGGTTGAGTTGTTGCCATGGAGACACCGCCGCTGGATGCAGGAGGGGTTCATGTGTAATATGTTCTTAGAGGTAGAACCTTTCTAACACTCCAGCCATCGCACAAAGCTGATGGGGAACTAACCTGTAGAAAGTTTATTTATTTATTTTTAGGAAACTTTGTTGTTTATTTTTATTAGTCCCTCTAATTTGTTTACAGGGCATTTCATGGAAAGTGCTTCACAAATAAATCTTGAGTTTTTTTCCACTCTTGTGTTCTGTTGTGTTTGGGTTAAATCTCAGTTTTGTCTCATTTGCTCCCCTTTATTTCTTATTTTTATTTCCTTTATTTCAACTGTGGCTAAATACCAATAGCAGAAATAGCAGAAAACATACGACCAGGTGATGGTTTTCACTTTGGTTTATTTTCAGTTAAAGCTGCTCTTGTCAATATTTTTATATAGACAATGAAAGATGTGACTTGACAAACCCAAAGAGAATTATCAACCCAGCTCCCCTCAACTCTGTGGATCACCGTAGCATCTTTAACTCATTCATAGCCCACAACTTTACTGCTTTGTGTCAGTCTGACAGCTGTCATTATCCTTGTGTTCAATGAAGAAGCATTAGAAACATTAGACAGACACGGTCAGAAACAAACTGCTTAACATAGTGGAGCCCTGAGCTGCTAGAGAGTCAGATATGTCCTTCAGTACCTGAACTAAAAGTAGGGTGAATATTGGACATTTGTCAGGTGGCCAGAAACATGGCTCCAACTAACTGCTAATATTTAAATGGTAATTCTTGGTTAATATTTTATCCATAACAGCTTAACAAGGTGATCCAACCTGTGTCGATGTTTTGTGTACGGCTTGCTGCACTGCCCCCAAGTGTCCAGAATAATTCATGCACATTTGAGGGTGAATACTTCCAACTTTGTCTTTCACAGCCTCAGTGTGCACTAAAACAGGATGATAAACACTGTGGTATACAATGAATTAGATTGAAATATGTAATACCACCAAAATACTACCAAAATGAACCACAATGTGAATCCAGTTTACTCTAAACCATATCAACATGGTAAGAAGAGAGAGGAAGTTGAAACAATAGCGCCTGGTCTTACTGCCTTTTTAACACTCCTTTAGGCAATAACTAGACCAACAATGTCACTTATCTCAGTCCTTCAGAACTGGACTTCTACCAAACAGTCGTCAGCTGTGTACTAACTTGCTTCTGTAAAACTCTCTGTCTGTCCTTCACTAAACCGCCTGCCATTGTTTGTCTTTTTATTTGATTCGACCTTGGCAGGTTTACCATTACCACACCTGTACAGCAGCAGCGTGACTACTGCATTAAATATGTGAAGAGGAGTGTGTGAGAACAAAAGGACGGTCTGATGGATTAAATCTGTTACAGCCCACATTTATAAACCGTCGGCTGTAGTTGATCTTTAGGCCTTTAGGTCATTCACGCAACATAAAGTTTGTTGAGAGGTTGAACGAGGCCCACATTACACATTTACTTTACTAGATGTGTGTAAAAGCCAATATGTGCTCCACTGAATGAGCTGGTGTGATGTGAGAACAAAGGTGTAAGCTGCTCGGTCGGACACACACCTGTATTTTCTGTGCTCTGCAGTACATCTAGCATTGCTATATGCAGGTAGCTGAGTAGTTGTTGGGCACGCCACACATAACCCACTCCTCTTCTTCTCTCTGGCTCCTCATCTCTGCCTTTTAACCACTGACTACCATAAAAAAAATAACAAAATGGAAAAAAAAAGCCCAAATCTCCTTTCTAATTGTTCGAAAATATCATCATACCTCCTCATAAACCTTGTTTATGGAATAATATCTTTCGGTGAATATATTGAGACGTATTTTTAAAAGTTTGAGTGATGGAAGTGAATTTTTATTGTTTATCTAAGTTCAAAATTATTTTTCTAAGTGGAACTATGATTTTTTTAAATGAATGCCTGCAAAAATAAAGCTTTTTTAATTTCTCAATTTCTCTTGATACAGTACCCTCATTGTGCTCTGTGCCTACATACACAGCTGTGGACCTTTAATGTTAACTATGTTGCCTTTGTATCTCTGTTGAACTGCCTCTCATCCAACCCCGAGGCCTTTGCAGCACACAGGATGGATGAGCATCTGAATTATCTTGGTTTTTAAAGAGGAAGGAAAGGGTCAGATTAGAAGAGGATGTCCGCTAAGTGCTTTTCATTTCTTCCTCGAGCCTTACTCTGCCTTCCTGTGCTCTTCTCACACTGCTCCTCCTCAGTGCCCCGGTACTCCAGCATCCATCAAAGACCAGCAGGCAGTCTGAAATTCCTGCATCCCACTTCAAGCTCCTACTTGTAGGTCACGGCTGAATGGATGTGGAATGCCAAAGCCTCTGAATCTCCTTGTGCTCTGCACTGTGCAGATGTAGCCATTGTAATAGTGACATTTTCCAGTGACCCTATGGTGCAACGGTTTTCCCCGAGGGCAGATAAATGTAAAGCTTCAGAGCCAGGTTTCTACTCTGATCATTATAAACACAGATAAGAGCAAATTTTGAGTTGTGCAATGGCTGCTTTTGTACTTCTTTATCTAAGAGGGCAGAAAGTGTTGGATAAGTCTCACGAGGTCGGTCGACTTCAGTTTCAGAGAGCTGTAAAGTCAGAGCAGACTTCACTGAGCCAGACTTTAAATGTGATGAGAGCATGAGAGGAGAGCAACATTCAGCGACTGTGCTGCTGTTATCTTTCTTTCCTCTTTATATTTGTATGCTTTGTTTTAATTCTGGATGAAAATAAATTACACGCCAAAATAAAAGTAACTGTGTTCCTCTCATAATATCTATTTAAAGTACAATGAACACCCGTTTCACATTCATGAATGAATTTTCTGACACAGTGTTTAGCTTAAGTTTCATGTGTGTTGTTGATGATATGAATTGATGATGAACTCAGTATAGCTACAGCTTATTACGACTCATGTATAATTCCATAATATGATTGATGATGTTCTCTGTACATGTGGCATCTATTGCACGTCTGTCCGTCCCAGGGAGAGGGATCCCTCATCTGTGGCTCTTCCTCAGGTTTCTTCTTTTTCCCATAAAGGGTTTTTTGAAGTTTTTCCTGACTCCGGTTCGAGGGTCTAAGGACAGAGGGTGTCACAACTGTGCAGATTGTAAAGCCCTCCGAGGCAAACAATGTTTGTGATTTTGGGCTCTAAATAAATAAATTTGATTTGTTTTTTTGATTTGATATGAATAATCATGTGGATGTGTATTGGCAGTAAAGTGTGGTGGGAGATTAAAACAGAGGTAAACATGACATGTGGCTGATGAATGCTCATAGAACCAAACTAATTCTCTCAAGTATTCAGAGCATTCAGCACAGCCAGGAGTGATTGATCCAAGGTTAGGTTTACAGCCTCATGGTAAAGCGAGAGGTATGAGGGAAGGCACGCTGAACCCTGACATTGCAAAGGAGGAACTTCAACAGGCCGATACTCCTTTTAAGACTTTAACCTGGACAAGGTCAGTAGTTTTAATAACAGTGACTTCTCTTTGTGGACCACTTTTTAAACTCATTATTTTATCAATTCCTGCTTCTCAACTCAAAAATGAAATATGAAAAGAGAAATGCAACACCTGCCTCAGCCATACACGTACGCACTCTTTAACCTGTCCAGGAAGTCGCAGTAAGTGTGCATCGCCCTCATGACCACTGGTTAGACTACATATTCCTAATGAGGCAGCATTTGTGGGTCATCCACCTTGAGAAATTCCCCTGCGTCCACACACTCCACCTCATCTCACCTCGTCCAACCTACTGCCACATCATTGGACTGACATTAAATATCAATATAAATCTAAAAATCTCAGTTTCTGATGCTTGTGTGTCTTTATACATTCATGAATCTGAACCTCTCACAAAAGTTAACAGCGTGAGGGCGATGTCATCAAACAGGCATTAAACCCCTGCGCCTCACGCCAGCCGAGCCTCATGAGGACTCAGAGCTGCTCTAAGTAACAAACTCTGTTACCTTGAAAAAATGTTTAAGGAAATTGATGTATTGAGGAGGTTGTTGTAGATTGCTGCAACATTTCACAGAGAGGCCTCAGCTGACCCTGCCTGTCAGTTCTCAGGACGGAGAGCTCAGCGGCGGGGTTTTCTTCATACAGCCCGAGAGATGCATGTGCAAGAACTGATCATGAGACTATTGTTGTGAGAATACCTTCATGTGTTTGTTTGTGCAGGTCCAGAGGTGCGCGGCGGAGAATTGATTCCTTTGTGGGTCCAGCTGGAGTCATTGTCAGATTCTGTAGCTGACAATGATTGTTACACAGTCTTTTGTTAACAGAGAGATAAAGCTTGGAAATCAACATCCGGATCCCTCAGCTCTCATCGACACAATGGGAGAGAATATTGATGTGTTTGTCTTCGTGTTTCTCATCCAATCCTGGGTTTAGCTCCATCTGTGGACGCAGGCCTGCTGTTTTGCTGCCCTGCCTCTCTGATCAGTGAAAACAAGTCTATAAATCTGCCCAGCAATGATGTGATGAAAGAGGAATGTCTCTCCTTAACAAGACTCAATAATTAGAAAGACTAAATCACAGTAAACAAGTGGACGACATGTGCTGCAGACGTTTCAACAGCATCGTCACGCCTCTCCAGCTCCGGGCATCAGCTTCAACAAATGATTCTGCAGTCCTCTTTAACCATTAACAAAATAAAAAATATATAAAAGACTTTTGTTATGTACTGGCCCATTTACCTTTAGTTCACCAGATTAAACATGTTGCATCACAGTATACAGAACATGTGATGACTGATGGTCTGTTTGCAGTGTCCTAAAGAAACATTACACAACAACAGAAACCATGACTGAGACCACTGCAGCAGTCAGCTGATCACTGATATAACTACTTATTCAATCTTCCTCGCTCTCACTTTGTTGTATGATTAACTTTAAGGAGTGTTTGATACTCACAGGGAGGTGAGAGTAAGTGGGCATGACCCTACAAACTGCACTTGTCAGGACAGACAGCTCGTTGATGTAACTCCTTCCCTCATTACGTACATCAAAAGTAGATTAGCTGAGTTGATCCAAACAATTTAGTAGATACGTCAGTAGTGAAACGATCAACAAAAGAGCAGTAGTGGCTCATGTACATGTTGAGACTGTTATATGTGTGTGGCACTGAACTGATCAGATATGTTTGGCCGGACTTCACAAAGATTCACACGTGCATTCTTCTATGAATATTCTGTACAGACCACTATTTTGAAACTGCTTTTGTAAAAGTGTAAAAGTGAAACACAGCACATAAATTGTGGTATAAAGCCAAACACTGAGAGATCAGAGGGGACAGCAGGCCCAGAAACTTTTATACAGAGTGAAACTACCCATGTCTAAGTTATGAACGGTATGCTTCCAGAGAGCAGTGAAGAAAAAAAGGTTAAGCTTTACTATGATGTCTAAAGGCTGGTGGTGCTTTGTGGACGATGACCTTTTTGAGAGCAAAACTGTTTCCGCTGCACGTGAACATCATGTGCTTGCAAAAATATAAACCAAGAAGAACTGCCAGAGGGGTTTTTTATGCTATAAAAAATGGCTTCCTCAGGGTGTGTAGATTAATACTCCTCTATAACCCAACAATCTGTTGGCAAGTTTTGAATTAGATGTGGGAAAGCGTATGCTCTGAGTCTGGTGACACATAACTTTACACTTCATTAAATATTACAAACTCACTATAAAAGACTGTCTAGAGATGTTGTTTCTAGTAGGAGTCATGATGGCTAAAACTTGGAGTAAAAGCCATTCTTTAGTGTATTGAGTATTCTTGGTCTAATTTAAGCATGCCGTTTGAACCTGGCATTGTTCATGCTGGTACACTGACTCGGAGCTTACTGAACTAGCCACTGTTATTGTTTTCTCTCAAGAGGAGACACAAACTGAAAGTTAAAAATGATGACGAAATGGAAGACTTTCGGAAAGTGAAATAACACTGTTGGTTTTGAAAATGTCAAGGTTGGAAGTCTGATAACTAATGCTTCATTAGTTATCTTAACAAATCATCACACAAGTTGAGACCAACTTATTGCAGCAGAAATGTGAGAACGACATAATAGCCAAACTTTATCAAACATAGATATTGATCAGCAGGATTTCCTCTTGTTTACATACTCTATAATCATAAAACAACCACAACCAAGATAATAAATTAAGAAGCTGCAGCCTTTAAAACCAGATGAGATAAACGAGTCAACACTGTGTTATTTCTAAGGTGTCAGCAGGGGACACATGTTAAATAAATGATGTGATTGGAGCAACAGAAACATCTATTAAACAGCTGATTCATGCTGGGTTGGAATAAGTCGACTGCCTGGATATTATATGTTGTCTCCACGGCAAAGAATATTTTTAGCTTCTGTCAGTGAGGAGTCTTTTCATCCATCTTCCCTTTCACCCAGCTCACCTCCACAAAGCAGCATTAAACACACAAACAGCTCTTCCTCTCAGTTTCTGATGCTTGTGTGTCTTTATACATTCATGAATCTGAACCTCTCACAAAAGTTAACAGTGTGAGGGCGATGTCATCAAACAGGCATTAAACCCCTGCGCCTCACGCCGGCCGAGCCTCATGAGGACTCAGAGTTGGACTACGTAACAAACTCTATTTCTCTGAAACTCTTTCACACACATGTGCATCATCAGCCCTCACTTCACACAGAGTGGACGATGAGGTCTCCAAACATTTGTCACAAGCAAAGCTGCTCTGGAGGCAGAAGCGGCAACAGCAGCACAGAGCAAACAGGAAATTCAGCTGCTTCAGCTGGTTAGAGGTGTATAGTAACACATAGTATTCTCTTTAACGTACCTCAAACAATGGTTTTTATATAAACACTGAATTAAATTACTTTGATTTTCTGACTTTTCTTATAACTCATTATTTTCAAACACAAGAGCATTTGTGTTAAAGTTGAGTCTGAGTCGCCCTCACCCAACCTGCAGGCAAGCTCAGCTATACAGTACCTGGAAGAAGTACTCAGATCTTTTCGTTAAGTAAAAATAACAATATCATAATGTGAAATGTGAAATTACTGTCAAAAGTACTATATTCCAATTCTTATTCATTTTTTAAAATATCTTATTTACTTATTTAAGTAAAAATACAAAAGTATTAGCATCAAAATATACTTAAATTATACTTAAAGTACAAAAAGAAAGGACTGAAATTTAACTACAGATGTGTTAGGGTCAACCAAACAAGTAAACGTAGGGTGACACTGTACTATTTTAAATTCAGTAAGAAAAGGTTTTAATATCAGCAACACAAATACAATGTGTGCACAGTGAATCTAAGGGAATAAATAACAGCACGACGTGAAACAACAAAGGGATGTTAGTAGAAATGAGAACAGGCTCATTCAGGTCAGGTCAGCAGTGGACCACCAGGCCGTTAATTATTTTAAGTTTACTAGCTCTGTCATGTTCAGTGGATATGAGTCAGGCAGTGGTGGAGCTAGTACTCACATCTCCTACCTATGTGAATGTAGCCACAGTGCAGAAGTATGCTGTTACAAGTGATAAGATTATAAATATGATATAAGTATGTAACTATACTGTAATGTTGAAAAGGTGGGCCTCATTTGAACTACTTTATTACATCATAAATTATTACTTCATTTTATTTTATCTTAACGATTTCCTGAGTAACTTGTAAAAGCGAATCGAATATATGTGGCAGAGTGAAAAGATGGAGTGGAAGAGACATAAACATGTAAAATTACTTAAATTACTTAAAATTACATAAAATGTAGTTAGTTTCTTTCCACCAGTGTTTTTTCTCTGAATTATTTTCCTTTTTACACCATGACAGCTATACAAAATGGCAAAAAATCACAATTCCACTCCTCTTTCACTCTGTTTTCCTTTTAGTATTTCCTCCTTCTGCCACACTCTGCTGCCGGTACAGGCTGTGTGAGAGGAAACCAGGCAGAGCAGTACAACAAACAGTCTATATCAACACTATAGGGAACATGGACAGGTGTGAGCTCTGATTTTCACTTCCCTATCTAAACACTCAAACACACACACACACTGGGACATCCACACATAGCAGCATTTACAACGACTAGTGAACACACATGTGCTTGGAGGCTCACACAAACACACTGGGTGGTGCGCCGGGATCAAACAGACACTGATGAATCGTGTTTGTCCTTCTCTATTGTTTGTGAGGTTTAAAGGAGCACAGAGGAAGAAGATGTAGTATTGTTTCAGTATTGTTCTTTTTTTTTCTCACAGTCAGCACAGGAGCCGTCACTGTGGACAAAAACAATTTTTATAATCCATGAACTGTTTTCTCACTCAAAATAAAAAAAAACTCGGTGTATTTAAGATCCATTTTGCACATTTTTACATACTGCTATCAAAACGTTACATTTATTTTATTTATTTATTTATTTAAAGCTTTATTTTATTTTATTTATTTTATTTAAAGCTGTACAGTTGTGACACCCTCTGTCCTTAGACCCTCGAACCGAGTCAGGAAAAACTTCAAAAAACCCCTTTATGGGAAAAAAGAAGAAACCTGAGAGGAAGAGCCACAGATGAGGGATCCCTCTCCCTGGGACGGACAGACGTGCAATAGATGCCACATGTACAGAGTGGCTGTTCTGGTCTGGAGGTTAAAGAAGGACAAACAAGTTAGATAAGTGGAGGGGGAAACAGACAAAATAAAATAATTTAAATAAAATCTCATGAGGATGACAGGCTCAGAGAGACAGAGTGAGGAAAGGGAGGAGAACAAGGAAAAGGGAGGCCAGTGGGAAAGCCTGTGTCAGCTATGCTTCATGAAGTAGTGCCTAAATCTATTGATGTGTGAGCCAGCTGAGGGCGGACAGGTTCAGCTAAAAATGATGAAAAGGATGGAAGAAAAGAGAAGGATGGAGGATTGTTGAACACACTAGACGTCTACTCCTACAGCAAGAAAATGTATAAGAATATTTTGCATTAAGACCTCATGGCCTCACACATAGAGGATACTTTTTATTTATTATAAAGCAAAAGAGGTAGGTTAAGTTTATTGTTGCTCTGAATTCGGAAAAAGATCCTCATAAAGTTTATTCAGTTTCTTGCTCAGGCTGTGAAGACTGATAGCAGTCTGTACGTACAGATTTGGAGCCAGAGGGCAGTTAGCCTATCTTAGCCTAAATCCTGGAGGCAGGAAAAAAATAACTAGCTTGGCTTTCTCCAAAGTTCACAACACGCCACACTTAATTAACACATTGTGTAACAAACAACAGCTAATCCATCTGCCAGCTCTTCAGTGGAGCATCTCTGCTTGTTGCCACGGTGCCGGGCTGTTATTCTTCTAGAAATAATTCCTGCACATAACTCCCCTTAAAACAAGAAATGATCAGTTTTTGTATATATTTACATAAATGAGATGTAACCTTTTAGTTTGTCAGAGTTGATGTGTATTTTTTCACTTTCACAGAGCCAAGCTTTCAGTCTTAAGTCAGTCATACTAAACTATACTAATCTAGCTCCAGCTCCATTATTAATGAGCAAACATGTGATTGATAAATGGTAAATCTCGCCAAAAAACCAAGTAAGCGTTTTCCCAAAATTTTGAACTACTTTGCGAGTATATGGTTAACACTGGAGGATAGGATTTTAACACATTTGGGATCGAATTGATGTCGGGTTATCAGTTAGAAGCCTGAATTAGGAAATATTGTACTGTAAATTCATTATTATTATTATTTATTCTTTTACATTGTTACTTCTCACAGTCATTGTGCATTTGCAACAACCGAAGTTCCTTATCTTCTGTGTGTTTGCTTGCGTCTGAGAAGGTAAATTTGAATTTGAAGATTGACTGCTTTGTTTCTGGATGACAGAATAATGTTATCAATTTTCCATGTTGGTCCACAATTGTGTGTGTGCTCCTGCTTGATAATCACCGGCTGACTGGGTAATTGTAATCTTCTCAGGAGTCAACATCCCCGCTCATCTCATCACCTCTGTCCTTTATTCTCTCCCTCCAGCACCAGTCACGACCAGACGTTCAGGCTAACAGGCAGACGGCACAGTGCTGAGGGCAGTATTGACGCAAGGATGCTGAGTCACAAACACATTTGTACGTGTGTGTGTGTGTATTCATGCAGAGGGGCACATGTGCAAGCCAGCCATCTGCTCCTCTGTCTTCATCGCGGTAAACAACATTTGTTCAGAGAAGATGTCCATGTTCCCTTTTGGCTCACTGACCTGGGCTTGAAAGGTATCCTGTTGTCAGGTCCAGTTAAATTATCTCAAATCAATTTGAATCAGATCAACACAAGTCAAACTAAGTGATGCCAAGCAAAGCCAAGTTATTTCAAATCTTGTCAGCCCGTGTCATCAATCCAGAGACAAAACAAGCTCTGTCTAAGCAAATGGAATAACCTCAACACAAACCAAAACAAATAAAAGGATCAATCAATTCAAGTGAATTAAATGTATCAATATCAACTATGCCAGCTTATCCTTTGGAGGGTCACTCCCTGCTGACATTGAATGGGTTAAGTTAAGGAGCGAACAGTGAGAATATTCAGACTGCCTCAGTCGGTGAGCGGACTCGTCTTGCTGTGAGGTGACGGTGCTAACCACTCCGTGCTGCCACGTCGAAAAAAAACGCACTCAGATCAAATCAAGTCAAATAAAACCAAAGAGACACTAACAAATTTGAGCCAGTTAACACAGGAGCAACTAGTTCATGCAAAGTCTCACAAATAGATAGAATCAGACACCAGTCATATTACTTGTTAAAGGCAGTAGCCTTTAACAAGTAATATGACTGGTGTCATATTACTTGCCAGCTACTTGAAATTTGAATAAACCTGTTGAGAAACCATCTTTCACAGTTCAGTGTGAATTTATCTTCCACACTGACTGTCATTTAAAGAAACGAGGGCTGTCACTTTATCCAGATATCCCTCACACCTGGACAATCACTGAAGGACTGAAGGACCCACTGAAACTGTGCTGGTGGTATGAACAGGGAATTTTGATTGCCTGAGTTTAAATTATAACATGCCAAGTTCAGTAAGTGGTCATTATCCTGCCTACAAAAGCAACACCTGCATCTCTAAACATCCACCACGATATCAGACATCCAATATTTCAAGCATGGCATGTTCATCCACCTGAACAGATCTTATATCCCTGAGGCTTGTGCCTACAGGGCATGGAAATGCGCCCTGCTTGCTTCAGTCAGTCTGCAGGCTGCTCTGAGGAATAATGGTCTGGGAACCACCGTTGCCTATGGGCCCCTGTCTCATGGATGCCCACATGACTCAGATCAAATGTTTTAGCGAGTCCTGCTCCCAGGAAAGGGGGTATGTTTCTCATCTGCAACATAATTACAATGTGAATTTGTAGTTAATAGTCATACTTAGTTGCTTGACAGGATTTGTAGCAGCACAAGTGGAGAACTTGTGACAAAATGTGTGACTGCGCCCTGAGGTGGAGAGGATGAGGATTGGGTCACTTAGGCTCTCTCTGCTAACCTTTCCCTCGAAACACTGCTCTCTGTCTTTTACTGTAGAGAGACACATGCACAAACAGGACGCCTATAAATGGGCCTAAAAATTCACTCACTTTCTGCCCCTTACTCTCTGTCACACACGCAGTGCACACACACACACACACACATACTCACACACACACACACACACACACAGTAGCACATAGCCAGGGGGGCCTCAGAAAAGCACCAAAGGTTAGCAGTCAGGAACAAGTGGTGGGCAGAGCAGTCATGTGCTCTGTGTGTGTGTGTGTGTGTGTGTAGTCAGCTGATGCGTGTGATGTCTCTATGAGCTTTTGTGAGTGTTTGTAGACACTGGGAAGGAAAATGAATATCACAATACGCTGACAGATGGCTGGAAAGAGCTGATACCTTCAGCAGACACCGGCCTTGATGAATTCATGCTTCAACTCCAAACACGGTGTCGTCCATTTTTAACTGCTGTGAACGGATATGAAATATTTAGAGAGATGAAGATGATTGAAGGAGATGAAGGATAAGATGCCCGTTTAACCACAGGGGGCTGATCCATCCAAACAGATGAGACACCCTAACTGATACCGTGAAAGCAATATATGCCAGTATCTTTCACAATCATTTAACTGCCTCATTGCATGCTGCATTGGGTAATATTTCTCTGTAATCATAACTTCCTCCCACAAAGAAGATAATACTATATATGAATATCTATCTGGTTGTTGCCTTAGTTGCATGTTTTATCTCTTTGAGTGTCAGGCTCAAAAATATTTCTCACTCAGGAGATTAACACTCTGCACACTGCGGTCGCAGTACGATCTGTAAAGACATGATTCAAGTAGTCTGTGAAGTTTTTCGATGACTGATTTAACAGAAACACACAGCTGCCCTCTTCTGATCATAACGTGTACCATCATCCTTTTTTCAAGTGTCCTTAACTTGGCTTTCTGCATCTCAATGAAATGTAAAGATACAATGTTTGATGTATCTTTGAGGCAAAGATACCAGACTTTCCTCTCATCAATCCTATTTCATGTGAAAGTGAAAAAAACGTTGTGGCCTCAGAGCACAGGGCTGATCACTGCTGCTGTGTGCATGCAGGGCCTGTCAGAAAGAGTTTTAGTGACAAACAAATGCCATATCAGGGTGTCAAGACACTTTCCTGCTCATTATTACCTGTCGTTTCTCTCTGTGACATTCCACACACGCTGAAGATAAATGGACACGTGTGTTCACGCGCAGACTGACCTGCTCAGTTGGAGGGTTACACAATTTTGCAATGCACTATATAACTGGCCAAAGTAAAGAACTGTCCTGGGGGCCCTGAGCCTTTGTCTGTGTGATGGTTACTCACTTTGTAATTCATTTATCACAAATTTGTTTGGAATTTTGCGTCACAAAGAACAGTTACAAACTGAGAGGCTGTTTCTGCTTTTTAAACCTATCTGGAGACCCTGTTTTAAACAGAGGATGTCAAAATTTAGTTTTAATATTCTCACTGACACTGCGCCTACAAGGTACATATCCTTAAACAAATGTGTTGTGATGTCAGTGGCTCTTTTTTAAGACCGGGCCCCCTCCGGTGTGGTAATCTGTCCCTGCATACATACAGACATGTAACATCTTAAAGTGTTATGACTCTAAGTCATAAGATTGTGTTTCAGTGTGTCTGTTGTGTTGTTTGTCACTCCTTGTCTGGTGCTGTCTCATTAACCACCTTTGAGTGTACTGAGTTTTTTGTGCGGGAGTCGGCAGTCCGGGTAAATTGTAGGGGGGAGAAGCTATTTATTTTCATAAGTTTTCTCTTGTTTATGTTTAGGGAGGCAGGTAAGATACCTGTATTTTATTTTTATTATGAAATAGGTAAGTTAGTGGATTTTGATTTCTAGATTTCTAGAGGTTTTGTTTGTTGTTTTGGCCGTGCTCCCCCCAACGCCTATGATACCCAGTTTTTGTCTGTTGGACTGCAATTTGTATCTCTGGTCATCCTTGGGAGCAGAGAGGGAGCCACTAACATGTTATGTTGTGCCTTAGTTTCCCCTAGGCTGGGCGTAACAAAAGGAAAAACCTGACTGTCTGACTCCCACAGTGGGGAGATCTAGTCACTCTGTTATGCTTTGGGAGACGTTTTGCTGACATGGTTTAAGTCCACTTGTTCCCTTAGAGTGAAGGGTCACTGCAGATCAATCTAAAGTTGTTGTGACTGGTCACCTTTATCCTATGATGAAACATTTCTCTCTGTCTGATGGGAGTGGTCTCTTCCAGGGTGAGAATACTCTTATCAATAGAGCACCAGGGCTCACTGGTTTGATGAGGATGAAAATAACGTGAATCATATGCTATGGCCTCCACAGTCAACACACCTCAACCTAATTGAACACCTGTGGGAGATTTGGACAGAGCTCTCCATCACCATCACCAAAACACCAAATGAGGGAAAATGAAGAATGGAGTTCATCCCTCCAGTAGAATCACTGACAAGGAGCACTGAAGCTGTTTTGGAGAGACAATGAGGACCAGCACCTCACTGAGACCCTTTATGTTGTTTTTTTCCTTTAGTTTCTGTATACAGTCACATGAATAAGTATCATGCGTATATAATATGTGAAACACACATTACACCAAGGGAACATTATTAACTAAATAAAATGTTCACGTTTTCCACCAAACAGGACCAAACACCACTTAGTTTTCAGAGTGTGATGGCTGCTCCTTGTTCAGAAATAATATTGAACAATGAAAGTAGCTAAGCTGCTCATTGCTGCCATCAGAAGATAATGAACTGGTATATTTTGTCATGTTGTGTGTCAGCCCTTGGTGTAGTACATAGCTGGAGATATATTTATATCCAGTTTAGGTTTTAGAAAGTCCTCAGCAGCACAGCCTGAACTTCTTAGTCTCCTCCGACTCACCAGGGGGCGCTGTTGTGTTTGTTGGCGGAAGTAAACCTCGCCTGTCAGAGGAAAGACATCCGGCGTGTGAGTTTGTTTGGATGTCCATGTGACACCGACTTCTTTTGAGACAACAGATCAAACCTCCTGTCTGTCATCACCACAGCACCATGGGCAAGAAAGGCAAGAAGGAGAAGAAGGTGAAGGGAGCCGAGAAGACCGCGTCCAAGATGGAGAAGAAGGTTTCAAAGAGGTCCAAACGAGAGGAGGTAACAGCACTGAATGAGAGATTTCATGTCTGTACTGTTCATGTGACACAGACAGGGCGGTCATTAGCTTTGGAGATTTGTGCTAATTACCTTTGCTATAATAATAATATGCTTAGTCTGCATAATGCTAAGTAAAAAACTAAATTAGTGCAAGGTATGTGCTATTATTAAGATTCACACCATCAGCTGTTTTTTTTTTAAAGTCTCTGTTTTTTTTTATCCATCCATCCATCTGTGTCTTCAGGAGGATTTGGAGGCTCTGATTGCTGAGTTTCAGAATCTGGATGCGAAGAAGACCCAAGTTGTGGAGACAACATGTCCTCCTCCATCACCACGGTGAGAGGCTGCGTCACTTTCTTCCTCTTAAGATTAACTGCTGAAACGTCAGGAGTATTAAAAAGTTTATTAACCTGGGGATTAAAAGGATTTCTTACCCTGTTAAACCTGAATCACCCTACAGAGGGGAGAAGCTCAAATCGGTGGGGTGGGCTCACACCCCAGACTAGTTTAGCAATCACTGCATGAATGTGGAAATCTTGCCTGTCAGTAATAAAAGCAGGACGTACGTGTCTGATGTGTTTTTATGTTTTTTAGATTGAGTGCGTCTCTCTCTGCCCACCCTGAGAAAGATGAACTCATCCTGTTTGGAGGTGAATTCTTCAATGGAAAGAAGGTAGTGAGCAGTGTTTTAAATGTGTCTCTGTAGTAGTGATTTTATGAAACATACCAGTTTGCATGCAGACTGGATGGGAGCTGAATAAGAGGATAATTAGATGGTTCAACATAATGACATTGAATCTGTGTGCACCAGCTCACAGCCTCAGACTTGGGGAGGATTTTGGAGTGCTATCAGCAGTGAAAGCCAATCGGTCAACTGAGATTTAATTTATTCAACACTTTTTCACAACCGTCCGCACCATACAAACTTAAAGCTTATGAACTTCTTGTTTTTTTCTTTTCCTAGTTTGCTACTGTGTCACAGCAGAAATTCTACTCAGTACATTTTAATTTTCAAACCTTTTTTGCAGACGTACCTGTACAACGATCTGTTTTTCTACAACATCAAGAAGAACAGCTGGGTTAAATCAGAGATCCCCAACCCTCCTCCTCCACGCTGCTCTCACCAGGTAGGGCCACAAAAAGGATCCTTCTGGTGCACACAACATCTCTGCTCACATTGAAACATCACAGTGGATTTCTGCACTGTTTGACCATCCAGTAGCGAGCAAACACCACATTCTCCACTATTTGTCCCTGCCTTTGTGAGTTCTTGACTTTTCACAAGAGTATTTGATTCTCAGCAACTGTTTCACTGTAGTGCAGCTTCATCAAAGATCAGGTGTCTAACTTTAATCAAATGAGAGGTGTTCATAATAAGTTTATAACTACACTGAATAGATGCTGGTGATGACACACTTGTTACACTGGAGCATCAGTTTATTTGATCAGTTATGTGGTTCCTCATTTAAGCCACAAGGGGGCAGACTGCTGTGGCAACGATCAGGGGAACTTATCAGCAAAGTCATCAGAGCTGATGGCAAAAAAAAAACAATTACATGTGCAGACACTGAACCTCCTTATCTCGCTGTGTTTATGCAGCCCTCTTCCTCCCCTCTGGCTCACTCCTCCCTTTCTTCCTTCCCCTCAGGCGGTGGTAGTTCCCCAGGGTGGGGGTCAGCTCTGGGTGTTTGGGGGAGAGTTTGCCTCTCCAAACGGGGAACAGTTTTACCACTACAAGGACCTTTGGGTGCTGCACCTGGCTACACACACCTGGGAGAACATCAAGTATGTGCAGACGGTCATAAAAATAGAAGTAGAGCTGAATGGAAGTACCCAGAAATATTATTTTAGATTAAACACATTTTAATTAGTAAATTATATCTTATATAATATTATATTATATCTTATATAATATAATTCTAATCAGTTAAAATGTTGATTGCTTAGTTTATAAAAGATGTACAGTTTAATAAAGCTAAAGGTTTTTATGTAGTATTAGTTTTATCAGTTATCAGTGATGAGTAGTTTTGTGTTTTTCCAGGGCGCCTGGTGGTCCATCGGGTCGCAGCGGCCACCGGATGGTCCTCAGCAGGAAACAGCTGCTGGTGTTTGGAGGTTTCCATGAGAGCACCAGGTAGGCAGTGGGTTGCTGAAAAATAAAGATGTTAAGTGTGTCTCTTACAGTCTCTTTTAAATACTGATCATTTGAATGCTGTTAGAAAACAGTTTTATCCCACAGAGGTCAGCAAAGGTTAATCTGTTATAATCAGCACATCAAGTTGCGACACACATGGACTGGCTGCTGGATGATAGATGCAACTTTTTTGCTAGCCATATCAGCTTTAGGCCATGATATGCTAAACATGTGTGATATTCAACTTGATATGGAGTTCTGCCCTTAAGTGGCCAAAAAAACTGATGAATGCAGCTTTAACAAGAATAAAATCCAGACTGTCCTCTAAATATCAGTGGTCTTTCTAGAGATAACTGCAGTCACTGTGGCCACTTTTGGCATCATTTGGGGAAAAAACACCACAGATCAGGGCGAGGAAACAGTAGGGTCATGTATGGAGAGTACTGGTATGTTGATGTTAATACTAATGTTTGCAACAGGTCATTGAAGCTCTTTAATGTATCTGTTTATTTTACATTTTCTGCTTCCCCCCTTCTCCTGCTGCAGGGATTTTATCTACTACAATGACGTCTACTCTTTCTCCCTGGACACCTTCTCCTGGTCACGCCTCACTCCGTCAGGCTCCGCCCCCTCCCCACGCTCTGCCTGTCAGATGACCTCCACGCCCGATGGCATGGGTGTCATCATCTATGGTGGATACTCTAAAGTGGTGAGTTTGTGTGTGTTTGTGTGTGTGTCAAAAGCGTCTCCCATATTGATGATATGTTACTTTTTGGGACGTGATCCACCTAATAACTGTGTGTGTGTTTATTCAGAGAGTCAAGAAGGACGTAGAGAAGGGGACCATCCACTCTGACATGTTTCTTCTAAAGCGGGAGGGTAAAGAAGGCCAAGGTACAAAGAACTTAATAGTTAAAGATAAAGTTATTTAATTCAGTATAAGGCAATAATGAATATTTTAATGGAAATCATCCAGCTACTATCCTTATTGTTATTTTATGTAACTTGGTTGGTCTTCCAGAGAAGTGGTCGTGGTCCAGGGTGAACCCCTCTGGTAGCAAACCCCCTCCTCGCTCTGGTTTTTCTCTGGCGGTGGGTCCAGCAGGGCGTGCGGTGCTGTTTGGTGGGGTTTGTGATGAGGAAGAGGAGGAATCACTGGAGGGCGACTTCTACAATGACCTCTATCTGTATGATGCAGTGAAGAACCGCTGGTTCCCCGGCGTGCTCAGGGTAAGTTACACTGCCATGAGACCAACAGCACCTGAATACGTTGACCTCAAGTGGTTTCAGTTCTGGCTGCAGTGATGTATCTATGTACTTCAGTACACTGTGACATCACTGCCGGTGTGGTTACAGATATAACACACTACACGATTGACTTGAAGCATCAGTAATGCCAGTGAGACCATGAAATACTGCTGGGTATCACTGCAAGAGATTTGAGAAGGTTTCAGTAACTAAAGCAGTTCCTAAACATTACTGTATATATATGTTATAGTATTTACTAAATGCATGCATAATATCCACAGTTGTTTTCAAACAGACAGATGGCAAATTGGAGGAAAAACTGAATAAATGAGTTGAAAAATATAATGAATGTAGTCTGCGTGGAACAGGTAACATCCCATCATGCTCTGTGACATGTAGAAAAGTGCTGAGCAGACCTAGTTGTTTCGGATTTTGTATCAAGATTGCAAGATGCTAATTGTGGCTGACAGCACACATTTGATAAGCGTGATAGTCATATATTAGTGCTACATGTAAGAAAATAACAGGTGAGTGAGATTGTCATTGCAGGACAAGATCATACTATCAGTAAGAACACTGACACTTGTCTGTGGACAGTTACAGTGAGGAACATTATAGTCGGGTCGCAGTGCATAATTAGAAATATGAATGCACATTTGAGTGCTGCAAAAAGCAACCAGGCACTGGCCTACAGAGATGTGGAAAAAGTGAGATGGTCAGATGAGTCATCCTTCACCATATTCTCCACAAGTGGGCGAATGGATATGTGGCGTACTCCAAGAGGACAGTACAGGCCTGAATGCTTCACTCCAACAGTGAAGCATTCAGGCTGTTATGCTGTGGGGGGGGGGGCATTTTTCTGGCATGGCTTGGGTCAACTTGTCCTGTTGGAAGGAAGGGTCACTACAAATCAGTCCAAAGTTGTTGTGAGTGATCACCTTCATTATATGATGAAACATTTCTATCCTGATGGGAGTGGTCTCTTCCAGGATCGACACTGCCTCCATCCAAAGAGCATGAGGGCTCACTGAATGGTTTGATGAGGATGAAAATGATTGTGAATCATATGCTATGGCCTTCACAGTCACCAGCATCTCAACCTAATTGAACACCTGTGGGAGATTTTGGAGTGACCTATTGACCTCCCTATCACCATTACCAAAACACCAAATGGGGGAAAATGAAGAATGGAGTTCATCCCTCCAGTAGAGTTCAGAGACTTGGAGAGTCACTGACAAGGAGCACTGAAGCTGTTTTGGTGGTACATGGTGGCTCAGCACCTTCCTAAGACACTTTATGTTGGTTTTTCCTTTAATTTGTCACTTAGTTATACACGTAATCAAATTAAATCTGGTGAAAATATCTTTGAGTGAATCAGGCTGTACGTTGTTGGATTGCAGCCATACACTTCCATGCCTTACTTATAAATTAAAATAAAATTAAAATAAAAAGGTTTTTCTTTAAAGTTGGCACATGTAAATGGTGACTGTCATGATCGAGTTTTGAATGATTCATACCTGACCTGTTTTACTGAGTTAGGTTTGACTGTTGTTGATAGTTTACCTTGATCATTTGTCCTTTCAAATCCTGAAGCAAAGTCCTGACTAGAACATCTGGCACGTGACCAGATCGTTACAATCTGAAGTGGTGCTTAAGTGCTTTGACAGCTGTCTGCGATGCTTTATTGTTTTGTTTCTGTTTGTCCAGGGAAACAAGTCAGAGAAGAAGAAACGACGCAGGGGGAAGAAGGGTGTGGCGGAGGGGGAGGGAGCAGAGAAGGAGGAGGAGGAGGCTGCACCTCAAGCGCCCACTGAGGTCATCAAGGAGATTGTCACCGAGGACGGCACAGTGATGACCATCAAAGAAGTGATCCCTGGAGCTCAGGAGGAGGAGGAGGAGGAAGGGGAAGAGGAAGAAGAGGAGGAGGAGGACAATGGCAAGATTACACACACACACACACACACACACAGACACACACACACACAATGAATTTAAAATGTGGAAAACAGAAAAAATAGAACAGAAAGGTTAGATAATCACATGTTTTTCTTCTCAGCCTCAGCTCTGGTGGAGCCCTGCCCGAGGTCCAGCGCCATGGCAACGGCGCGTCAGGGCAAGCTCTTCCTGTACGGAGGGATGTTTGAGGTTGGTGACCGCCAGTTCACCCTGAATGACCTCTACTGCCTGGACCTCCACAAGATGGACCAGTGGGAGGTTCTGGTTGAAATGGACCCAAGTGAGTAAAGAAGACAAGACATGTCAAGAAGGCATTAGTAGTAAATTATGTTGGACAAGAGATGATATGAAATGTGTTCAGTGTCAGCTCAGTCGGGGGTCCTAAAGCAGCCACTGTGCTGATTTGTCTTGTCTGAATATCTTGTGACGCAGGAGAGGAGTCGGAGGATGATGAGATGGGAGAGCAGGGTGTGAGGTTTCATTTGGATTTATGATTGTTTCTCCGCAGAGACACAGGAGTGGCTGGAAGAGTCTGAGTCAGAGGATGAAGACGAGGAGGAGGAGGAGGAGGAGGCGAAAGGAGTAGAAGCGGAGGAAGAGGAGTCTGAAGAGGAGAGCGAGGATGAGGAAGGCAAGGGATTACTCTGCTTCTTCACTGTCTTAAACATATCTGTCTCTGTCCTTTCCACTTCACCTTTTCATGTGATTTATAATGAGCAACAAGGCCACATTTCAGTAGAAATCAAATTGAAATCAGACTGACCTGATGATGGTGCGGGATGAAAAGTCTAGTGATTACAATTGATCCTCTGAGGGGATATGGCATCTTTTTGCTTGGTAAAAGTCCACATCTTTCTACCACCTATGACGTCTAACAGTTCTTCACCTTTATTAAACAAACTTGTAGACTCCCTGCCCAAAGTGAGATAACCTTAATGGGTTATTTTCTCAGATTTGATTGAGCTCCCCCAGAGTCAAAGACGACAACTTTATTTTCACAGACTGAGTAACTTACTTCTAAGAGATTTGTCTTTTAACATTTTGACTAACGTTAACCATAGAATCTGTCAAATATGCCTGTTGGGGAATAATGGACAGGTGATGAGCTCCCTGTAAAGAAAAAAAGGTAGAAGCTGTTCTCAGGAAATTTGACTGTGATCTTTCTAAAAATGTTACAAACAACATTAACCTCTCTACCCAACTGTGTGTGTGTGTGTGTGTGTGTGTTTCCAGATGAAGAAGAGCACCCCGCAGTGCAGGAGGGAGAGACGGTGACAGATTACCAGCTCCGTACAGAGCAGTACTGGATAGGATTGGCACGTACCAACATGGGCCCTGATTCAAAGGATAAAAAGGTTGCAAAGGTCGCACTCGCCATGGCTAAAGTCTTCTATGAAGACCAGTAGTGGGACACAGTTTGTGTGTGTGTGTGTGTGTGTGAGAGTGAGAGTGAGAGAGATGAGTCAAGTACTGTATTTTTTGTAAGTACCTTTTTTTTAAAACATAATTTGAACTGTACTGCAAATAATTCAAGCAAGTTGCAAGTTGAATTTCAAAACAAAACGCCTTTATTTCTTTCCCACTGATCAAACGAAATTTGAATATATGGACTATATTCCATTGTGAATATAATATAACATTGACCTGATATTATGGTTTGTTGAAAATAACTGTTTTCATTCACTTTCAATAAAATAACAGTAATAACTGAACTTTTCTTACCTAAATTACTACTGTCTACTTTGAGTGTAATAAAGCAAAGTAAAGCAGAAATTAGTGTTTAAATAAGCAGGTGAACGTTAGAATTAAACTGCATGTGGTTTTGGTTCTGTGTAAGTTGTGAGTTCTGCAGATACAGAGCAACATTCGCATTCATTTGGAGTCATGTTTGTGGCTAACTCACTAAAGTAGGTCCAACATTCAATCTTCTTTAATATTCTATTCAATTCTATTCAATTCTTAATATTGAATCAAAGTTATTGAGCAAAACAAAGAGCTGAAAGACACTAAATCATTCTGTAGAGCTGAGGGGAGCTGCAGAGTCAGGTGATGACTCTTTGGGTTTGTTACTGTTCAGTTGCACCTTTCACTTTACACACAGTCATTTGATGCATTGTTATCATGATGATATTGATCAGTTCCGCTTTGAGGCCCATTGCTGATTAAACACATTTTTGTCCTTTGTTTATGTTACCATGGATCCAAATGTTCAATTTCCTGCTGCAAGAGCAACATGACCCTGCTGTGGAGAGGACAGCTGAGAAAAGTGGTAACAGAAAGTGAAGGCAAAATGGAAAAAAAAAAGAAAATGCAAATGGTTGTCTGAATCATACATGCATCGGAACAATGAAACTTAATTAACAAGTGAAAAATAAATAAATCATTAAACCATATTGAGTTTGTCCTTCAGATGATCTTTTGAATCTGACTTTCAACGCTGATAACTCCTCTGTGGACTTTTTCTGAGAGTTTTCTGTCTTTTTGATAGGATTTGTCTACATCTGGTGGACATCTTTGTCAGTGCAGTCAGTCACACAGGTGGAAAACAGTGAAAACAGCCCCAACAATGCTTTAGCAACTTGCAAAGACCGAGGAGACGTGCAGGTAAAACCATCAGTACAGTCCTCCATTTGTGTTAGAACTGAACAAATGAACAGGTGTAGGTGTCAATGATCCAAAATTATTCCTACGTTTCCACTCGAAATCTGTTGTGAATGAAGCCCCACTGTGAAGTTGATTAACAGCCACAGATTTTATCAGAAAATTTAGACAAAAGTATAAAGTATAGCTAAAATAAAAATTCCTCTTTTAACCTTCCAGCTTTACACTGCTCTTTTTTTTTCATTGTTTAAGCTAAGTTGTTTCTTCCCCCATCACTTCTGCTTACTGGGACATCGTTTCTCCCCATAGAAAGATGACTGCTTCATACATATGATGGCTTGGTGTGCCCCCTGCAGATAGCTAGCAGCAACACATGTCCTTTGTCTGAGTTACACTCCTCTACAGGCAAGGTGGAGAACGATGAGAGAGACGGAGGGAGAGGAAGGGGAGCTGAGCCGAGGAGTGACAGCGTTCAGGAACCATCAGAAGATGAGAGGGATGTGGGGGGATGGAGAGCAGGGGGGGCGCCGGTGTCGTAGAGGGAGGAGAAGGTAGAGAGAGCGAGCAGGTGAGAAAGACGGGATGACAAGGCGGCGGCTGCGGCAGGGAAGAAAAGGGAGAGGAGGAGCGAGGGATGCAGGGGGAGGAGGAGGAGGAGGAGGAGGAGGGATGAGTGCATGATGTGTGAGGGAAGACATCAGTCACTGTGCGAGCACCAGCCTTTTCCCTCTGACCTATTTTATCCTCCATCAGAATGCTGAACGAGGGATGAGAAGAGGCTGATGAATAATAGAGGAGAAGAAGAGATGGATGAGAATGAGGCTGCCTTCCTCTCGTTCACTTCTCCCGCCTTCGCAGCCCCTCTTCCCCCTTTTTCCTGCGACCCCCTTTTTTTATTTTAACTCCGGGACAAAAAAAGATTTTTTATAAATAACTAAAGAGATTTTTTTTGGGTGCACTGCTGACGTGGGGGCACGTAGCGTGTAATCGTCAGAGATACGTCTGTCGTGAGTGTGTGTATGTGTGTAAGAGAGAAACTTGTAGAATACCAGTGCATCAGTTCAAGGCAGGGGGATATTTCTAGCTTTTTCTTGACTTGGTGTACATTATTTTGCAAGACTGTCAGACTTTGTGTTAATAAAGTCGACATGTAGAAGAACTGAATCACTTTTGGCTGACAGGAAATCACGGATAAGTGTGTCAAAGTGGCCAAAACTAGTGATGAAACATTTAGTATTTTATTTTGCACAGTAAGCCTAAGTTATTCCTGACATGTAAGCAGACCTATCATTATTTTACAGAAAGTCTGGTTGGTGGTTTACAGTGTTTTTGATCCTAACGTACACAATATCAAGGCACACTTGAATAATTATTGACCACCTAGAGGAGCGCCCTTATTGACTGCTTGGAGATGTCACACACTGCACAGACGGACCAGATGGTGAGCAAACACAGTGAGCTGCTGGATAAACCCGTCTGACAGAGAGGAGAGAAAGACCATTTTAAGTGAGATGTCGCAGCGACTGTACATTTTCTAACTTTGCTGTCTGATTCCACATGGTGGTTCTGGTTTGAATATCTTTTTTTTTAGCTTTCACACTGTGATATTCACACACCTGATAAAAACCTTATGGGTTAATGAACCTTAATGGGTTATTTTCTCAGATTTTATTCAACTCCCCCAGGCTGAAAATTATGCCTGAAAGAGTGGTCTTTTAACATAAAGAGTTGGACTAACCTTAACCTTAGCCACTCATGTTCACTTGAATCTGTCAAATATAACTGTTGGGTAAAGGAGAAATTTGATTTGGCAGGAAACCAGATAGAAACTGTTCTCAACAAATTTGACCATGATCTTTTTAAAAAATGTAACAAGCAACATTAACCTCTCTACCCAACTGTGTGTGTCCAGATGAAGAGGAGCACCCTGCAGTGCAGGACGGAGTGACGCTGACAGATTACCAGCTCATACAGAGCAGTACCGGATAGGACTGGCACGTACCAACATGGGCTCTGATGCCAAGGACATCCAAAAGCGATGAACATGTCACGAAACCACAGACATACTACTGGAAGTACACACAAACACTGTCTTAAACATATATTCCTCAATTACAAATGTGTTTTAGGATTACATTTACATAATTACAAACAAATACACATTTTGTTAAAGCTGCACTAGTCACTATTTTCATATTAACAACAGGTGACATGATGTAATCTGAAAGGTGTCACTTGAAGTGATGAACTCACAGAGAATAAACTCAAAGGATTTATCTCTGTTTTGGGGTCCGCAGCTGAAGTTAATATTATCTTACAATCATCGGAGGGGCAGAAACAGGGCTTCAAATGACTTTACTGTTAACTTTCCAAAGCTGAATATCCTACAGGCACTCCTTTTTCATACACACTAGTATATGACTGTTGGGTAGTTAGGAACAGATCAACCTTTAATGGCCACTTACTGTAGAAAAAAAAAAAACTAACAAAACAATTAGAGAAAGAAAGTTATGCATAAAAAACAAGCAGCATAAATGACATCTTAAGTGGGATGCAGCGATGAAATGCTATATAAGTTGCTGCTAATAAATTGGTTATGTAATGTTACATCCTCTTGAATATATTCTGATTCACTTATCTAATGGAAACATTACTACGCTAATTATTCACTCATGCTTTTGCACAGTAACCATTATCCATGATTGTGTCAGGGTCTTCTTAGCTTTAATTGACTTTGTTCAGATGGTGTTGTGGATTTGTGAGCGTAGACACTTGTTGTTACTAACTTCTCTAAGCCCTAATCCTTTTGTTGTGATCAGGAGAGCACACTAACTGACCGCCCCCGCCCCCAACCTGCCCTCTCTCACCTGTTCACCTTCTCCCTCTCTTCTTCCTCCTCTCTCTCTCTCTCTACTACCAGTGTGTTTAGAGGCCTAAGCCTTAATCCCCAGCCTCACAGTGATTTTATTACTGTAATCTGTGCTGGAATTGGCTTAGCTCTACCAGACACTGGCAGACAGAAGGAGAAGAACAACAACAACAGCAACAGGGAGGAGCTGAATGATGAATAGGAGGATGTAGGAAAAAGTGTAAAAGAGGAAGGGACTAAGTGATCTGAGGAGGAGGGATGAGAGAACAGTCAGGAAGAGGCAGGTGAGAGTGACCTGAGGGGAATTAACCTAAGATAATCATTTCAGTATTATTTATATCACTGGGTTTTTCCTGTCTGTCCACACCGACATTTAAACATCACTCAGTTTTGTTACAATTAGTTAAGTGGTTGACATCGGCACAAAACAAACAAACAAATCTAATTAAGTCAAATTAACTTAAATTAGGAGGCCCAGTGTGGAGGAAGGAGATGTTGATTGGCTCCTTCACCCTCCATCACCACTGACATGTCCTTGAGCGAGGCACTTAAAGGATAAATCCAAGGTGAATCACATGATAGAAAAAGGCCCATCAAAAACTCAAACAAACAAACAAACAAACATGTGTAGCAACAGCAGTGAATGCATGGCTCAGTCCAAATGGAAAAGGCACTGCTACCGTCTCTGCCAACACTTCAAACTTGTAAAACAGTTAAATTAAAGTTGATCACAGCGTCACCATTCCCTGCTACGATTTGATACTAAGCTGATACAGTCATACCAGCCGCCTCATGAGCCACCTGCACGTTATTTGGAGCCGTTCCCACCTTTGATGCTATGTTGAGTAACGTGACTTGTCAGCACGACCAAATAGAGAGCAGTCCATCAGCTGTCATGACCCCAAAAACAGTGGTGTGTAAAAAAAACGCAGCCCTTTCGTTCCTGTGAATGGAGTCAGTCTATCAGTGGGAGTGCCAATGCAAAAAAAACAATGGTTCCTTTCACAATTGGTGTTACAAACCACACCTGATAAACCTTTAAATGAATGAATCTGTTTCTCAAACTAGACCTCCTGGCTTGTATCTTTCTGTGACTATTTCCATGTGGTGGCCACAGATGGTATTGCAGATCACATGATGGCTTGTGATGCCATACACAAAGAGAAGGCTGTAAAACAGCTAATACATTTTTCTGAACATTGCACACCCCATTTGGAGTTTTTTTTTTCCAACAAAATTTGTGGCAAAGGCCCAAAAACAATTAAAAGGTCAAATATTTTTTGCTTCTGTTTCTTTGCAGCGATACAACATATAGCTTAGTACCAGTCAAGCTCTTTAACTTGCAGTCTTGGTGTGTTTGAACTGAAAAGTCTCCATGTAGGGGGGAAGTTTCAGTAGCGAGCATGCAGCAACAGCTTTGTACATGATGTGATGATTTGTCCCTCAACCACTGTGAGGGCAAAATGGACACCAGGAGGCTGCATTGACTGATCATAATAGTGTAAATTAAAACAACTGAATCAGGTAGTCAGTCATTTTAAAGAGCAAAGAAAATGACATTTTCACCCCCACAAATGTATGTTATAGGTAAAGAAAATCCCTTCAGCACTTAAATGTGCATTTCCCTGAATAATCATATTTCCATACCATATCAGCCAAGTAATTTCCTCAAATATCCCTCTTAAATATGCACATATTGTGACATAATAGA
This sequence comes from Scortum barcoo, assembly GCA_023238725.1. Classification (NCBI taxonomy): domain Eukaryota; kingdom Metazoa; phylum Chordata; class Actinopteri; order Centrarchiformes; family Terapontidae; genus Scortum; species Scortum barcoo. The sequence continues at coordinate 24,715,574 of CM041536.1, read as the reverse complement.
TAATGTATCCAAATGTTAGAGACAATGTATATATCCACCAAACACATTCAAATCTGGCTGTTAGAATGAAAGCAAGCTGAATTTTCTCAAGGTCAGTGGACTTAAGAAACCTTAGAAGGTTTGCTTAAGGCACAAGGTATAATTACATGAAAATTCCCCTGTGGAGACACAAATTGAGGCAAAGATGCGTCAACATAAGCTGAAAAAGAATTTGTGCTTTTTTCTGGTGCTTAAAGAAGAAAAGGAGAGGTGCTGGATGTTAGTAATGACTTCTGGGATCGGTCACTTCTGGGATCGGTCCTGCTGTGGCCATCCATGCATGGGTGTGCATGCATGTTGGATTTCGTCTTCTGGCTATTGAATTGATATTCTGGCTTATTACATACATACGGTCATGTATGCGTGTCCATGTATACTCTTATCCTCTCACCCCCGAAAAATAGGACTCCCACAAAAGCTGCTGTATCATTCAAACACTGAATCAGAGGCTGAGCCGAACAAAAACACACACTTTCATACATGAAAATTAGCTGGCAGATAACCACAGACTGCATGATTTAGTATTAAATTCACAGGTCAAAAATTTACTTCACTGCTACTGCTACTCTCAGTGTCACACTTTCAATCTTGTTGCGGACTACTCCAAACTCAACACTGTTATAGTTATTAATGTTTTTATATGTCTTATTAGTTGGGCGTTTCTTAGATCTCGGTGAACATTACTGTGTCTTGTATTTGTGAGGTGTGGAGTGCAAGGCAGTGTCACAGATCTTTGACAACTTTGTTCTCCAGGGCAAAGTTACTTGAACTGCTCTCACAACGACCTCTATAAACTGTCACCAAATCGACAGTATAATAACATATAATTCACCACCACCAACAACAAAACATTAGTGTTAGTATTACATTAATGTGAGCACACCGATCAGTATGATAAGGAGATTCTCCTAATTTTACATACATACTTGTATATATTTGCTTTCTGGCAGACGAGAGGATTGATACAACACTCACGTCTGTACAATAAATATGAAGCTATAGCCAGGAGCTGATTAGTTTAAAACTAGAAATATCATATAGACATGAGAGTGGTGTCAACCTTTTAATCTAACTCTATGAATAAATCTTTCCAGGTGTATTTAGGAACATTTTCACCTTTTCCTCTAAGGTTCAGCTGTCTGCTGACAGAAGGTATGTGTCACTACCAGTGCAGTCATCTTTAGACTCTCAGATCAAGACAACTAACTGAGACAAGATGCAGAAAGAGAAGACAAGGGACGAGTGACAAAGAGCTACAGGTGAGGGAGGAAGAGAGAGAGAGAGAAAGAGAGATACGAGTGTGTGTCTCTTTAAGAGCCGGAGTGTGCTATCGAGCAGGAGGAGGGGGAGGTTGGTTGGCTGCATTGGAACAGTCCTCTCTAATGAGCAGATTTTCTGAGAGAGAGAGAGAGAGAGAGAGAGAGACATACACACACACACACAGATCAGGAGAGAGAGAGAGAGGTACAGAGATTCAGCCGTAGGAGGAGAAGAGATTGTAAGACCAAGACAGCGGGCAGGAAGGCAGGCTGTGCGTCAGCCGGCGCTCCATAGGGAAACATGGAGACGAGCAGGAGCTGCTGAAGAGGACAGAACTCACCATAACAGGATCATATAGATGGATGTTATTTCATCAAGCAGGCAACCTGAAGGCAACCCACGCAGAGGATAAACCACTTATGGATGCAGTGGATTAAAGACCTGCAGACAGACTGAGGGAGAGAGGGAGAGGGGCAATAGAGGAGGAGAAATTAATCAATTCAGTTGTTTATTTTCCTTGTCTGTGTGTGCGCACTTGCTGTCAAAAAGTGTGTGTGTGTGTGTGTGTGTGTGTGTGCCTTCATACAGTGTGTGCGTGCATAAGGCGGGAGACTGCATTGCTGCTCTCCGGCAAGAAAAGGACAGACAAAAAAAAGAAGGCAAAGAAGCAGATTACCTTTTGTGATTTCCCCATTTTTCTGTCTCTTCCTCTCTCTATGCATGTGTGTGTGCTCCTTCGCTGTGCAACCAGGCACAGTGCGTGTGTGTGAAGGCTGACAAAAAGAAGAGGATGGTGAAGCCTGAAGTGAGCTACAGAGTCTGACTTTAAATGGTCTTTTTTTTTTTTTTTTGTCTGATCATCAGGAGCGGGCTTGAAGACGAAAACATTTCTGAGGAGGAGAGTGTTTTTTTTTCTTTTCTCCATCACAAAACATGTCACAGCTCCAGTTTGGGCCTCGGTGTTGATCAGGGAGCCTGAGGGTGGCTTCTATGCTGGAAGCTTGGTGGTTTGAAGGGCTGCCACCAGGGAGACTTCTTGGCTCTACACCCCAGAGAGGTGGAGGCATCATCAAGCAGGAGGCGGCTGAATGCGGGGGTCTGAGCGGAAAGCAGGAGAGGAGTAGGAGGAAGAGTTGTGCGTGTGTCGTAGACTGTGTGTAGGCTGCCTGATGGTTTAAACTCCTGCTGAGAGAGGATAATGGCAGCACTGGGCCCACTCTCCTCCTCTCTCACCTGCATCTGCCATAGAGAAGCTGGGAAGTGCTAGCCGACGCTACAGAAAGCCCACCAAGAGGATGGTGTGAACAGCGTCACCCATTTCCCACCGAGCCGGGAGACCCCTGACACCCCTGTGAAGGGGCCAAGTTTTGCTGTTGACCCCAGTTTCTCCTACCTCCTCTCCACACCGGCCGAAAACGAGGGGTGGCGTTGCTTGATTTTTGTGGGAGTTCTCTCCCTCTCCCTCCTGCCCTCTCCTCCTCCTCACCCCTGACCTCACCAACCTCCACATTTGGCTCCATGGGTTGGTTCTAGCACCAACCTGTCCTTCTTTTTCCTCCCTTCGTTTTCTTTTTCTTTTCTTTTTTTTTTTGTCGAGGCTTCAGGGGAATTGCCAAGACCTGTTTCATGCATGTCCACTGGCGGCAGGTTCAACTTTGACGATGGGGGGTCATACTGCGGAGGGTGGGAGGAGGGCAAGGCGCACGGCCACGGGATCTGCACGGGACCCAAGGGCCAGGGCGAGTACTGCGGGTCCTGGGCCCATGGCTTCGAGCTGCTGGGCGTCTACACTTGGCCAAGCGGGAACACCTATCAGGGCACCTGGGCTCAGGGCAAGAGACATGGCGTGGGCGTTGAGAATAAAGGCCGCTGGGTGTACAAGGGCGAATGGACGCATGGCTTTAAGGGACGCTACGGCCTGCGAGAGAGCACAGGCACGAGTGGGAAGTACGAGGGGACGTGGAACAACGGGCTGCAGGATGGATACGGAACAGAGACATACTCGGATGGAGGTAAGACAGGAGAGACACATGGGCAGATGCATTGTGGGTGTTTTGTGTCAGGAAGTGTGAACCAAACAGTAGTAGGAGGGAAGTGGTGCTAATGACGTGTTACCGAAGAGATGATTGACAGGCCGATGACAGGTACAGAGATGACAGATGTACAACAGGACGAGTCTGTCTAGAGGTCTTCTCGGGTCATCCTTTCATCTGCCATGTGTCTTGTTGCCACACACACACACACACAGGCAGGAGGTCACATCAGGACACGCTTTGAAAATGATTCTCAATCTCTACTCTAATTTTCACCCTCTTGTCTCTTACTTTCTCTGTCCTTTTCCTCCTCATCTCCTTTCCTCCCAAACCTCACCCCTCACTTCAGCTGCAGCAGGACACACTGTGTGTTTGGAGGCCTTTAATTCAGGACACGCAGTCTTAAGGGATGAGTAAAAGGTTAGACGGACAGAGGAGGACAGAAGCTCCCAAGTAATAAGTCCCAAGAAAAAGTGTTTTTGAAAACAGATTACAGTGTTGTAATAATGTAGAGCCATCAAATCCACGTCTTCACCCTTGATTTTCCCACTTACACGCCATGCCCGTTTAATTATTCTTGCATGCTGTAAAGTATTTTCATCAAATACACCACAGAACAAAGGATTCACACTACAGTAGCAGTGTAGGAGGCAAATCTTCAAATATTCTGTCACACCAAATGAGATGTAATTAATCAAGTCATTAAGTCAGGATGCTAACATGCTCACCATGACAATGCAAACATGCTGATGCTAAGCTCCTATAATTATAAATCATAACAATATCATGAAGAAAGTATAGCTGAGGCTGGCCATAATCCGAAGTAATGAATGAAATGAACATTTTAAACTAATGATGGTGTAGGTAAAAAGGGCATTGAAGTGACCATGGTTCATCTTATGGGGACCATGACTGTCTGTACTAAATCTTATGGCAGTTCATCCAGCAGTTGTTGTGACATTTAACTCAAAACTACAAATGTGGACGTCATGGTGGAGCTAGAGGAAAAAACACAGGGCCACCAATCCTGCAGAAGTTGATATTTTAGTCTGGATTAGTGGCGGATTGACGTACCGGCTGTCAGATTGGCATTGCCATCCCAAAAAATATGGCTAAAAATATGACTAAAACACAGAGGAGATCTTCTGGTGGAAATGGCCAGAAAAATTCACTTTTAATAATTTTTTAGTCAAAACAATTTCCCTGAATCTGATAGTATTGCAAAAAAGGGTTGGCTACTTTAATGCATGTAATATATGCATGACTTGAAGGAATATTAATTATGGCAACAACTTTCCTCACAAGGTACAATTTAAGCCCCTTTGCACATCTGAACATTTAAAGGACCTTTCACATGTAGATCTTTTGAATTTGCGTCAGATTTAAAATAGAAATCAAAGCCATCAATACACTTTGAGTCTCTCAGAACGGGGCTCAGTTCAGTCACTGTTGATGAGAGGCACACACCATATAGATTGCTGCTTAAAAATAGACACACGCACACACACGTCTGAGCATACACATGATTTTATGTGCGTGCAAAAATGCACACACACAAAATCTGGTGGCACGACTTAAGCAACAGAGCTGACAGTAGCACACATGCAGATAAAGCTTTGTTACATAACTCTACAACTTGCAGGCTGTTTTAAAACGCCGCTCTGGACCCCACACACACACACATACACACACCCATACCCAAGCAACCTGATAAGACCAGACGTGTTTGAGGGGTTGAATCAGGACAAAGGAGAAGAAGTTGGCGTGAAGATAACCAGACAGATGGGTCGGACGGACGGACGGATGGACAGAGGGATAGAGGGATCAACAGCTGTGCAGATTGATGGATGAATGGACCAGATAATGGAAAGATGGCTGGCTGGTTGAATAATTATCATGATTACTATGAGAGACACACTCTAATCAGGGGATGAGAGAGATCATTACAGAAAGACAGAGAAAGACAAAAATGGACGGCAAAAAGAAAGAAAGAAAGAAAGAAAAGTGATAAGAAAACCTCCCAGAGAGGGTTGAGAGACGTGTCGGAGAGACACTGTAGCTCTGTGAAGTATTTGAACCCACATACTGTAAATGCAGCAGAGATTGGCCTAGTTATGAGTGTTTATCTTGCTCTAACAGTACACAGTGTCCTTATTATAACAGCATGCATTTGTCCTTCATATAAATCTGTGAGGTGATAAAAATGTAAGATGATTTTAATCGAGAGACTGATCAAGCTGGAGCACAACACCACATAATTTAACAGAAATGTAATAAGAAACAACCTCAAAATGATGAATCCCAAAGTGTTCAAAGGGGGAGTGTGTTTACTGCACTGATAATCTGTTAAATGCATTGCCAGCATTGCCATAAACTTTACCCTACTTGTCTCTTGTGATTGTCACATGGCACACTTCCATCCATGGGTTTTCTTTAGCTTTACTCTAATTCATTCTCTCTTCACGTCGTATCAGTTGGCTTGATTCTGTTTTTCTAAAGTCAGGGCTCACTCTGCTCCAGAGCTCCAGAGCAAGGCCTGTGCAAAACCTCTGGGAGAAGTTTCTAGAAGTGCGTTCGGTTTCTAGAAGTGCGTTCGGCAGGGGACACTACGTAACAATGGATATTATCTCTCAGACGAGGTGAAGACAAACAACTGAACTGTGAAGTGAAGAGAAAAATAGTTTTCCGTAGGATAGGCCTATCTGTTAAATTCTTACATTAATCAGGAGAACATTTCACATTCAGCAGAATGAACCTGTTGTAGCTTTGTGCTGTCTTGATTCGAAAGAAAATCATGCACATGACAAATTTAAGTTTATTGTCACTCACTTTTTTTTAAATCTGTCTTGTTCTCCACCTGAGAAACACCTGAGAAAAACACATCTTTCTTTCCAGCGGCTACACATTTGACTGTCTTAACGAGTTAGTAGCTAACTGAGTGTTAAGAAATTTAACGTTAAACTGAAACAAAGAGTCTAAAGCTATACACTATATAACACTGATCTGTCAATATATGATCTGTCAATATGTATTTTGCTAAATGATGTGAATCATATTTTGGCTGTTACTGTAGCGAAGCATTTTGTCTGCTGCCATCCCATGTCACTAATGCTGCACACTCATCCTGTGTAGCCTTCAGGGCCATGGCAGCCGTGTTATTAATACAGTTTTATAGTTACACCGAACTCTGACATAATTGAACAGAGATATGCTTTGAATTACAGCAAAGCCTGAGAAAAGATTAGCTTAATTTGCCCTTAAAGAACAAAATGATTGCAACCCAGACAGGTCATGAAACTCGCTTGTCTGTTGTGATTTAACGGATCTTCTTTGTGTACTAGGATGTAAAGTACAGTAGCGCCTGGACCAAAGTGCACTCGCTAAATAAGTCATAAAGGCGAGGACTTTATCTTGCAGACTGTCGTCATCATCACATACAGAGAGTATTTGATTGAAGTGAAAAATGACAAAATTGCTGAATATGTTAATGCCTCCAAATACCATTGGCACTCTGGAGCAAACTCTCCCGTGGAAAGGTCAAAGTTCTTTAAGTGGTTACAGCTGACAGTCTATCTGTGCATCCTCAGGGCTCTGTCATGTCCAAAGCAATAAGAGTCAGGAGCCAAAGCATTCAAAGATGCTCCGCTGCCTACATACTTTTGGAACGGGCTGTGCACTTTAGAGCCAGCTACGTTTCCCACAGTCAGGTCTAAAGTGACTGCCAGTCCCACTCTCCCCTCCATCTACACCTGATGCTACATTTCTGGGAAACACTCCTCTGTGCTCGTTTCGTTGCTTATTTGGCTTTTCGTTCCTCTCCTGCGTTTGCCAACATTCTTCTCTCCTCTCCTCCCACCTCTCTCTTTCCTCCCTCGCTCCACTGCATTTCCACGGAGCCGCTCTGTACAGTAGGGTTTCCATAGCAACGCTCACCGACATGCAGCAGGTCAGAGTGTCACGAGGGACTCGGTGTTCCTCGCCGCTATTGGCCGCCCAGCCGGCTCTACCGGGCTCTGATTGGCTGGCTTGGCCTTCCGGGCTAATGGTGTTTACTGAGATGAAGAGCTAAACTGACTGATTACCAACCACACACACACACACACACACACACACACACACAAGAGAAAGACAGAGGGAGAGAGACAGAGAGAGAGTGAAGTAGAAAAGTGAATGGACGGCGTCTGTAATCAATTTAGTGAGAAGTGAGTCACAAAGGGAGAGGCAGAGATTACAACTGTCACTGTGTACAACAGCGGTAACAGCCACAGATTACAGCGGTGGCGGTTGTTGTGTCTCACCAGCTAATACGCCACACACACACACACACACACACTGCCAGTCTGCCCCTCACTCCACATTGCGCGAAGGCCTCACCGAACGTTGAGAAGAACAGAAAAAGCGTGACGGCATTTATATCGGGGCACATCCAATCGCAGATGCTTCATTAAACGAGGCACGTGGTGGCTCAGCAGCATCCAAGTACCTCCCTCCTGTCCCCCAGCCTTTGGCAAATACGCTACAACAACATTATAATTGTCCTACATTAACATATCTCGCTAGCTCGCTAAAGGCTGCTATCAGCGTGGTAATTATTCCAGCTCTGACCATGTTATGTAAGCCGACATAATAAATTCATTTCTCATGTTTAAACACACCCGGCAACTACATATATTATCTGCACTGAGACGTGATAGGTGGGCCGGATTAAGTCAAGATCCTGCTTCCTTTGTGTCCTGCGCTGTAATGGCGAGACGCCAGCTTTGGAGGCTTGATGTCAGGTGCATGTAGAAAACGCTATCTGAGAGAATATATTTGCAGCTTGTTTGAGTGTGTGGGAGGAAGCTCTCCAGCTAACAGCACCGCTCTGTTTTCTGTCGTCCTGTAACTCAGACACGTCTCTTTGGACCAGAAGCCATGCACGTAGATTAGATTATGTTCAGACTGAGGACACGGCCTCTCAAGACGCCCAGTGCCGTTTTTCATACATGTGACTTTCGGGATGAAATTGTTTTAGACAAGACAGAGACACATGAGGTCAGAGTCTCAGACAACACCAACGGGTCATGGTTCAAGTCCCTCTGTCGGCAAACATGAGTGCTGCTGTAGTGTCCTTAGCATGACAGTAGGTCCCTTGGTACTGGGACTACCAAGAGCTGTCCACACGTCTTTGCTTTGTTGGTATCTAGCTTCAGGAGTATTCAGTCATTCGGTAGTCTGCTTTTATGTCACGTTACCAACTGTTTCTCTTTAGCTCAGTCTTTTTTATCCTCTTGTCTTCAACAGGTTTATTATCAGCCACTGAATTCTTTTTAGACATGTACTGAATAATTTATACACTTTCTTTATGATGATGGTGGTGACCCTCTATGTCTTTGCTCCACAAAGCGGGTCTGACTTAATATTATTGTTAGATATCTTGTGATTTCTTGATGTTTCCAATGTTCGACAGCAGGCTTTTGTTTAGTCAGTTCTTGCTCTTATCACAGCATCCGTCCCGCTCTCTTGTCAGCCATCTGCCTCTTTGTGTTTACATTGAGATATCCCGGTCTTTCCTCTGTGCTTGTCGAGGCCAGTTTATCTTAAGAGCGAGGTGCAACTGTGCTGGTCTTCTCATGCCTCTGCTGAGTATGGCATATGACAGTAAGATATCTGCAGAGTACAGGCTGCCCAGGTATGTCCAAATTTTTGTCCACTGTGAATGTAACTGCAAGCAGGAGTAGAAAAGGGGACAGCAGCATTCTCGACCGCAGTCCTCACCTCAGAACAGTTTGTGAGTTGTCCTCTGTGGACTACATTGCAGGTCATTGCCTTATGTGTTTTTGATAACGTTGACAAACTGGACTGATGCACCACAATGTTGAGGAATACCTCAAAGAGTCTCCCTGTCCCTGCCTTCAAATACTCCTTTATTAATGAAATGGATATAGAGCAGAAAGCTATATTCCATCAGGGTTGTAATTTGGTCTGTACAGTACGGCTCTGTGAAACCCAGAGTGCTGCTCCTGTAGTCGAATGCTGACTAATTCCTTTATTCTGTTCAAGATGATCCTGTTAAGCACGCTGGCTGGTATGGATAGGCGTGCGATCCCTCTGCAGCGCACATCTTTCACTGGTCTTTTTGCCATCCTTTTACTTGCCTGATATTTTCTTAACAGCCATGTAACTTAAGTGGTCGCCACATTTGAGTGCAGGGCCATCAGTGTAACAGCTCTTGTCTTTTCTGCGCTGACCTATTCACATTTGAACATTAAAGGTACTAGAACTAGCCGCCCTTTAGTGCGGTATTTATGTTGATTGGGTCCCGATTTGTTTGAATGTTATGCAATAGGATACACACAGTGACACAACCTACATTAAGTGTCAATACCGCACCAAGCAAAGTTAGCTAGGTAGCAATTATAGATGCGGGATTAATCATATTTGAAATTGGCTCGAATGTTTTATGAAGGAAGGCCTCAAGGATGTACACATAAGTGTTGGGTAAGAAACATTTGATGTAAACATACATTGGCAAAGGGCACCTTTAAATCCATCCTCAATACTTGGTACACTTCTCTCAGTAGATACAGTATGTCTTTTCTTTCATTGTGTCTTGTTCAACGATGGTGCAGTAGAGTGTGTGGATGTTGATGAACACAATAACTATTGCAGAAATCAAACTTTTCAAGTCTCTCTGACCTCAACATCTAAAAGATGTGGTAGGCTCAGAAAGCAAACGTCTTATAGATTTACTGCCAATTTGTTATTACTGAGGTACTGAGTGTTTCTGATGTCTGTCTTGATGTCTTTGGTGCCATATTTAGATTCTTTTTCAACCTGTATATATCTGTAATTGATTTGGGACATCCATTTGTCTTTGGAAAACTATGATATACCATGAAGTCAGAAAATCAAACCCATGAGTTACATAATACCAAGTGTGGACATTTTCAAATGTTCAGGGCAACGGCGTGCCACCACGTTATCATGGGTCTTTTTCATGACATTTTTTAGCAGATAAATAATCCTCAAATGGAAATCTGAAAGAGTCAGACAGAAAAAGGGCCTAAGCAAAATCTCTTAAACAGATAACGGTCCCGCACAGTGATTTACACAGGCAGAGGTTTAGCTTTGAACTGACTTGGTTTTTAGCGCTCTGTGATTTGACCGTAGTTTAACTTGTCCATCTGCATGGCTGTCCAGCATGTCTTCTGTGTGTCTGTGTGGCTGTTTATCCTGCCTGTCTGGATGGCTTGTTGCCTGTCAGTCGTCCTGTCTACCTGTCTCACAAGCAGGTTACAATCTGTCTTTCCTGTTGCCTGAGAAGTTGTTGCTTTTCTCCCCAGCTGGTTCGTCGGTCTCACTTGATCTTATGGGTCATCCTAGCAAAGTGGTTTCTGTCTCCTTTTCTGTCTTTGGTATTTCTCACACTACAGTTGGCATCACTTGACAACCAGAAATATATGAATATGAATCCCCTGCCGTTCAAGGACACACTCTTACATGTGCAGATTTACTTCTTTCTCCTAAAAGCACTGCGCATTAGACCCACACATCACCTCCAATCGTACAGTCAACAAAGTATTCAGAAGTGACACATGCATTCTGCTTTGTTTTTTTTTTTTCTGGGCCATTGCTAATGCGCTCCTCCTGTACTACCACAACAAGCCCACTACAGGCTTTAGCTTATGTAATGGGAGTGGTTTGATGTTTGTAGTGAGGATTAGCGGGGCTGTCTGAAACATAAAAACTCTAAATATCTATCTTGGAAGTCTGCCCTGCACCACTGGACATACTAATGAGGGAGTTTGCCCTGGAAGCACTTGGGATGGCATGGTGCCTCAACTTCTCCAGAACTCTGTATTATTAGGAAGCGTATGAAAATGAATAGCGGGAAAGGCTGGTCAGAAAAGGGGCAGCATTATGTATTTTTTTCTCAACTCTCACATTCATATCTTATTGCATCTTTCTCTTGCAGATAAATGAACTAGACAATGCGAATCATTATTCCATTAACATATTACAGTTAAATGTAAGTTATAGGCTGCAACGTTTAAAATTCTTCATGCTTTTACTCTGTTACATTTTTTTTGTGAAATATAATGTTCAGCCCTCCTCCACACTGTGATAATTTCTGTACATTCTATTACATTCTTATTCTTATTCTTATTCTTATTCTTATTCTTATTCATGATAAGGCTATTGTCGTTTTAATTACAAGTTTCTTAGCTTTGGTAATGAAGCACTGAATGAGAATTGAAGAATTAATATTGCCACCACAGAAAACTCCACAAGCACAAACGATGTAAGAAGAAGAAGAAGAAGCAGAAGAAGAAGAAGAAAAAGGTGTGAGAAACTTGACCTTGTGTTGTCTAATCTTACTCTCCCTCCCCGTTTCTCTCACATACTCAGACACTTCACCGACATGCAAGTGCTGACGTGGTTGAAATAACACATTAATAATTCATAAAATAACCAATTTCAACTCCTTCATGGGCCTTCTTGCTCTGTGCTTTCTCTTTCTTCGTGCTGAGCTTCACAAGTTAATATTTTGAGGCGTAAAGTAGTGACAGGGGCTACAATGCAATATTATGGGCACACACAAACTACTTTAACTCCTCTGGTAGCTAGTGAAAAGACAAAGAGACAGAAAAAAGGGAAGTACCCTTCACACAAACAAGCTGAATTTACAGTTTTCGACAAGTGTCTTCTACTGCTGTATCTTTAGAATGAAATACAGACCCTATGAGACAGATGGTTTTTAACCTAGAAATAGAGAACAGACGCGCACATTTGTTAAAGAGACAATTATGAATTCAGCCTGGGGGTTGGCGCGTGATCAAATCTCTGTGCCTCTGTGATGTTTCCGCAGCTTTGATCTCTCCGCGTTAACTCTTTCCATGCAGCTGCCTCGTGCCCACTCTAGCCGCGACCTGGGTTATAGGCCCATATGATCTGAGAGTGCTTCCTGTTGGCCTCCAGGCAGCATCAGTGAAATCGTTTTGGCATGCGAGTTGTGAAGCGGATTCTCCTCACAACTGTAGGCCTGGGGTCGAGGCCTTTAAATATCCAGAGGTCTATTTTTTTACAGCTGTGACAGGTTCATATAGAAAATGATGAGAGGATACCCAGATCTGCTGTTGCATGCCTCTCTTGTCACAAAGCACGTAAAGCGTTTGGCCTTTCTGTTCAAAAGATGCAGCTTTAACACAAAATTCTCGCTGACTTTGTAATGTGTGTGGCTCACTCTGGCAGATGCTTATGTTTTCTTGAGTTCCCATGTAATGCATTTATTCACATAAAAGCTGTAAATGGGTTTGGTTGTGACGGAATATCACCATTAACAGCCTGCCTCTCGCTGTATTTTTCAGCACCATGGAGAGCGACAGGCCCACATTGGAAAAGCAGCCCAGTGCCCCACTGAATATTTTATTTACTCACGCATTACTGATTGAAGGCTCTATATGTTTCCAAGAAATCATGAAAAACCCACACACTGCTTCACATTTATCCACTCACACACTCCGATGCCAGTTTCTTCAGTACACCTTTCTAAAAGTAGTGCAGTCTGATAGAACAGTTCTGATAAATCCTGCCTGCCGTCATGAAGGTTATAATTTACTTTTTGTTTTAGAGAGGAGTTACTTCAACTTTATGATCATTTTGGAGCTGTAGTTTGTGCTGCCATTGAACCGTATTGGGTTTTTCTGCCATTTACAGTAGTCTACATGGTGTGGACGTAATGCTGGAAACACAGTGTTTATTAGCACATAAAACTATATAACATTTCTCATGTTTCCTTGATTCCTACACAAAATGTATAGTGGGATTAGTGACATCTGACAAATTGAAGACTAATTGCTGTGTACTAACACAGCACACCACCACGTAGTGATCTTTATAGTTCCTTATAGTATACTGTTTTTGCTGTTAGTATCAACATAAGTTAGAAATCAGCGCTCAGAGTTTTATAGTAACAGGAAATAAATAGTTGTTCTGTCGGTTGTCAACCAAACTATTTAATATATTTTTTAAAAATATTCTTATTCGATTTTTTTGAGTTAGATGATAAGAAGTCCATAAGGTGAACATGCAGCTACCTCCAGCAGCCAGTTAGCTTAACTTAGCATAAAAACTGGAAGCAAGGAGAAACAGCAAGCCCGACTCCACCTCTACCACTCACTAAATAACGTGCTGTATCCTCTTTGTTTAATTTGTACATAAATCAAATTGCATTTTATAAGGGTGATGCTCCTGAATATTTGTTTGCAGTCACGTCCTGGAGTCTCCACTGGCTGCCTTGCAACCTCACAGTCACGAAAGACTTCAGAAAATAGTGGCACAAGCCCCCTGTTAAATGGCTATGGATTAAAGAATAAGGCTTAATGAGTTCATTAATGAGCTTTAAAGCTACTGGTAGGCTCATTGTGTTACCTTTGGACAGAGCAAGGTTATCTTTCCCCCTGTTTAGTCTTTATACTATGTTAAACCAACCAGCTGCTAACTCCAGCTTCAGATTGAACAGACAGACATGAGAGTGCAGTGGTTTCAATCTTTTCAACTCTCCGCAAGAAAACGAGTGAGCACATTTCCCAAACTGTTTTTCAGACCTGCGCAGGCCCTCCCATTCAAGCGGTTTGTAGTATGCATACTTTTTTCAGAGTACTTCTTTTTTTTTAAGTTTTCAAATTACACATTACATCCTCAAAACCTGCTTAGTCTTGGCAGGTACAGTAGTGTGGGAGTGGGACACACAGCTATCATTGTACTGCAGTCACTCACTCCAAGTTTTTCTTATTATAAACATCAACTTTTCATGAGTGTTATTTCCATAAATATGACCTGGTGTAGACAGGTGATTTTCTATTCAAGTCCTTCTGCACTGTCAGCAGAAACTCCGGTGATGCTCAAACTGTCTCTGGGTCCTCAGGACTGTCTCACTCTCCTGCTCAAGCATTCTGACGGCCATTTTATGAAATGGTAATCACGCTGTTGCACGTGTGTGTGTGTGTGTTCTTTGATCTGTCTGTCATATGGTGGTACAGCTGTGTACTGACATGATTACAAAGGCCTGGCCAGATGTGCTGGCCAGCTGTCCATGACACAGACTGTTTTTGTGTGTTTGTGTCTGCGTTTGGGGGATAAGAGGCAGCATATTCCTAATGATGAGGGCAGGTTCAGAAACAACACCACCTCTCACTCAAGTTTTTTTTTAACAGCACTGTGGATGTGCTTGTTGTGCCTCTGTTTGAGTGTGTCTTAGAACGTAAGCACGAATACGATTGGCTTATAACATTGGCTTCATTCAGCACTTCCCACTTCACTGACACTTGAGCCCACAAGGGAAATGTTTGTGTGTGTTTGAGATAGAGACGGAGAACGTGGTTGCATGCCTTATATGGTCATGTAGTTTGGTTAGAGCGAGTGCGTTTGCTACAGAATGAATCAGAGTGCTGTTACATCAGAGGTACGGGCAGGCGGGATGGATCACTTGCACTCCTATTGGAACACACACTTCCGTTTGAGTGTGTGTGTGTGTGAGAGCGAGAGAGAGAGAGAGAGAGAGAGAGAGAGGAATGACGGAAACACACACACACACACACACACACACACACACTCAGATGCCCTACTTTTCAGCAACATGGGGATGTAAGGACTATTATGCAGCAGTGTGTGCGGGTAGTGCAGAGACACAGTGTGAATGAATGGGACTGGATGGACAGACAAAAGGAAGCCACTCCCATGTGCAGTACTACTACTCACCTACTTATATTTGATCAAATATGCTAGTGAGACTTTTCTAATACTGCTGTGAAATTCGTCTTTGAACATTTTTTTGATCAATTTTGTAATTTTCAGCAATACATACATAAAAAATGCACATTGGAAACATTAGAAATGTGATACTGAGTTAAAGAGTGAAGAATGTTACATATAATGTAGGAATTAAATGTTGAGGACTATACACTGTGCCACTACTCAAGTCATGCTGTAACTTTCATCCAGTCATGGCTAGATCAAACTACTGGGGAGTTCTGGGGCAAAACTTTGCAGACGATAAGACTGAACAGATCTCAGTGCACACCTTGGATTTGATCCATGGTGCAAATAAGACTGGTCTTGTGCCCTTTAACCGCAGAAGAACTGTGCAATCACTGACCAATCAAAGATTTGGGATTTAAAATAACTAGGTGGGTACTGAGCTAACTTGGTAGGAAGACTTGGGACCATTCGGGACTGTCTCAGGGAGGTAGTTGTGTGCTGCACTGAAACAGAGGTGGGTGGTTCATTAGACGTACACAAAAACAACCAGTTAGTCTTCATCCTTGACGTCCCCATGAATTTTTAATTCAGTGCATGAAACAGTCCTAAAGGATGATACTCACCTATGTTAGATAAATATATCTAACATAGGTGAGTATCATCCTAAAAAAAGTGAAAGACAGAACAGTAGCAACCAGCATGGATGAGAATGATATAGCTGTACAGGTTTCTGTAAGAGAGAACAAGTCTTAAATCCTGCTCTCCGTGTTGGTGGATACATTACTTCAGCCCCCAACAAAACAAAACATTGGTTAACAATAATACCATGTCCAGCATAATGAAATAGCATTTCAGTCATCAGGCTGCAACAAGACTCAGCATGAAGACAAAAGGAAGTCATAGTGTTTATACTGCAGTGACCAAAATCCAACTGGTACACTGTGACCTTGGGGGCTTTGGCACCACTAAATTAACACCACAGGTGTTTGGTGTTTTCTTATGTGAGCCTGTGTGAATTCTATAGTTTGCATTCATTCATTTGTATGAAAGCAGCCGTTACTTGAAGGTGCAGTCAGTGGAGTTGAGAATAAGATTAGTATACAGTATCAAATTACAGTTTTTCCTCAAGCTCACTAGCTGAATTTTATCAAAGAGCATCTTCACTGTAGTGTTGTATAACCAAAAATAAATAAAAACTTTTTTTATCCTAGTGATCTTCCTCAATATCAGTCTGACTCATTAAAAAATGTAATTAGATAATACGTCTGTTTGTTAAGTAATTTCCTTTCTCTTTCTTTAGGAACATTTCAGGGCCAGTGGGTTGGCGGGATGCGGCATGGCTACGGAGTTCGTCAAAGTGTCCCATACGGCATGGCGGCCGTCATCCGCTCCCCACTCCGTACCTCCATAAACTCGCTCCGCTCCGGTTCGGAGCACAGCAATGGCACAGCTCTGCTGGACCGGACCGGGGCGGTGGTTCCTGGTCCTCCCCCTGTTCCTGGCACACTGACCACCAGCGTCTCCATGTGCAGCACAGGCAGCAGCGGCAGCAGCCCCGCTGTGTCTCGTGGAGGCTTCGTGCTGACGGCACACAGCGAGGCTGAGCTGCTGAAGGGGAAGAGAAAAGGCGGGCTGTTCCGGAGGTCCATCCTGTCCGGGCTCAAGCTGAGGAAGTCCGAGTCCAGGAGTTCTCTGGCTTCCCAGAGGTCGAAACAGAGCTCATTCAGGAGTGAGGCTGGGATGAGTACTGTGTCCTCTGCTGCATCTGATATCAACTCTACTATCAGGTAATAGCAGGAGTAGATGTTGGAGTGGTTAGTGAGGTGGGCAAGCACTTCTGCAGGTCAGGTAGCCCCATGGTCTACTAGTTAGCGAGGCTGTGTTCAAACAAGGTGTACAAGTCTAATTACTAGTGCACAATGGAGAAGAGGCACTGAATCTATCCTGGTTTTTGCAGAGTTTCCAATATGGAGGTTCTTGTCTGTCAGGTTATATATATTATAGTGTGTCAAAATCACACCCTTTTCCGTAATATCTACAACTTTCCATGATGCGTCTTTTGTTTGGCATCTTGTACAAATCTTCCATCCAATTTTTTGTCAACACATCCAACTCTTCCTCAAGTCTTCACGTCATCAAATCCTTTGGCCCTGGAATCCTGTTCCATGTGTAAACATGTCAAAGTAGTTTCAAGGCCATTTCCTGGCACAGTTAAACCGTATATATATATATAACCCTATACTGTACTGGCTGACTCTGAGAAGAGTGTGTCATCTCATAACTCCGTCATGAGGTAATGAAATGAATTAAATTGGAGAGACAGGTGGAGTGAGAGGACAAGGAGGGATGACGTACTTGGAAAGGAAACTGTCCTTCATCTGGTAGACATCAAGGCAACAACAAGCACCTTGTCCTACTTAAGTGTCTCTAAAATGGATTGGCATGCAGTCCAAGGCGGCCCATAGGTCAAAAGTTTAGTTTACCGGTCAGCTGGTCGAGTGCCTGATAAAAAGTTTACGGTTTCACATTGTGTTACCTAGTGATAGTCCTGTCATCTTTGTGTCTCCGCTGCTGTCCACTCTGTTTTCCTTTTTGTATTATGTCATCAATCATATTGGGCACATCAGCTCAGAGTCAGTCATAAGGTGGACATGCTGGTGGGTACTCTGAATTACAAATGAAAAGTAAAAACCTGTTTCATTCGCCATGCCAACAGCAGCGTCTTTGTCTCGGATGTTTTGAATCAATCGTTTGCCTTCAGAAACACTTGGGGTAAAATTCCAAGTACGCTGGATTGACGTGGCTTATTTTTAAAGGCACCAATTACTAGACGACAAGAGTCAGCAGCTCCTAACCTGTTTGTTGGCAGAGCAGCTGACAGCAGCTTATCAGGTCTGATTAATTACTGGCAAGGCTGACAAGGAGAGAAACTTCGAGGTCTTTTTCCATTCTGCCACTGTAGCGTGTCAGAAGGCCTCTGTAAGGGTTCACGTATGAAAGCAAAATGCAACATTTAATCATAATTCATTTGTCTTAACCTGCAATAAATCAGTTATTTATTGATGTGTTAGTTATTTCAGTCATTTGGTGGTGCATATTATAGCAATGAATCTTGTGCTAGGCCAGTGAAAACTAACTAACTAAATACTAAAGGGAAGTAGAGATCTAATTAATGGGCCCTGAGGACGCCTGTGTGAATCCTACTTGAGCAAGACACTTATTATTCACTTCCAACTTCAGTCAAACTGTACCATGGCTCACCATCTGACCACGAGGGAGTGTAGTACCAAAAATTGGTATCATATCAATAGACAGATACAAGGGAATGGGAGAAAATATCTGTATATTTTTCAGCATTTTGAGTGAGTTGGCTGTTCTATTTACATTTTTCATAAGACATGCAAAAAAAAACCTCTTTGATTTAATCATGACTCTCTGATTTCAATCATTTTTTTCTACGGACTATGGAAGGAATAGTTCAACGTGTTTGGAAATGCCCTTATTTCAACATCAGTCTCTCGTCTGTGTGATACGTATAGACTTGAGTCAGGACATGGTTAGTCTAGCGTAACATAAAGACTGGAAACAGCAGGAAACAGCAAGCCTGGCTCTGTCCACTGCCTCTACCAATAATTCAATTTACAGGTTGTATCTCAGTTACTTGATGCAAACAGACCTGTACAAACACACTTTTGTGGTTTTAGGTTTTAGAGTTCCATGCTGGACGAATTTCTTTGTAAACATTAGTCAGGTCTGGCTAGCAGTGCTGTCGTCAGTGGTGCTGCACAGTACTGAACAGATAAATAAACTTGTTCATCAAGAAAAAGCTTTAACACATAACTAACGCTTCTTAAAATCTCAAATAGCCACTTTTACATTTCTTTTTTGTGCACAAGTTAACAAAGGAGTATATTATACTGTTGAACTTAATACTTTGGTGAGATTCAGAACACCAGGATCTTCATTTCCGTAAAAACTGGGTGTTCATCTGATGAAATCTCAAGTTACATAAAGACGATGAGAAACAGAGGCTGTGGTGAAAAGGATATTGGGAGGCTGAGATGGTACAGTTGAGTGACTTCAGAGAGCTTTGTGTAGTGTGTACTCATCAGCAGCCTCGAACATTAAAGCCACATTCTGTCACATTATGGTGGAGCTCTCACGGCGTACGAGCCGATGAAACTTTTGCTCCTCTCAGATTTATATGTAGGATCACTGACTGAATACACAAACCCAACCAATGTCACCTTTCACCTTTCCAGTCTTGGAGATGCAGACGCAGATTTGGCCGTCGCTGACGACGATGTGGACGCCACAGCAACAGAGACCTACTGCGGGGAGTGGAAGAATGACAAGCGGACAGGGTTCGGGGTCAGTCGGCGGTCCGACGGGCTGCAGTACGAAGGGGAGTGGCTTAGCAACAAACGCCACGGCTATGGCTGCACCACGTTTCCTGATGGCACCAAAGAGGAAGGGAAGTACAAACAGAACATCCTGGTGAGCGGCAAACGGAAGAACCTGATCCCCCTCCGGGCAAGTAAGATCAGAGAGAAGGTGGACCGAGCCGTGGAGGGAGCGCAGAAAGCAGCCGACATCGCCCGGCAGAAGGCTGAGATCGCTCTCTCCAGGTAGTGGCTTTAAGATGGTGTGTGGATGAGTCTGTTTGTCTTTCTTTTGTTTGTCACTTTCCTTGGTTGAACTAAAAGGCCAGAGGCGGCTTGTGTGTGTTTGCTGGCGTGGTTAATGGGATGTGGGTGGGGCTCAGTTGGAAAAGGTGATGTCATGTACTTCTGCACACCAGTCTGGAGCACCATCAGTCAAAATTTCATCAAACCACACCCACACAGTCCTGATGACGCACATTAAGTTTTTGTCAGCTGTCAAACTGTCACTCTTAACAAATAATAATTAAGGTGTTTTTTTCTGAACTTCAACTTTGTATAGTCCTAATTTAGTCATGAATATTTAATGCCATCGGCTTTAAGAAGCTCTTTTCGAAGAACACAAGATGCAGAGACTTTGCATATTAATTAAATGTAAGACTTAAAATAAAATTTGCAGTGAAGCTCCTGGAACTTAGGATTGATTGTTGCCTGTAAAGAACATGTCTCCACTGTTATCTTACACAAAAGATTACAATTTACAGGCCTGATAATCAGACTGAAATGGTATTTTATTTCATTTATTCACTCTGACATGGTGTTCATTTTAGCTGAGTTTTATTTAGGAGATTTGTTTGTGTTGCACCTCGATATCATTTTCAGTTGACATTGAAGCCGTGGCAAGTGATGCTAGGTGAAGTCAACTTAATGTTTTTCATGTTGACGAAGGAGTTGTTAACTCTAGAAGTCGATATACAATAACCTGCACAGCTGCGTCCCGCTCATCTTCCCTTGTCGCTGTTTTTCTGTCACTATTTCTCATGGCCTCAGCGCTGGCACACCGATACAACAGCTGCTACTGTTAATTCTTCCAAAGAACTTCACTGCAATGATGAGCATTGATGATTAATATAATACTTCATTCTCTTCATTTTGTTTGTGACCTGGCTTTTTGTTAGCAAACGTTTACACCTTCCTTGTTGCACCAATGATTATTAACAAATAAGCACACAGTGTTGGACCTTCACTAATGGTACGAATAGTTTCACATGGTTTTTCATACTCTGGCTCATTTCCACTGGAGGTGTTCAGTACATGTACGAACACCTCTTTATCACCAATCTTCAAACTGGTCTGACCTCTCTGAATCATCACTGTGCATGTCTGATTCAGCAGCTTTTAATCTTGCTTCAACTGGTGGCTGAGAGTGCCGCTGTCAGCTTGGCTATGATTCACAGTGTTACTTCCTGGTAAAAAGGCTTAGTAAAAGACAGCGAGAGCCACAGAAAAAATCATAATGTCATTGTTCTGTCACAGATAGATGGCTGCTGAGCAATTAATCTGATAAACAGTGTTTGTATAGATCCACTTTTTTCTAGATTAGCAACATACTGAATGTGCTACTGAATCCAAGACAGTCAGAATAAGCACTCTGTGCTGCAACGGTATGAACGATGATTCCTCACTTACTGATGTAAATACTGAAATGCATTTGAACAGGGATGCTTAAAAAGTGAATGAGCTACACAGTCAGTGACTTTACATCAATAAACTGAACGAAATGATTTGAATCAGCAAAGTGATTTGTAATTTCCACCTCTCTGTTCGTGTGTCTGAATCACTTGGGGAGCTGGCTCTACCTGTAAATGCTTGTGGATGGCTCCATTCCACTTTGTTCCATTCCATTATAATTGAGATCAATGACAGATTAAGAACAGAATTAAGGTTAAGGTGAACGTAGGGCTAAGGAGGTTATGGCACAAGTGAAACCGCAAGCGAAGCGAGACCGTTAGGAGCTGTTAAGGCTTTGATGAAGCTGCTCTGCTGAATGGAAATGAGAGCCCGCTCTCATTATAACTCTGCTCATTGAACCAAAACAATGAGCACAGTTGGGGTTATGATGTTAATGGGCGTGCCCTGACCTTCTTTACAGCAGCTAGAAACTTTTGGACAGGAATATAAAGCAACAATTTTTGTTTTTCAGCCCAGCACTCAAAGCAGAAATTAATTAGCCGTCCGGGGACCTGTAGTCATGGATACACATTGATACTCTGTCACGAGGGGACCCATCACAAGTAGGCCCATGACCCATTTTGGTCCCAGACCATGTTGTTTCAAGGAACCAGGTTATAGGGCCATGGATACATTAGTTTTGTGGTGATACTTGCTGTCAAAGATAATTTTTAAATTTTTTTATTTGTAGTTTGAGGTTGTGCAGCAATGTCTATATAAGAAAACGCAGCAGGTGAATTAAATAACATTACAACACAGAAATCAACTCAGTGATACAAAATGAGCAAGCAACTTGGCAGCTTTGCTCGGCTTGCTTCACAGGAATCCGATTCTACAGGTGAATCTATGCCCTGAGCTACTTCTTAAAAGTTATACAGAAGGTCATGAGTAAAATATCTGTTTCCACAGTGTCTGAATTTGTATTAAATAGCCCTTCCCTGATAGCATATTAGAGAACGATGAGCTGTATTTTAACACTCAGAGTCTGACCTAAAGTAAAGAGAGCCGGCTTATGAATGGAAAGTTACTGGTTTGATACATGGTTTTAAATGTTGAATTTGTTTAAGGGGCTGGTTATTGTCAGGTGTGCCACACAGATTACAGCTCTTAGCCCGGTAATGGATAATTCTTGTAAAATATGTATTTCTTTTTGGCTTGGGAATTGTTGTGCTGAACTTCAGCTTAAGAAGACTAGATGTTGTCTCGATGTGCCATGTCTATGTTTAATAAGTTCACCCTCAGCTGAAACTGTATTAACTCTTTTCAAATCTAAATATAGATTTTAAACCTGATCTGAGCTCTGTGCTACATAATCATCAGTCCTTGCTGCATGCAGCCTACAGTGCATGTGACATGCATCAAAACACTCAACGACTGAAGCAGCTTCAGGCTAATGCAGGAGGAACAACAGGTGTCCAGTCCTGCAGAGGGAAGATGGGAGCAACAGCTGGGATAAATAACCGCAGAGTGAAAGCAGACACTGAGTTTGTGAATGAACCGGCTGTCTGAAAAGAGGTTAGGTTTACTATCTGATTAGCAGTTGACCTTGGAACAGATCAATAGTGTGATAATGTGTTGCATGCTGGTGTCATGGTCAGTAACTGTAACCAGTGTACAGTGTATGTATACATCCTTGTCTCTGCACGTCTTCCAATAGTAGATTACCTGTTTTACAAGGCTTAGAAGGACAAGCCTGTTAAGGTGGGAACAGAGAAAACATGAGAGCGTGACAAAGACATGGTGTGGGATAGAAAAGAGAGAAAAAGATAGAGATGAAAAGAGTGTGAAAGTGGGAGTTTGAGAGAAAAAGACAACAAGAAAGTGAGACAGAAAAAGTAAGAGGGAGTGAGAGAGATTTCCGCATTATGCCAACAATGTTGGCAGGCAGCCTGAAAGAAAGAGCAGACGAGGCTGAACTGGAGGCTCACACACACACACACACATGCATATGCTGATAAGCTTACTTTCCATGTGAATGCAGCTGCTGAACATACCTGTGTTTGTTGAAGGTACAAGAGGATGCATGCGCTGAATCACTAAAGATCCATTCCTATTAGTCCTGATGACAGTGCTGAGGGCAGTCTGACCACAGCTCGCTACAGCTGCTCACCTAACTCTGTGAAGAAAGATGGGCAGAAA
This sequence comes from Scortum barcoo, assembly GCA_023238725.1. NCBI lineage: Eukaryota > Metazoa > Chordata > Actinopteri > Centrarchiformes > Terapontidae > Scortum > Scortum barcoo. The sequence continues at coordinate 24,692,248 of CM041536.1, read as the reverse complement.
TCTAGACTAATCAAAGAGACAGTGGGCTGTCATATGTCATACAGAGTAAGTCTCTCCCCTTTTGTTTAATCCTACATGTTAAAGTTGTACCAGTAGTGTAATAGGTTTGTGTGTGCTTCAGCCATTGTAACAGCCTAACAGACCTGCAATGAACAGATTGTCACGTACCACTGAGACCTCAAGCATAGCCAGAAATACCCTGATGGATGGACCAACACTTAGTCACATGTATAGCCTAATTCTAATAGAAACGGCCTGTGCTCATACAGTATGAATGACTGTGGCAGGCGCTCAGTTTTGTTGTGTCTAAAATGCAGAAAACTGTCGCTGCCACCTTGTAGAAGCACAGATGGCTTAATTTAGTTGCATAGGCTGTAACGTCACATGGTAAAACTTTAATCCACTGTAGGAAATTCATTTAGTAACCAAGAGCATTAATAGAGACCAAAGGCACATATAAGAGCAAACAGGTACATGACGTTGCTCTAATTGTGCATCAGAATCTAATGCTTCTCGTGTCCCTGCATTTGCCTGAAACAATTTTCTCTAATGGAGTTCTCGTGTCTGGTGTTGGCCACGGGTGACAAATTAAAATTCAAGCGTGAGATCTAATCTGTCTTCCAAAGTGTTTTGTCCAGTGGCAGCTGTACTCATCGCAGACCAGTCAGCACGGCCCGTCAGCAAATCTTTTCATATTCCGATATTCCTTAGACAAGTCAACAGAGCATCATGGTTAAGCAAACTCAGATTTCCTGTCATATACCTGGTTCACTACGTTAAAACAGTGTGGTTTAATATGAACTTTGACAATGATCAGTCTTGTTGTGTGTACCTGTACTGCGACAGGTACTGCAAATGAACCATGTTATAGTATTCATGAGCAAAGATTTGTTGGTTTAGAGGGCTGGCTCGCACAGACAACCAGCAGAGGCCATTAATAATGATTTTAACTAGCTTATTCTTTATTGTAGCCCCTAATGATGATCTTTCATCTTGGGATAAATTACTGTAATTACATTAATTGGAAAATGTGTGTTATTTGCACAGAAATTGGTCCTGCACGTTACGCTGGCAATTTTCACTTCTCGTCTCAGCCCGTCAAACTGTTTACTTCTTTGTCATATGTGTTGGTTTACATCTGTCTGTCTCTCTCTTGGAGTCTGTCTGTGATCTCTGTTTTTTCTCCTGAAGTTTTTTTTCTTAAAAACCATTTAAGTTTAAAAGTTCTGTGGGTTTGAATGATGCTTGGCTGAACCACAGTTGTAGTTGTAGTTTGAACCCACAGGTGGATCTGTTAGGGTTAAGACATAAGATAAACCAGAAATGAAGACTCACAGTCAGGTCATGCAGACTTCAGCTAATGTATGCTGAGGAGGATTGTGCTCGGATATTTGGAGGGCAGGAGCTCATGCACAAGGGGGGGCTTAAATTATTTTTGGGGAGGGACAGAGTGTCCTTGTTTAAAGTAGGGTGCCACTTTATGCATGCTTAAAGCAGATAAACCCAGATCTCAATACTAAAAGTACTCGAATGAACCTATTTCATAGCAGATGAGTGGCAGAGGAAAAACAAGTCCAGGAGTCTAGAGCCATGCAAGCAGCTCTGTGAAGCACAATGATGCTTTGAGCTGAATGCTAACACATCTTAATTTAATGTGTCAGCATGCAGCCTGCATTAGATAAAGGCCAGATTAATGTTAAACTGCTGACATCTACATGTTGTTTGTTCATGTTTATTTAGCGTCTGATATGAGGTTTTTGAAAACATAAAGTGCTCACCATGCTGCTGAATGTTGTCAGCAGGAGCAGGTCACATGTAGCTTGAACTTTTTTCGATTAGTACTAAAGTGGTGAATACCAAATGTTATCTTTACATTTACCAAATTTTGTAAAGACAGTCCAAGTCGGTGATGCGTGTTGCTGGTTTTCCCTACTAACCAAACTGTACATACAGTACAGTTGGAGCTTGGTCTTTAAGCCGGCTTGTTTTTTGTGGTACATTCATGCACACACACACACAAACGCACACGCACACAGAAATGTTTAACCCAGATTCAGACAGCAGCAAAGCCAGGGACAAGACAGCCTCTCTCTCTCTCTCTCTCTCTCTCTCTCTCTCTCTCTCTCTCTGTGTCCCAGAACAGAACAGCAGGGTATTTCCTTGTGGAACACCAGGAAAAACCCTGAGAGGTGAAACACAGTCACAGGATATTTGCTGCAGATATGCCGGGAGCTAAATGAACGGCAATCTGGTTCAAGGATGATGTGGCTCTTTGTCCAACTTTCCTGAAGTGTGTGTTTTTCTAAAAGTGTTTGTAGGCTCTTTTTGAACACTCATTTAACTTTGTAATGCTGATGTCCATGTTAGGAGGCACAGGGGTCAAAGGTCAGGTTCAGAGCAAAATCTTGGAGCTGGTAGAACCTCTGCATCAGCTGTCCATGTGCCTGATGTCACAGTAAATCCTGGATTTGTGTGTCTATGCGTGTGTGATACTAGGCTGTTGTGCCCTGATGGCTGTTGTCACATGTGCTGATGTAACTGATGTGGCATCGGGCTACCTGTGATTAGTTAGTACCAGATAAACACACCAGTGACTCACTGTGCTTTGTGGACGGAGCCATTCACTGCAATCCTGTGACCTCGTTTCGTCAGCAAGCCTAAAGCCCGACACACACTCTCACACACATATACGCACGCTCGCACACACACACGTATACTATTAGCAGTGATGCAAACCGGATAGCTCTGTTAGATATTCAGGTATGAATCATCCTCATCACCATCAGCTGCTTCAGAGTAATGACAGAGATGATGGAAGAGCTTAGCATGAGTCCTGGATTAGACTTTCTCCCCCTGTCTCTCTCCTCACTTCTCCTCAGTGTGCCTCTGCTTGTCCTCCTCTGTGCTGTGTGTATCTCTTCCATCTTGTTTGTTTTGGTTCTCCTCCTCTTCGCTGTCCTCCTTTACCTCCCTCGAACTTGGTATCCCTGCTCAATTACCCTGTCTTCTTAAAGGTGCTACATATAGCATGTTAAATGTCCTTATACTTCTGTCAAAGTGGAAACTCGAACAGTGATTGTCTAATCATGGCTCCTGAACAGTAGGCCTGTCAAACTTTGGGTTTTGGAGTTTTTATTGTATGAAGAGCTTGATAACAAGTGCAGAACTACAAGGAATTATTCAAGGGTGTGATTATGTGCTCTAACTGGGCTAAGCTGGAACAGTGTCCGGATAAGTTACTTACACTTCTTGGCTTCTCCAAAGCCAAGGATCATATTATTAGTTAACTACATTATCTTGTGGGACTACAGGTTACATAAGAAGAATTCCCTTCTCAGGACTGGGACATATATTGTGTGGGAGCTCAGTTTAGAGGAACGATAGCGGCTGACCTGCTCTGTATTTATTTGGAGCACTTTACAGTCCAGCCAAACCTGGTACTAAAGATAGCTTTAGTTCTGCCAAAACCACCATGTGTAAAACTTATTCTTTTGTCAAACAGACACATACTGTACAATACAATAAAGCATAAATTTGACCGCCGTCACATATTCAAACTGGGTTCTGACGTCCCAGTTTGTCTGGGATTATTCAGGTTTTGGATGGGAGACCCAAAAATCTGTAAAACACTAAGATGTCTCGGATTTCAACAGTCACACCAACTTGTCACAGTTTTAACCAAATAATAATTATAATATTACACTTGTTTTCAGTGGTTACATAGACACTTACCAATCATTATTACTTAACCCAATTGAAAAACATAAACAGTGCACCACACACCTGAATTCAACACTGATTTGTCTGCACATGTCAATTATCCAATGTGCCGATGTAAAGGCTGTTGTAATTCATAACGTCAAACGAGCACAGATGTGACTTGTATGAAGGTGCGGTACACACCTACAGTTAGCTTGTTCTGTTGGACCCAATAATATTACATTTTTAGTTATTATACTGTTCTATTATACTGGAGTTAACTCATGCCTAAAATAATGGTAAAAAAGGTGAACATTTAAAACTAAAGACAGCCATCACAAGTTTTGAGAGCCTAAGGTAACATTGTCAAATTGCTTGTTTTGTCTCGCCAACAGTCCAAATCCCCAACATTTTCAATTTACAGTTATAGAAAAGAGAGAAGCAGCAGCAGATCACTACATTTGAAGCTTGAACCAGCGTATATTTGGTATTTTTAGCCACACTAGCGGCCTGGCTCTAGGGATGCCCTGGTGCTTTGGTCCAGACTGAAATATCTCAACAACATTTGATTAAATAGCTATGAAATTTCATGCAGACATTCATTGTCTCCGAAGGCTGAAGCCTATTGGCTTTGATAATTCCCTTACTCCACTGTTAATCCTTACATGCAACAACTTTCTAAATAAAACTAAAAAACTAAACCTTCAATAACTAATTAGTTATTGGAATTAATACAAGTGAGAGTTGATACACAATAAGTTTAAGTAATCACACAGTCCATATGAAACCAGAGGAGCAGCCCTGTTTAATGCCAGTGGTATTTCCACCGTAAGTGGCCCTCAAAATTACAGAAAAATCCATATTTCTCATGAACCCTGTCATAAAGATGACATTGCTGCTTGTCCCCCCTCCCTTTCTTTAGCTTTAATGTAGAGGTTGTCAGTCTTTTGGGCACCGCTGTAATTACGCTGTCTCCCAATTAATCTGCTAATGATTCATTGATGTTGAAAACCTAACACCTTTTAAACTCCATCTTCTTTCCTCCCTCTCGGCCTCTCCCCATGCCGTTCTCCATTACACCGTCCGTACCTCCTCTGTGTCACACACTCCTTCCTCTCTACCTTGCTCCTTGTCTCTCTTTCCTTTCTGTCTCCTTGCCCTCTATCTGCAACTCATTTTTTTTCCCTTTTGGACAGGATGTTGTGTTGTATAATCAAGCCCCCATTGAACAGGCAGCTTTTTTTTTCCCTCTCCAGGCAGTTGATTCATCCTGAAACAGGTTGTTCCCCGGGAAGACAGGAGTGGGACAGGAAGTTGTGGAGGAAAGAGCAAGAAAGAAAGAGAGAGAAAGAGAGAGAGAGAGAGAGAGTCTTTTGTGTTGTGTTGTGAGCACCAAGGTGAGAGCAGGTTGTGCCAGATTGGCGAGAGTCTGTGTGCATGTGAAGCAGTTTATTCCCGACATTTAAACCTCGCGAATCTGCGACTTCTGTCAGAATTTCTGCATGTGATTATGTCATGTGAAACAGTCTTCTCCTCTCTTTTTACACCTCACCTCCCCCACAGCCAACAGGCTCGCACTCACACACACGGTGGTGTTGAGTATACTGTGGGCCTGGCATAGCGGCGCTGGCAGAGAGTGCAGAGAGGGGCAAAGAGAAACAGAGAGGCGAAGAGCAAAAAATCAATAGCCATCGACATGCAACACTGCATCAAGACTGTTACTGCCCAGAGAGAGAAGAGGCAGTGAGGGAGGGAGGCAGTGAGGGAGGGAGGGAAGAGGTTATTTTACACAATGAGTCGAGAGCCCTCCGAAAGACAGAGAAAGATAGGCAAATGGAAAGAGAGAGACGGAGGTGAGAGGATGGCTGTAATTGAGAGAAAAGATCCATTTGATATAACCAGAGAGAGAGAAAGAGAGAGGGTGGGACAAGAGGCTGATGAAAAGGGGATTGTGATAAAGAAGGAGGGAGCAATTAGGAGGAGGCAGAAAGGAACACGGTTCAGGAAAAAAAGAAAAAAAACGAAAGAAAGAAAGAGCGAGCGAGATATGAAAAGGAGGCTGTAAAGGAGCAGTCAGAGAGATGAAGGAGATGTGAGAAGCCCAACAGGCAGAGGAAGTGAGATGAATTGTTTTGTGATAATAAACACATTTTCAAGCAAAAAGATTACAGTGCCTATAAACAGATGAATACATACTGCCTGTGTGTAATAGTTGTCCTCTCTCAGCTACCGTGTGAGGTTTCATGTAATGTGCTGATGCCTACGTACCGTTCATGGTCTTTGAGGCGTTTGTGTGTTTCTCACCCTCCGGCTCAGGTGTCTTTTTATAATGAGATTTGTCAGCCATAACAAGACACAATAGAGCAGATAAGTCGTGATATGAATGAGGCGGCGTAAGCTGCACGTTGTTTTAATAATGATACCTGAGAGTAAACGTTTGATGTGGGCACAGCAGTGACGTGGCTGCATACAGATGTATTATTTCAGTGTCACAGGGAAAAAAAATGTTATGCACCGATATGATTGAACGGTTGTGAGCTTTATCGTGTTTAATTCTAACGTGCAGCAGCTCCACACCTCTAGAAAACTGTCCCCACGGTGACGAAATTGTACAAATAATGTATTGCTAACACGAGAGGCCAATTTTATTCATCAAACCTATAAATCACCACTGACATCTGAGATTTGTTCAGTGAATCTGTCAGCTTTATTGGTTGTTTGTGGCAATAAATTACTTTTTATGTGGATCCCAGCAAGGTTAACAAGAGTAAAATCGAGAACGATTGCTTCATTTGCATACAGTTACCTGGGCTTTAACTTTTCTTCCGACCATCAAAGGACTGTGTCCTCTTTGCAAAGCGCTCCATCACCCCTCGGGCAGCAAACACCGGAGCCCAATCCAAAGTTAATGGAGGTGAACTTCTTGGGTTCTGATGGTCCTGTGTGTATTGAATAAACCACAGCTCAACCACAAATACCCCTATACAAGTGGAATAATGTTGTGCATTGTTGGCACTTTTATTGTTCTAAAGGTCAGTTACTGCATTTTCATTTTTACCTTCAGTGTTTTTGGACAATGATTTTCCATTCTGCCCTGTTCTTTTAAAGTAGATTTCCTTATCTCCTTCCAACCTGCTGTACTTTTTTCTTAAAGGAATTAGTTTTGGACAGCGTAGCCAAAGATTTCTTTCTGTTTTCTTACACTTTAAATGTTTAAAGTTTATTTATTGAGCTCTTTGCATTCTGTTCTTTGTCTTCTGTGTGTCAGGACGGCTCATGCGCAGGGTAAAGCAGAGGCCGCAGTGGGAGCAGCTCAGAAAGCCGTGGAGGAGAGTCGTATGGCGAGGGTCACCGCCAAACAGTTCTCCCCTTCCTTCCAGCACCCAGGAAATGGTGGGCACTTGCCAAGATCACAACATACATACAGTACACACCCTTATGCAGCACATGTCCATAATCCACAGACCCAGCCAAGCATATACGCAACAACACGAGCGTGAACATGTGTTAGTTAGTGTGTGTGTGTGTGTGTGGTTTGGTGTAAAGGTCAGTGTGAACCACCCTCCAGCTTTGCGTTTCTGCCTCTGTCACTCACACCTGTAGGGCGCTGCAGGTAGCCAACCCACAGGAACATGCACTTCATGACACGTACTGTACACTCCCACACACAGATACCTGAGATGACAGTGATTGTTCTTTTGCCGTCTATTCTGCTCCCAGCAGCTGCCTGTTTCTCACACACAAAAAAACACTCCATGTTATTGTGAGGTCAACAAGTGTCAGCAAATATCAGTGCTGACATTTTGCTACATGTTCGTGTTGATACGTAAATCCTGGGGATTATCATGTACCCTGCTGTTTCCTTCACATTAGTGTGCAGATAGAAATTAAAGGACTGTAAAAATATTATCATGTTTTGAAAGATTAAATAGTCCCATCACACTTTCACACAGTTCCTCACATGTGCTGAGATAATGTGCATGTCATTGTTGGTTGAACTGATAATGTTTAAAGTAGTAAACAGTGATGGCCGTGTAATGCCAACAAGCATGGAGGCAGTTTCATAAGTCCGTCACCTCACCACCTCCAAACATGTCCGTCTGTCTCTTGCAGGCATGGATGTGCAGCGCCCCAAACGTCAGGTGTCCAGTGAGATGGAGGGTGAGGGGCTGTCGAGTAGCGCTGGTACGGCCGACAGCCCCGACCTCTACGTAAAGAGTGCAGGCTCTGACGACCACTCCAACGACGCCGCCACCCCTGACCTCAGCCCCCCTTCTTCCTCACCGCCCCACACCCCGCCTCCCCCCGCCCGGCCATCCCAGCGCAGCAGCAGAGCGCCCGCTTCCATCGGCAGAGTGCTGTGGACCACGGGGACAGAGGGAAGGATGGAGGAGAGAGGAGCGAGAAAGCCACGGGAGGAGGACAGACGGAGATCCAGGTGTTGATGGAGGGAGGAAGCGGGGGAGGTGAAGGAGGAGGAGGAGGGAAGGGGGAGTACGCACGGGCCAACAGCTGGAGCGAGGACAAGAGGAGAGGGATGTTGTCAAAAGGAGGAGGTGGGGTCAGCGGACGAGGAGCGAGCAGGACCAACGGACACAAACACAGCTCCAATCACAAGTCCCGGGAGCACGGATCATCCAATCACAGACAGGCCAGAGGGGACAGGTGGACAGAGTCGTCCTCATCTGCCTCTTGGACGTCCGGTCACAGGGGCGTGCACGGTAGAGGAGGCCGGCTGCTGGAACAGGATGAGGAGAAAATTAGCAATTATGAGATGGAGATGAAACCTTTACAGCCCAGAGACTCCACTACCCACAAGCCCCATGGGCACGGGGAGGAGAGGCACGGGCACAGTCACGCTCACGGAGAGGGGCGCTCGCACACCGTGCAACGACAGAGGCATAAGAACCGTGACGGGAGGGAGGGGAGGGAAGGAAGAGAGGGCAAAGAGGGGAGGGAGGGGGGTAAAGACTCGGTGCACAAGCTGGACAGACAGGGAGGAAAGATGGATTCACGGCCTCTACGGCGGGACCTCACCCTCTCTCCCCCTCTGAAGTCCTCCCCCATCACACCGGAGCAGCAGGAACACAGCCTCACGCAGAGCAAAGGCAACTCGGTAAGACTCATGCTGAGCACGCTAACACAACACTTGACCAACTCTGAAAGATGCACAAGCAGCACAAGGCAAGATTTTTGTTTCGCAAAACTGCTGATGGCTGTGATCTTCTCAACACTGCACAAATTACTTTCAGGTGCTTTTGTATGGTCACTGGCTAAAAGTCCTTCTGGCACGCAGGCAGGTTGGGTTGAAATTTAGGAGAAAAGTACAAAACTGGCTCCAGCGAGACTCTTTCGGGCACTCACCTCCCTCAACACAGGTTGAATATCCTCATCACTGCCTTCATCTCACCAACAATTTACAACATATGATTTCTGGTCTTAAAAACTTTCAAAAATTCCATAAGTGCAGAGTTGCCTTTTTGTGCTCTTTAAATCTTTGTTGACTGATGGCTAAATGGTTTTCTTGGTGTGCTGTTTTGGGAGGCACCACTGCATGGCATCAGCAGGGAGCCAAGCCAACGGCCTCCACTTTGCTAAAGTGTCCTTCAGTAAGACGCTGAACGTTATCAGCTGCAGGGCTGCTGTTGAGTGTGATCTGACTTTTCTGTGAGGAGGGTCAGGAGGCAATTTTCTGAGGATCAAAAGCTGTGAAGTTCTTTCGTTTTTTACGTTCATCACATCAGTCAAAATATAAGCAAAAGTAACTCTACATTTCAACTGTTGAAGAGTCTGGTTTGTCCCTTGTAAAACATGAAGGTCTGTCAATCAATATTGTAATTCGCTAAAACGAATCTCAGTGCCAAAATAGGTTCTATGTATTATATTATATAATGAAGTACCTGATGGTGAAGGTACCTCAGAAAGGTCAAACCAAGGCCTAATGTAATGTTCTGTACATAGCACACATACATTACATTATTGAATGCAGCACACAGAACAAGATAAGACTACAAAAAAACTTTTGTGAAGTTTAATGTTATTGTATGAAGCAAAGATAAGATAAGATTTTAATCATGTAAACAACCCATCACCTCATGATATGAAATGTAAATAACCACTGAATACATAATGTTAAAACCTAAATAGCACTGAATTTACAGCAATTTTAGAAACATTTTGGGGGAGCTCACATATTCAAGACAAGACAAAACTGGACTGTGGGTTTTTCTAGTCACTCATGTCAGCTTTGTTTTCTTTAATTATGTGACTGACAGAACACAACCTGACTGGAATGAGATTTAATTAATTCCATCTACACTTATCCTCATAGTCCGCATATTTAAGTTTGAGGGTTTTTTTTAGACTGTTTAACTTTTGAAATTGCACGACTTGAAATTACCTTCTGGAGAAGTCAAACAGTGGAACTGTATACATTTAGATTGTTGGCTTTCAAAGTAAAATATTCTAAAGTTTGAAAAGCATTTCAACATTTAAGAGGCTAAAATTGATATTTTCACATTCACAACAATTCACATTCACAAAACACTTGTTCGTGAAAAGCGTTGCTTGTAGTGATAAACCAAATGAGACTTTGCTGGGGTTGCTGTTTAACTATTTTGACTTACTCCCACAGCTCTCATCAGTGTTGTTTTCAATGTTGACCACCGTCTGCTGCCATTTTTTTTCGCAAAAAACTCTGAAAACCAACTGTACACTATTTGCTGAGAATCAAAAGTCCAACAAACACAGTTAGCTCTGGCAACTAGGTTTGAACATAGTGGGACACTTAGCAGCTAAAGAGACAGATACTTTCCCTCAGGAGTTGGTGGAGACCAAAACAGAGCCGATATGTCATTGGGTGGACATGAGCATGACTCCAAACAAATACTAATATTTCTCCGTATATGCTGGATGTTATTTTTTTTTCTGTATCAACGTCAATGGTGATAATATTTTTAGTGTTGTGTTTACAGAGTGTCCATTATTGAAGGTTTATGTATTTAGTAGCAATTCAATTTCACAATAATGAAGTTTTGAAATAAGACTTTTCATTTTGATGGTGAGGTATAATTTATATTCTTTATGAAATTGGATTAATTGACACATACTAATGTGAGGTCTAATTTAAAACAAAACAAAAAAAAGGTGAACAGGTGTAACACAGCATCACTGTGCCACATATTAAACATACAGTTGTGTGGTATAAGAGATTTTTCATTGACTTTGATAAACTCTCTCATTTATCCTAACAGGCATCACACTGAAAAATTGGTGCTGAAAGCATTTTTAATACACACAGGAACCGACAGCTGCTAGGTAGACCGGCACAATCAGCACTGTCATTTTCTGTTTGTTAATTCATTACGGTTCAGCAACACACATAATAAGGTAATAGCTCAGTGTCTACACAGATACTGCTGCTGTGTTTTTTTCTAAATCTGGCCATCATCCCTGTTAGTTATAATAATAAATTACACACCTGTTTCATTGCTGATATCCAGAGACTTTGTGCCTCTGTAAGACACAGCTTTATAGCCGAGTCTATTTAGGTAAAAACTGCTTAATGTTCAGCTTCTTCACTCTTAATATGATACAGTTAAACTGGGGGCTGGTTGTTTGTGTTGTTAAGTCTAATGAACTGTTGTAAAATTATGTCTAGAGGAGTTTCTGCATCACAGTATCTTCACAAATTAACCTGATGGGTAAATTACATAAAGTGATATAAAGTATGGCCTAAATGTTATAGAAAAAAAGATTAGACCTAGAAGTAAAACCAACACGCCAACATTGGAATTTGTCAATGATAAGTAATTTTTTGTACCGTGCTCTATATGACAAGAAGTATCGTGACATGCAAACATGAATCCCAAATGTGATTGTTAACCATCTCTGTCCAAAACCATGTCGATTCATCTGCTGCTGTAATGGCATCCTCTCTTCTAGCAAGGCTTTCTACAAAATGTTGATACCATCCAGCCCACATGAGGATCAGTAAGGTCCAACACTAATGCTGGGCCATAAGGCCTGATTTGCAACACAGAGATATTGAATGGGGTTGAGTTCAGAGCTCTGTGCAGGCCAATCGAGTTCTTCCAAACCAAACTGGGAAAACTGTTTCTTTATGGACCTGGTATTGTCAATGTTTTACATTACATTGTGAGCAGACAGAGAAACATTAGCAGTAATTTGTAGCCATGTTCCAACATTCAGTCTCCTTTTGGCTCTGCTTTGGTCTTCACCAACCTTTAAATGTTCTCCATCTAGACACTAACTTTGTCCGTCTGCCATTTGGTGCTGGGAAGGTGCTTTAAGGTGTTTAGCAGAGTTATTTTGTTGAAAACAGCTGCTGCTGGAAACAAGGATGCTGTGAATGCTGAGAGCGAACCAAAACATTACAACACTACAACAAGTTGAAGTCTATAAAACCAATTTAATAAGTTAAAAAAACTCAGTGGAACTGAGAGGACCCGCTGTCTCTGGGTTCATCACTATGAGCAGCCCATTTCACTTCACATGTAGCTTTAAACTTAAGTACTCTGAACCTGTGTGTGGCTCTGTGTTGCCTTTATATCACCCTGGACAGCAGCTGTATGGTACATTTGTCATATCTGTCGTGTCACTGCCACACATTGATTTGACTAAAAGGATTTGTTGCCCACTGTCATGAGGATACATTCCATCCCCTGTGACATAACCCAGTGTTATCCCACATATTAAGATAATCCTGGGGGAAAGGCACAAGGTTTAACCTTGTGAAATAAAGAAAGATTTTTTTGTCGTATGAGCAAGCAAGGGGGATTACACCGTTATAATATCATTTTTTGGCTACGTCTTGACTCGGGCTGGTGGACGGCCCCAACCACGCTAATCCTGGATGATAATGCGGTCCCGGCATTAGCTAATGAAACCAGCAGGAAAATCAGCAGCAAGTGAGAACCGCACTTCATACGAATGAATACAAGCTCCCTCTCTCTCAGACACACACTCTGCTTGTGTGTAAACTGTTAAATACAGTTACACACTCCTCACACAACTTGCTCACTTCAGTACAAATTTGTGTGCAGCAGTGTGATGACTCTGGCACCGTGAGTGAAGTTGGTTATTTAGTAGTTTAGTGGCTGCTTGCTGCTACCTGCTATATAAAGCCATGTTTCCTCAAACACACGCACCAAACACACACAGATACAGGCGGAGAGAGAACCCCAGTGGTCCTCTCTGCACCTTAGTAACAGCAGACTGGCAAACTAGCCCCTTCCTCACAGAAGGCCCCCTATTGGTTAACCAGCGCTCTGTTGCTAGGGAACAGCTTATGCCTTGCTTCAACGGCGGCCAATCGGTGGGTGTGTGTGTGTGTCGGTGACAGGGGGGTGGGTGGAGGTGGGGACTGTGTGTGTTTGCAGCCGCAGAGAAGCAAGTGAGATTTGTGTAAGGCAGGTTCACAGCATACACAGATACTATCACACTCAGATAAATACACACAGGGAACGCTGCAAACACCATGGGAACACTGGGGCTGCTCTGACACACACACACATTCATCAAACTTTATTGATATGGTGCTTTTTGCGCAAGAGTGCAATATAACCGCGCATTAAAAAGAAGCCAAAAAAAAGGATGCTTCTGCTTTCACTGTATCCAGTATTGCATAAAACCTCTGTACCAAAATAGCACTGCACCTCTGTGTCCACTCAAAGACATCAACCAGTCGTCATCATGGAACATAGAAATGAACCTCTGTGCATCCCAAAGGCTCGTATTTACAGGAACAACACCTCAGTAAGAAGAGTCCCAGATGACAGAGCCCTTTATGGCCCACAATAACAATAACAACACAATGACAAAGAGATCTTAAAGGTAGCACATTAAGAATGAAGACACTGGTTCGAGGATAAACCAGTAACTATAGGCTAAAAATAATATTTTAAGATTTCGCCCAAAAATATCAACAATGTGATGACATTGGCTCCAGATTGACACTAAAGCCTGCTTCTCTGTTGGTTTTAGCAGGAGATTATAGAACAATAAGTGCAGATGTATATGTACCGTGATGAGTCCTCTCCTGCTGATTCTGGTCAGCACACATGCTGCTTCATTTTTGCTGGTCTGCAGTTTGTCTGAAGCTTTCTTGGGTGGGCCACAAAAGGCAGCATTACAATATTGTAGTCAGGCTTGCTATCCATAAAAGCACACATAGTTCTCTTTGTATGTGCCTGAGAGAGATGTGGCAGTACTTTTGCTATGTTTCCCAAGATGATAAAAAGCAGGGATATTTTGTATGTGAGCCTCAATATTCAGACGAGGATCTAAAAGAAGACCAAGGTTACTAGCTTTGGGCTTGGTGTTCTGCATCAACGGTTTTAAGTCACTGCGCAACTTTTGCCTGTGCTCTGATTATTCGAACTTCTGTCTGTAATTAGTTGTAGGAAAGTTTGTCCCATAAAAAAGTGGACATGATTAGTACATTGACATAGTAGGGCTTACATCACTGAGCACCCAGTAGTCCTGGGGTTTATGTCCATATTGGATGATTCCCACACCTCATGATTTTTGTTGAATGCCAGCACTCACTGCCAATGCAGGAAGTAGTGTGCTCCTTATGTTGTGAGGCAGATTGCTGAGGTGTGGAGGTGGGGGTGGTTGATAGCAGATTAGTGTGTCACTATCGTGCAGGAGACCTTGTCCCAAACTGTTGCTGCAGTCCTTCTCTAACTGGCCATGTTTTAGTTCAGCCAAAACCTGCAGAGTTGCATGTCAATAGAGATCAATTCTATGTTCACTGAAGATATTATCAGTGCTGGGAATTAAAGTCTGTACAAAAGTGTTCCTTGAACCGTGTTCTGGCGCGTCCCACAAGTCAGTTTTGGCAGCAGAGTGGCCACCAAAACAGCGGACAGCAGACTTAAGCCAACTTAAAATGATGGAACTTAATGTGATACAATGAATTTTATATTTACACATTTAACAGACATGGAGCAACATTAGCATTCATTTTGTATCACATTTTTTAGCCACCTGAAGTCTGCTGATTTTTGTCTGCCATCTGCCACTGGGTGGGTTGAGTACAATGCGTTTATCATGGGTTGTTTGCTGAAAACAGCTGCCTGCTGCAAAATATTAACTAAAAGAAGGTAGCACTGTGTTGTGACCATTTTTACATCACACATAGTCATTTGGTGATTTATTAATATATAAAATATTGTTTGGGGAAGCATTAAGGCAATTATAATGCCTCTCCAATCATGAATAATAGTTATTAGCCTAAATTTGGGCTTAAGAATCTAAGTTACTTTTCTTGAAGAGATATTGCACAGCAGCAGTTCTTGTTGCCAAGGGAAGATGCCAGTAAGCAGGAAAATGATTTGTTCTTTAGCAGCACTTCATCCTCAGGATAATAAGCATTCTGTTATAAAAGGTGTTTGGTCAGGTCAAGCAGCTGATGGTGAGATTAAGTTACATTTCTTTATTAACAACAGCAAAGTGGTTTAAAGTAGTTTCAAGCAAAAGGAAAAGAATTCCAAATGGGGCCTCACACTACTTTTGCTGTGATTATACTGCACAAAACTTGATCTTTATACCACACTTTGCAATTTCATGATTTCACCCAAGGAGGATCCAGAATACACTGGCTCTGTTCATATGTTTCTGATGTTATAACAAAGTCCAGAGTGTTCTTTTCCCCAGAAAATTGGGAGGAAAATGTGTATAAAAATGTGTATACACAATATTCTATACTCCCCTTTGCCCCCACCATCCTACACCCAAAATCTGCCTAACAGCACCTCTATAGCTCACCAATTAACATGTTTATTTCATTTGTACGAGTCATAAAGAGCAAAAACAACTAATTGCAAACCTGGCTACTGGCTGTAGCTTCATGTATGGATATTAGTTGAGTCATTCTGGTAAATATCATTAATAAAGCAAGTAAATGTATTTTCGAGCATGTCCAACTATTGGCTTGACAGGCAGATCCTGTCACTCAGATCTGAGAGTTCCCATATGATTTACTCATTGAAAACTCTAATTGTGAATAATTATGCTCCTTTGGCACTAATGAAATAACTGACTGAAAAAATATGATTATTCACCAGTTGACTAACCTCTTGAAAGAAGTGTAAACTCCAGTGTATAAAGCACATTAAATGGATATGAAATAAGAACTACAGTGCAGTGGAGACACAAAAAGCCCACATTTTCTTCCTAAATAGAGAATAGAAAAGACTGATTATCAGAGGATTTAATCCACCTGGTCTGGTAATCATCTGTGACACAGATCTGAGATAAGCCTATCACCAGATTGATCAGCAGAAACCTTGTTAGCAGACACTCTGGACAGATTCATTTACAACAATGTTGCACTAATGCTGCTTAATATCAGAGTGTAGTGTTACTCAGAGTCCCATTTTCCCTTTCCCACTGTAGCTATTGTTGAAATGATTTTAGAGGTAGATTTAATTAAAACCATAGGTCTTCTGCACCTCCTCTTTTGGTCAATCTTTTATTAAGACCAAATAGTGTTCAGTGTAGATACCGGTAAAGTGTTTCATTTTCAAGCAGGGGAGACTCTCGGTGAGGGATTCTTCTTTCAGTGAGGGCTATTAAAAAAATGCCACATCGATGGTGATGTCAGTGAATATACTGGATTTACTTTCACATATTTACGGAGACTGGACAGGTGGTCAGAAAAGCTGGCCTTCACCCACATCACCCGGGTTGTCAGCAAGCATCTGCTGAAGTGTCATCGAGCAAGACGCTGACTTCCCACCAGCTCCGGGCTGCTGCTCTGCGGCAGGGCTTGCCCTCTGACCCCACTCTGTCAGAGAAGGTGGGCTTCCCTGTGGGATCAAAGCAGGATTGTATTATTTATCTGGAGATGCAAATGGCTCCTTCATCACTGCATTGCTTTCATGTATCATCTTTGCTGCGGTGACTTATCTCCATGCTCTTCACGTCACACACATCGGGGCACTCTCTCCATCAATTTGTGTTTATTATCATTGCTGTGCCGATGATGTCCAGCTTAATGTATTTGTGAATCTGGGGAGTTTTTAAATTTATCGTAAATCATCATGTTAATGCCAGTAGTTCCTGGATGCCTCGTAGTTTCCTGCAGTTAAATCACAAAACTGAAGTTCTTGTTTTTGCTTTCCAGAAATTTATGGGGGGCATTTCTGCTTCCTAGTTGAATTTTGAGACACGTCTTAAGTCAGTTGGGCTGTCACGTTATTTTCAAATAAGAAACATTACCAAGCTATTCCACGTCATCTTTCAAACAGCTCTAACAACATGGTTTTGTCCTGTCTTGCTTTTTATGGTCTTCTGTGTAACTGTGAAGCACTTTGTAACCCTGGTTTTGAAAAGTGCCAATAAAATTTTACTAACACACTATTTCTAAAGGAATAAAGACAGGTGACACAGGTAGATTTGTGAACATACATAATACTTAGAAAAACAGGCGGGCTTTCTCCACATTCTGAAGAGGACATCAATCACACTGTTACAGAAATTAACTCATAAGAATTTAAATTCATTAGCTCTAGCATCGCACAGCAGCACTGAAACATTTCTTCTATACAGGAGTGTATTGTGTGGCTGCTGTCAGGTGGAAGCATCTTCAAAATGTTTGAGCATTGGATGTAACTTGACACCCATGTGTTTGAGCTCCTTTGTATTTTATGAAAAGGTTTTTATAAACCCCAGGGCTGTAGGATTTTCTGAACCAGTTAAAGAACCTCCTCCAGCTGAAGTGACAGTTACCAGAATTCACCTGACAGTGGTGGCATGATTGATGCGCATGCAATTATGCAAGAACCAATGAACATGACGTTAAAAGTGTGAAATCCACAGCAACAGAAAAAATACTTAAACCATCAGCAATTTCTTGAAATACTTTAATAACATAGAGGATTATCATCAGTCCTTTGACCATACCACCTGTAGTGAGCCTCTGGTCAGTTTGGAGGATTGTGTTCCTTTTTACTTTCTGTTATTCCTCTTATACTAGATTATCATGCCTGTTAATATTAATAAGCAACTGTGGTAATACAAAATGTCTTGGCTGTTGTGCAGCACTTTGCTTGAAAAGGTAAAGGGATGAATATAAATGACAGTATGTGTATATATGTATCCATTAGCAGGTTAGATATGCCGTCTGTATGAACAGCCTTGTGTGATTGAGCTTTGTGTGTGTGTGTGTGTGTGTGTGTGTGTGTGTGTGTGTGCAGTGTGTGTGTGTGTCCTTATTGACACTCTCCCCTTCTCTCTCTTTCTCTCTCTCTCTCTCCCACGCAGGCCTACAGCTCTATCCTGGTTGTCATGGTGATTCTGCTCAACATTGGAGTGGCTATTTTGTTTATCCACTTTTTTATTTAAAGACAGCACTGCTTTCAGAGTCAGCCTATCTATGCTACAACTATAAATTCATATGAGTATTACGACGAATCTGCTGCCACTTCGTGTTCCTGGTGGGAGGACCGCGACCGGCTGAAGGAAGACTCGGACCAAGGAGGGCTCCACCGTCTGCTCAAGAGCTGCTCAAGTGCGTAGCCCAAAGAAGTGGACGAAAGAAGGGTAAAGCAGTCCAGGTAACTGGACTATGGGGAGATATTATAGTCCAGAAACTGGACTTGCGTGAGCTTCAGTAGCTCAGATAGAAACTCAAAGGGGCTGAACTGGTCTGATCCCCAGGCCGTGAGAGCTGCAGCTGGCATTACAGCGAGATGTCTGCTTCCACTGTCTGCAGACAGGACTGTTGAGACAGACTTTTTCATCTTCAAATCATAGTTTTCAACAGATTTGTAACTTATAATTTATTTATTAACATTTTCTCTCATGTACAATATGTTGATGGATATATTCTTTATTTTGTAACCCTCCACCCCTCTTTATATAACTCCTGCCTTTTGGTTTGTCTGCCTGCCCGGGTGTTGTTACAGATGGTTTAAGGTGTGTGTTCATGTGTGTGTGTGTCTCTGTAAGACTCTGGAGCTGATGAGTGCGTGCTGCTTGGATACATGATAGATGGCTCCCTGTCCACACGCACACAGAAATGCAAATACATGCACACACACTCATTGCTTTTACCTCATCCCTGCTCTCATGTCTGTCTCCTCTCCTTCTTCATCTCATGCTGGAAGTGAGAAACTTTGCGTGTGTGTGTATGTAAAGAAATTTGTATAGGTGTGTGTGCGTCCCTGCATAATGTACATACAGTATGTTTGTTTGCATTGTATGTGTGTATGAACGGGTTTGCAGGCAGAATGTCAGTGTGTTTATGTCTATATCAAGCTGCCATGTCTTTTCCAGCAATGTGCGTGTGTGGTCTCCAAGTAGCTCAGTGGCCTTTCACGCTGTTCATGAACTTTACAAGAGCATCTCATGAGGACACAGTCACTGCTCATCCACATCTAGCCTACTAGCATCAGCTGACAGCTGTGCTCTCTCCATCTCTCCCTCCTACTCTCTCCCACCTCCACACACACCAGTCAGAGGATGGAGCTTCCTCTGAGTTGGTGGTAGTTCAAGACAGACCGTCCTTGGCAAAGCCCTGCGCCTACTGTATCTTCAGCAGAGGTATCTAGAGGCAATACTGTGTTCACCAAAGCAGCGCTTGTATGTGCAGCAGCAGAAATATGGCTTTAAAGACAATATCATATTGATAAAACAGTGTCTCCCACTGCTTCTCTCAAAACTTGACCTGAAGACAACATCTTTTATACTATACTTGCAAGATGTCTGAAAAAAGTACTAGTCGCCACCTGCCTTGCTTTTGTAGCGCAAATTGATAAAAGTACAACAATGCATGCATATGTACTGTAATATCTTAGTTGTGCGTTGAATCTGAAAGCATACAACGCTTCAGAAGCACATGCGACATGTTAAGTTTTGATAGGAACAGTGTGTGGAGAGAAGCCTATTTAGCACTGATTATGAAGCTGGAATAAAACAGCAGAGTCTCAATGTCTTCTATGGACTGTTATTGATCTTTTCTGGTTTATATAAAACCAATTGAACCCTCCATGTGTGATACTCGAGGCAGCCTTACAGGAGCAAACTATTTGAAAAGATTTTGGTTAAATAATGCAAGTGTGTTTTAGAGTAGAAGCAATCAGTGGCTAGGATTGGGGTCAGGATTTACCACCGCCATTCCTCAGCTTCACCTCCACTGATCCAAGACCCTCACTGACAGACAGGCACACCACAGTACACTCACAAAGACCAATCACAATTTGTCTATTTTTGTAGTCGAGTGAAGGCACTGTATGTTGTGTGTGTGTGTGTGTGTGTGTGTGTATCTCTAACCCATCTGGCAAACCAGCCTCTGTGTTTGTTTGCATGTGTGCACATGAACGCTCATCGGAGTGTGTGAACATGTGTATGCATCCTCCTCCTTCCACGTGATGGGATGGGGCGGCTGAGCCTGTTGCCATCGGTAACAACTTCCAGGGGGCAGGGAAGCTCGCTGTTGTTTTTCTGTCCGACAGCGTTTCTCAAATTATGGATCAGAACTCACACCTGGCTGTAGGCTCATTTCTGGTGTTTCCCCACATTATTACAAGAGTACAGTCTAATGTGCCTGCACCCCGAGAGGCAGAACAATATATTTTCATTTCATTTGGGTCCCAGACTGAAGCTCTGCTGTATGCCATCAGCCTGGTGACGATGCCCTGCGCCACCCTGTTAGTCCGCAGCATGCTACAGCATGCCAAGCTCTCTCTCTATAGTTTGACTCTCCTCTCTTTCTTTCTTTCTTTCTTTCTTTCTTTCTTACTTTCTTTCTTTCTTTCTTTATTTCTTTATGTTTCTGGGAATTACTCTGTTTTGTTTTTGAGTTATGTGGAGAAAATAATGAAAGTGTTTGAAAGAAAACGACTCTTGGCTCTTGTGTTTTTTATCTTTCTCTGTGTAGCTGTGTTGTGCTTCATACTTTTCGTGTGTGTGTGTGTGTCAGGCAGCATCCCTGATGCAGAGAGGGAGTGGTACAGGCCTGGTTGAGAGGGAGGGTACGGTAACTATAGCAACCTTAACTGAATTGTCCTCCGTCAGTGGAAGGGCGGGGCCTGTGTTTTGGGGCGGGGCTTATCTCTAGAGACCACTATTCTGAATGAGAGGGAGGGTGGAGGGAGGCTGTGTTGATGGAGGGGAGGAGAAACAAGACAAGAAGAACACAGGACAGCAGGCTGAGGGGGAAACAAGAGCTAAGATATGTTATATCAAGCAAAGCTGTATTTAATTAATACATTAAAATCATTGTTGGTGTGTAATGTTGCATGGGCAGGTGTCATGATGGGTGCAACACCACATCTATCAGCAAGTGTGCGCCTGCATCAGGTCTCAACATGGACATCTGACGCCATCTTATGGTCATAGGTATGAACTACAAAATAAAAGCACCCAGAGACCTCACTATAGAGTTCACTATACAATCACTGTATAACTATAAATAAAACAGACCTAGTACTTATTGTTGCTGTAATGTAGGGTATAAAGTGTGTCTAAACTATGTCTACAGTGGCTTTAACAGCTGAACACAACTGAAACTACAGGACCACCCATCCCTTGCCAGAATTATATTTCTATAGACTAATATTACCCTGTGATGCTCATCACTGTGGCTTTATGGTTGATTTTATTTATGGCATTCAAAAATCTGGTAATTACACTAGTGCTTAATTATTTCAACATGTTTGTGTGTTTGTATTCAGTCAGTGGTGTCCTTCATGGCACTTTTTTTAACGAGATTTCCTTTCTTCAGCTACCTTTGCCACATTTTAATCGTCCAGCTCTAAATCTCCAAAAGTAATCATGCTGTAAAGGTAAGGATGAATCGGTCGTGGGGGATACAGACCATAACTTTCCTCCTGATGAGACCCTCACAGTAACTCGCTGATATAACATCAGTTTCACGTGTATCTGGCGCTTTAAAGCTTCAGAAACTAAGCTGGGGCACGTATGAGCGCATGAGAAAGAGATGTGAAATAGCAGGACAGCGGATATCCCCTGCGAGCCAATCACGAGAGAGCCGTCGAACACAGACGGGACTCTCCGCTAATCACAGGAGACATTTCCGTGCGGTGGGCGGGTCCTGCAGCCAGAGTTGGGATAATGTTATACACAGCTGTTTTTCCCCCCGATCTCAGGACTCACAGCAGAATACGGAGCGCGTAAAACTACATTTTGCACGGGATTCATTCAGAGACCGTGAACACACCCTCCTCTGTCACCGTCAGCTCCTCTGTCCGCGGCGGCGCGTGATGAGCTCACGTCTCGGAAATGTTATAATGTTATTTCCAGTGGCAGCAGCTTCACTCCACACTAGTTTTGTTTTCCAACTTTAACTCCCCCAGCACAGTCTCACTGGCGACTGGGACTGTTTTTCAGCAGGCTCCTCGCACAAGTTGTATCAAAGCCATGAGGACGGAGGGAGCCGCGCGCCGGGAGCGCTCAGTGTGCGCAGCGGGGCAGGACGGCGGGGCGGCTCCGGTCACCAAGTCTCTGTACGGCTGAATGGGCCGGCGTGCGTGGATCCTCACTTCAGTGTGCACGAGCTGCTTCGGTCCCGTCGGGGGCCCGCGGACCGACCGGCGGAGGGACTCCTGGCTGCGCGTGAGGCGACTCGGTGAGATTGTGGTTCATGGAGAGGCCTGCTGCTGCTCCAACAAAGGAAACCACTGTTGCTTCTTTGATTTCAGAGCCGCGGCCGCGCACAGTGCGCTCACACACTGAGAGACACACACACTGAGAGACACACACACTGAGAGACACACACACTCAAGTTCAGCTAATTCACTGCCCACGCGCGCCTGCGCAATTACGCACGTGCGCACACACTCGGACACGCACGCGCCCCCTTTGTTGTGAAGTTTGCTCTGAGTTCAGTGTGACATTTTGAGCTGAGCTGCAGTGTGTGTGTGAGGATGGTGGAGAGCCGGAGCTGTGTCCAGAGGGAGGGGGTGTACCGCTGGTTCTCCTCCCTCAGCTCGGCCCAGAGAGCAGAGTTCCTGTGCGGCCTGCTGGACCTCTGCGTCCCCATCGAGCTGCGCTTCCTCGGCTCCTGCCTGGAGGACTTGGCCCGTAAGGACTACCACTCCCTGAGGGACGCGGAGATCAAAGCCAACAACCCCGCAGACCTGTCGGGCCTCACCAACATCACGGACGAGGTGGTGCGCAGCAAGCTGCTGGTGTCACTCGCCCTGCTCGGGTCAGACAACAGGGAGGCTGCGGGGGTCCTGTACCGGACCCTGACCCACATAGACACGGTGATCAACAACTACGGCCTGGCGCTCAACGACGGGAGGACCGAGGAGCAGTTCCTCCTGCTGTTCACCATGGCCTCTCACCACCCGGCCTTCAGCTTCCACCAGAAGCAGGTGCTGAGGCAGCAGCTCGGCCAGATCCAGGACATCCTGCAGGTGAGAGGGACGGTCAGAGAGGAGGGCACACCCAGCTCCCTCACACCTGAGTGTGGAGCAGGTGGAGCTGTCACACTGTAGGAAATGTCATTCCAAAATCGTTTAGGAGATTTCAGTATTCTGTTCAGTATTTTTTGCACACACTGATCCAAAATAAACACATTATGGGTTTGGTGCCTTGCTCAAAGGTACCTCAGCAGTGCCCAGGAGGTGAGCTGGCATCTCTCCAGCTACTAGTCCACACTTTGTGCTTCAGGCTGTGCTGGACTTGAACCAGCCTCCCCACACTTCCCGAGCTACTGCCTCCTGTTCACTCACTGCCAAGTTAAAAATGTGGTGGTGTGTGAAATCATTTCCCTACTACTGAAGCGCTTTCATCATTGAAATCATTTATTTGGGGTATAGTAGAGTCTATATAAAGACTCAGAAAAAAGCCATCACAGAGTATGACAGTGGATCACTCTCCAGGTGTTGATGATCAGTCAAGGAACTTTTGCAGAAACATGCTCATGTACTCTCTCCATACTCAGGGATTATTTCTTGAGAAGAAATGCTACTTTGTAAGCATTTAGACACACATACATTGTTTTCAGCAAATGCACTTTAGCTGTTCTAAATCATCTCATTCAGCCACCACACCTGTTAAATGAGAAATCTGAGTACATGGGACAGACTGAGTGAGGTGATAAAAGTCTTAACGGAGTAAAAGAGACTTTTCTCATTCTCAGTTCATTGTCAGAGGGAGTGAAAGCAGCTTCTAGAGCGGTCCTCTATTGTCTCAGGGGTGAAAATGGAAATAGTAACAAAACAAAAAGAAGTGAAAGTTGTACTCTGGCTGACTGAGCACGTGGCTGGCCACCGTCTGGACAAACAGTCACATGAAGGAGCACATAAAGCAGGTGAGGTGTTGGCACAGTGAGCACGCTGCTGTCACTCTGCTGTGAATCCTCATCGCTCTGACAAGGCGTCTCCTTCAGAATAAAAAGAGCCCTGCACCTGCAGCGCCGGGCGTTGTTAACCAGTGCTCGACGCTCTGAGTTATCACCACGTCCGCCCATCCATCAGGCCTCTAGACACAGGTGAGCTTCTCACCTGCTTGGAGGGGAAAAAAAGTTAGTGCAGCAGGTGAAAGCCAAGCTAATTTTAAGGTTCTTTCTGAGACCTGGCAGAGGAAATATGTTACAGATGAGTACAGCACACGGACATGTTACCTGCACACCGCAATTACAGGTGTGAGTCAATGACAGGCTGCCTCAGTTGTGTGTTATTCAGTGGTGAGCAAAGTAAATTACAAGTTTGTAGGTGAAAGCTGACAGTGAGGAGTTCACCATGTGGACCACAGCTCAGGTCAGATTAAACTCTTGCTCTTCTTAGTTATCCTAGCTGAAAGAAGAATTTATGTTTTTTTATACTGATCGCCCACATACTGACATACTGGCTTCTGTGAGAAACTGAATATTTGTCAAGCATCTGTCACCAGCTCTAATTTAACGGCTCTCACAGCTGCAGTTTTATTGTTACTGTATTAGGCTGTGTTGGATTTTTCATAAGAATATATCAGCTCAGAAACAAGCAGAATAAGCAGGTTATACCTACTACATATTGGTTTATAAAAGAAAGCAGTCAGTCATGTCTCTCTAACAGCTCAAAAACATACATTATTTTATTACATTAATCCTTAGCTATCTTCCCTGATGTTATGTGAATTACTTAAAAACATGATTTTGAAATGATGAATGATGAATGTTTCAGAAGTTTTCTACAGAAACTTCTGTTAGAGATGATTTCTGTTTGGGTTGTCAGAGACCTCAGCTCTTAATACAATGGGTCTTCATCATTTACTGTACTGTTGATGGTACTTTTTACACAGCACCGCCCCTCTGAAAAATGTCTACTGTCTGAGAAGGAGCTGCACCTCTCAGGGGTCTAACTCACCCCAAACATCCAACATCACCAGGCACGATAACATACTGGACATTTCTTTGTCAGCAATAGTTTTTTGGGAAAGAACACAAATGTATATTTGTTCATGCACACATGAAATCTAAAACATCTTCTTTATAACAACATTTTATGTTCATTTCATTGTTAGAAGAAGAAATTAAATTGTTGACAAAATGTAAGAGTTATGGGATGATGAAGGGAACAGGGTTAATTATTCTGTTTTAAGACTAACCGATGTTGACCCATGTGCTTTACAGAGACACTCTCCCTGGTGAGGTATTTCGTTATTCAGATGTGTTGATTTACATGATGAGACAGAACTGGCCTCACACTCAAATTAGATCAAGTGTGGATCAGTGTAAATCCATGCTCCTGTCACTTGCCACTACACTGCATTTCTCAAAGATCAGCACTTTAACAAGCGGTGGTGCGAGACAGTAAAATCCCTTTTTTTTTTGTCGAAAGCGAGATAACACACTGATTTGGCGTCTTACTGAATACCTTGGTTATCGCAGGTGAGCAGTGGAGGAGGAGGAGGAGGGGGAGGGGAGGCCCAGGCAGGGGATCGAGCTTCCGTCTGTTACTCTCAGCCACACCACCACTACCACCAGACCGTCAGACCGTGTCGCTGCCTCTGGCCTCGTTGCCCCCCACCGGCTGCTCCCTGCCGGACGCCAGCGCTGCCTACCTGCCTCTGCCCGCCTGCCAACCCTGCCACACACACTGCACCTGCTGGCATAAGGTAGGGAGCAATAAAATAAAAGCTTTCTGCAAGTTCAGTTCAGAACCCAGGCCAGTGGCACAGCTCTTACTCTGTGCATTAAATATGTGGCTCCCTTGTGGACGTTCAGTTGGCAGTATGCTGTGTAGGCGTAATAAGTATATATATAAACGCGCATTTTTTTAGGGGAAAGAAAGTGGATTCAGTGCATTTGTTAGACCTCTTGTTACACAGCCTATGTTTGTGGCGACAAAACAAGCAGCACTCTGACAGGTAGGTGTTTTTCTGACCTTGACACTATCTTTGTCCGTCTGTATTTTGGTGCCCCTGCTGCATCACAGCAGACACGTAAGAAATGCAAGGTAAACATATGATATGTAATAAACATACTGTCAGTGTATTGCGCAGAGTTTGAACCATCTGCCCTCTTTTAGGCAGGAAGCCAAACCCTTGTTGTGTGAGAACAGTTTGGAAACGTGAAGAAAAGTCCTCCTCTTGTAAAACCAATACCATTTACCAACAACAATATTAGTGGTAAGCCATGAAATGTCCAAATATTGATTCTGAAAGAGGACATCAAGACAAAGACTGCAGTTGTTTACATGCAAATGTGGTCCCTCTGCCTGGATGTGTTGTAATGAAAGGTGGAGATTGTAGGGGGAGGGAGGGGAGGGGATTTCCCAATGATGCAGGGAGCTGAGTGGTTTATTAACCCTCTGTTACTATAACATGTGGGATCATCCAGCAGAGAGCCAAAGAGGGATTCTTTAAACAGGAATCAGAGAAATATATCAACGCAAGCAAGATAAAGACAGGCAGGGAAGTAAAAGATCGGATATTTTGTTGCCCTCTCTCACACAGACGTAAACACACGCCTGTGCTCAGAGAGACAGGCAGACACACTGTTTGAACATGTGTGAGCAGTGAAGGGAAAGTACCCAGCTCAGAGAGGAGCGTTTGTATTTAGTGTTTTGTTGCCCTTGGCTCCTGCTTAGCGCAGGTCAGCACATTTCTCCATGCTGAAATCAACCCTCTGTGGTGTGTGTGTATGTGTGTGTGTGTGAGCGTGTGCATGCGTGTGTGTCTCCAGTGAATCCCCAGGAAGTTATAAATGCTCTCTCTCTCTCTCGCTCTCTCGCTCTCTCTCAGCGCTCTGAAGGGAATGACAGAGTTTCACTGTAAATCAGAGCATGGTGTACATTATCTACAGTGCAGCAGCTTTTAACCAGAGTTACTACTACTACCTAGCTGTCACTCAGGGTTGTAACAGTGTGTGTCTGTGCTGTGGCAGGTTTTACTGGGTGTGACAGAAATAAGTGTGAGAGCTTTCACTCTCTGTCTTGTAGCCATCAGTGATGTTCCATATAATCAGTGGTGAAAGATGTACACAGAGCCTTTACTTAGAGCTGCACCGGTCAATATTTTTATATTAACAATGAATTAAATGACAGTGTGATGTGAAAGGGGATCACTGGTAGTAGCGAACCCAACTATTATCTGTGTCTGCATTTCCTCTCAGCTCCATTGAGCATTTAAACGTCTTCAAGCTGTTTCCCACAACTTCACCACTGTGGTTCACTCCTACAGCTCTCATCGTCCAGACCCAGCAGGCAAACTGAATATAGTGAAGTATTTAGGGTATAGTGAAGACCCAAACAGAGCTGAAAGGAGAGACTCCTGGACTTTGTTGGGTGTCCAAAAGCAGATCTACAAATGAATGCTAATGTTTCTCTGTGTCTGTCATGGATGTGGATACACTGCCACTCAGTCTTGCTTCCAGTCTTTTCCAGTGGCCACTAGCGGTATAGAAAGAAAACACAAATGGAGGTTTAATCTTCGTAAAGTTTTTTCAAAGCCTAGAAAAGTTGTTCGAATGATGTCAGATGATGAATGATGGGATTAGCACGTATTTGCAAGACAAACAACTTTTATTGGACTGAATAAGCACCATCTTTGGATCCAGTATGCAGGTCTTTAATACTACTACTACTACTAATAATAATAATAATAATAATAATAATCATAATAACAATCATAATAATACATAAATGGTTTACATGGATAGGACCCAGATAGGATGGAGAGAGGAGTCAGAGACAGAGGACTGACTCTGTAATGTCAGTGATACAGTGATAGCTATCCAAACAAGATTAACAACAGTAGATACTGGTCATACCTGACCCAATAAGGCTGCAACAGCTCAACCAAAAGGGCACTTTATTTTTTATTTGTTAGAGGAGGAATGTTTTATTTCTTTTTCTTTAAAGGGGCAGCTCATTTTGAACTACTCTGCATGCTACTGGGTGAACATGCAATGTTTTATAAGCTCATCAGACGTTTTGTAAGGAAGATCTGAGAGAGCTGTAAGACAAATGTATTGGAATAAAAATGCCATATTTCCTTCTGAACAGTGGTAAAAGTGCAAAAACACACAGATACTCATTAAAATCCAAATAGCTCAAGATTGTGTTTAAGTCCGTCTGAGGAAATATATTCAGTTACTTTCCACCGCTGCATTTAAGTGCTGCACCAGCCGCTGCAGTCTGTTCCTCCTCCAGGATTTTTTAAGTCAACTTGCACAAGCTTATTTTAACACAAAGCAGCTGGATGCCGAGTCTCTCCAGAGGACAAATAGTTGAATTCGATTTTCTCCAACGGGATCCAGCAACAGAAGT